>NC_069449.1:35786506-35996506 GCF_026875155.1 Cherax quadricarinatus | reverse complement strand
CTATTACTAATTGTACTATGTATGTTTGTTGTATGTATGTAAAACTATAATGTAATCTCTATAAAATATATTATTTTGTGAATATTTTTGGGTTTCTGGAACGGATTAATTGTATTTCCATTATTTCTTATGGGAAATATTGCTTCGCCTTTCGAACATTTCAACTTTAGAGCTAGCTCCTGGAACAGATTAAGTTCGAAATTCAAGGTTCCACTGTACGTGTATGTATATACAGTAGGGCCCCACTTATATGGAAGGTTAGGTTCCAGGCTACTGCCGGAAAGCAGAACGCCATTTATTTCCACTTATAAATGCATATAAATGCCAGATATCAAGTTTACACTAACATATATTAAGTTAGCAATAGAAATAGGCATTAAAAAACAATAAAATGTAAAATACATACAGAGTACAATCATTATTTACCTCAAAATATTTGTAGTCTTAATGTAGGGCAAAAGATGATTAGTATTTACTGTGAGAAGTTAGGTGTGGTAGCCCTCCTGGCCACCTCTACCCACACATAATATACAGTGGTCCCTCGTTTTTCATAATTAATCCGTTCCTGGAGGAGCTACTATAAACGAAATTTACGAATTGCGAATCAATTTTCCCCATAAGAAATAATGTAAATGCAATTAATCCGTTCCTGACACCCAGAAGTATTAAAACAAAAAAATTTTTTACATGAAATATACATGTAGTACATAAACAATACAATGGGAAATGATGAATGAAACATTAACAGCATAACACTTTACTTTATTGGGAGAATTCTTCTTTTAGTGATTGGGAGACTGGAAGGAAGAGAATGGATTGTTTACAGTTTGGAAGGGAATCCCCTTCCAGCAACACCTCAGTACCAATTGCTTCTCTGGGGTTGCTTCTCTCTCTGTTTCTTAATTTGGGACCCTCTAGGACCACCTTGACCACTCTAGTCCTTCTCCGCAAAGTAACTGTGAGAGCTCTGTTTCTTCTGCGTCTCTTTAACACTCCCAAAATGACCCAATGAATTTGTCAATGTACATACTTCTCACCTCTTTAACCCCAGGCTTGTCACTAACTAGCTTTCTTTTGGAGCCATGGTAGCTTATTTAGTACTTGCAAGCACTAAAATGAGTGGAATATTATGAAATATTTCGTAGGAGCACTTGAGGGGACCTTCACTCACTGGTAAACAATGCCAGAACGGCGGGGTAGGAGGCCACCCCGCTCACTCTGGCCGTATCTCCCCGAACAACTACTATTCGCGAGTCAACCTATGAAAAGCGAGTCCATGTTTATACGAAAATACCCCTATGATTGGCAAAATTTACGATTCCGAGAACTACGAAAAGCGAGGGACCACTGTACTATGACGATGCCTAAATCTCCGTAGTGATAAAATGTTTATACAGTACACTCATTACTTACCTTAAAATATTTGTAGTCTTAATGTAGGGCGAAAGGTGAAAAGTATTCATTTGTAGAAAGTCATGTGGTAGGTAGAGTAGTGTAGGGAAGCCTGCCTGGCCACCCCACCATGTAAACAAACAAACGATGTGTCTGGTTATGGTTCATAAACATTCATACAAACACCTTACATTGTGTACAAGTTGTCTCTACAGTGGTACAGTTGAATAAATAAAGACAAACACTTCCATTCTCATGTAATTTTTAGAAGGAATGATGCTCTGAAAAATTATTATTATTATTATTACAATTATAATAAATTATTATTACAAGTTATTATAATCATTATAAAAAAGAAGCACTAAACCCACAAGGGTCGTGAATTGCTAAAATAAGATGAAGGCAAACGAAAGGAATACTTATCTACATTTTATCCCCCAGTGTTTGACTAGAGAAAACGAATTCTTCCGACACCCTACAAAGCCGCTTTGGTAAACAAATCTCATATTTATGTCAATTTTATTCTGTGGGTGTAGCTATGAAATGTGTTTCTTATAAAATTTTGAAGAAAATATCATAGATGGATTAATGAAAATGTCCATTTTTTATTATTTTTATTAATCCATACTAACATAAAATAAGACATTTAATGTGCCCAAGAAAGATTATTATTATGTAGTATTACTATGGCATCATGAGTCGAGAGACTTAGTGATTTTAATGTGTACCTGCATGCAGCACAGTGTGTAAGTACATTTAGGCACAAGTACACATAAGCATACTTATCAAAGTACAGTGGACCCCCGGTTAACGATTTTAATCCGTGCAAGAGGGCTCATCGTTATGCGAAATAATCGTTATGCGAATCAATTTTCCCCATAAGAAATAATGGAAATAAAATTAATCCGTGCAAGACGCCCAAAAGTATGAAAAAAATTTTTTTTACCACATGAAATGTTAATTTTAATACACACAAACTAAAAAAGGCATGCACAATTAAATGACACTTACTTTTATTGAAGATCTGGTAAATGATGATGGATGGGAGGAGGGGAGCAATATCTTCTTACTGTTTAGAAGGGAATCCCTTCCTTTAAAGGACTTGGGGTAGTAAGTCCTTTTCTGGGGTTACTTCCCTTCTTCTTTAATGCCACTAGGCCAGCTTCAGAGTCACTGGACTTCTTCGCAAAAGATATCTGTCCATAGTGGCCTGTACCTCTCGTTCCTTTATGACTTCCCTAAAGGTTTCACAACTTTTGTCAGTGTAATAATCACCACACGGTTTGCAATACGTGTGAGGGTGATTTTCATCCATGAAGGTTTGCACTTAAAAGCCACTTAGCACAGATTTCCTTAATCTTGAAGTAGGCAACTTCTTCAATTTTTCCTCTCTCCCCTCCTCCGAAGAAAATTCCTCAGTGTGGCCTCTTGCGTTGAAGTTGATCTAGCAGCTCATCAGTGGTTAGTTCTTCATTGTCCTCCTCCACCAACTCTTCCACATCCTCCCCACTAACCTCCAACCCCCAAGACTTTCCCAATGCCACAAGGGATTCCCCTCAACGGGAAACAGGATTCTCAGGGTTAGCCTCAAACCCTTCAAAACCCCTTTTTGTCTACACATTCTGGCCCAGTTTTTTCCAACAAGTTCAAGGTCCTCTTTGCACTTCCTCCCAAGCCTTACCTATAAGGTTTACACAATTGAGGAGTTAAAGTGATCTCTCCAAAACTCTCTTAGAGTCAGTTAAAGTTCTGAGGTCATTACAAAGCACCTTTCAAACAGAGCTTTTGTGTACAGTTTTCTTGAAGTTGGAAATAACCTCTGGTCCAGGGGCCCTGCAGGAGAGGAGTGGTATTAGGAGGCAAAAACTTCACCTTAATGAAGCTCATGTCCCCATAAAGTCGCTCTGACACGTCTGTAGGATGACCAGGGCATTGTCTAACACCAGAGGCACTTAAGTTCTAATTTCTTTTCCAGTTGGGTAATTTTTCACATTGGGGCAAATGCAGGGTTTAACCAGTTATAGAAAAATTCCTAGTGACCCATGCCTTACTGTTTGCCCTCCACAGCACACAAAATTATCCTTGAGGACATTCTTTTGCCTGAACGCTCTGGGAGTTTCAGAGTGATACACTAATAAAGGCTTCACTTTGCAATCACCAGTAGCATTGGCACACATCAACAAAGTAAGCTGTCTTTCATGGGCTTATGTCCTGGGAGGGGCCTTTCCTCCTGAGTAATGTAGGTCCTGCTTGGCATTTTCTTCCAGAACAGCCTGTTTCATCACAATTAAACACTTGTTCAGGTTTCAGTCCTTCAGTTTCTATGTACTCCTTGAATTCCTGCACATATTTTTCAGCCGCTTTGTGTCCGAACTGGCAGCCTCACCATGCCTTATCACACTATGGATGCCACTACGCTTCTTAAATCCTCCAAACCAACCTTTGCTGGCCTTAAATTCACTCACATCATCACTAGTGCAGGCATTTTTTTAATTAAATCGTCATGCAACTTCCTAGCCTTTTCACATATGATCGCTTGAGAGACCTATCTCCTGCTATCTGTTTTTCATTTATCCACACCAATAAGAGTCTCTCAACATTCCTTCCATCAATTGCGATCTTGTTTCGAAAACACAGTTGAACCTTTGGCAAGAACAGCTTCCTTGATTGTCTTCTGGTGCCCACAAAAGTACGATGGTTGATTGGGGGTTTCCCTTTTACAGCTTGACTAGGTCGGCTATACGCACTCCACTTTCATACTTACAATTATCTCTTTCTTCATCTCTATAGTAATTCTTACCCTTTGAGGTGTAGGTTGGCACTAGAAGCTTTCTTGGGCCCATGGTCACTTATTTCCAGAAACAGCACCGAAAATACTGTAATAATACGAAATATTCCGAGTGTATGCTTGGATGTTACCGCGGAGGCTGGCTGGTAAACAATGGGACGGAGCGGCACATGTGAGGCTGGCTGAGGGCACATTGGACGCGTCTCGGACGAAAATCGGTATGCGGGTTTTTAATCGGTATGCGGGGCAAAAATTTTCCGATAAAAGTAATCGTTATGCGGAAAAATCGCTATGCGATGCCATCGTTATGCGGGGGTCCACTGTACATATAAAATATGCAAACACTTGAAATTTTGGAAAGTTTCCAGACATAATAGATGTGCTCACAGAGAATGTACACAAACCGGGTGGGGTGCATCATATTTGAAAGACCGCTTGCCATACAGCAAACTTTGGTCATAATTTGAAATCGCTGTATTAGCGGAACGTCGTAAAGTGGGGCCCTACTGTATATATATATATTTTTTAACATGTCTGCCATTTCCCACCAAGACAGGGTGACCCAAAAGAAAGAAAAACCCAAAAAGAAAGAAAAAACTTTCATTATCAGTCAACACTCTCATCATGACTCATACATAATCACTGCCTTTGCAGAGGCACCCAGATACAACAGTTTAGATAGTTACTCCAAACTGCCAATATTCCAAAACCCTCCTTTATAGTGCAGGCACTGTACTTCCCATTTCCAGAACTCAAGTCCGGTTAGCCAGTTTCCCTGAATCCCTTCATAAAATACTACCCTGTTAACACTCCAACAGGCCAACAAATTCCAAAAACCATTCGTCTCCATTCATTCCTATCTAAGATGCTCACACATGCCTGCTGCATGTCCATGCCCTTTGCACACAAAACCTCTTCAACCCCTCCTCCATTTCCTATAATGACCCCTACCCCTCCTCCCTTCCCCTACAGATTTATATTACAATTATAATAAAAAAGAAGTTCTAAACCTACAAGTGTCATACACTGCTGAAGAGCAGGGTATAGTGCAGGATTATGGAGTAGCAAGGGTGAAGTGGACAACAGAGGGAGTGTTAGGAAGGGATGTGAGGAGTGCTAGAGGAAGGATTATCAAAGCTTGTGTAGTAAATCAGTTACTGTCAAAAAGTCAACTAGGGAGTCTGAGTCAAAGGTGGGTCCATCAGCAAGGAGGGAAGATAAAGGGCCTTAGAGCGGTGACAGCATCGGAGGTAAATTCTGAGTGCTTGTTTGGTAGACTGGACAGTCCAACAGAATGTGGCGAACTGAAACTGGAACCTGACAATTCTTACAGAGTGGAACAGGGTGCCTCTCCATGAGATACCAATGAGTAAGATGAGTGTGTCAATGCAAAGACGGGAGAGCATAGTCTCCCAGCCTCAGCATCAATGACAAGATGGCCAGAAATCTAAACCTGGTTTGATAAAATGTAATTTATTACATATCATACCAGATCAACATTGTTGCCAACAGTTGCAAAGGTGGTTAGAAATTACAGCAAAATAGTCTGTGAATGGAACACCTCTATATGAAACTGGGAGGTCATGTATTGCTGACCACACAACAGTGTCCACCTATTCATTGCCCTGCACATCAACATGACCAGGAACCCAAAAGAAAACAATATCTTTGTTTTTGCCAGAGATGTGGCATAACCAAAGTTATATACAAAGAAACAGGGAATGAGGTGAATCAATTTTTTTATAGCTTGCAAAGCACTAAGGGAGTCAGAGACTATCACAAATGGTGACAAAGGCATAGATACAATATGGATAACTGTTACAATAATTGTATACAATTCAGCTGTAAAAATGCTAGCCAGGTCTAATAAATGCCCTCACACTCCACTGTCTGGAAAAACTGCTGCAAACCCAACACCATCAGAAGATTTAGAACCATCTGTGTATACTGCAATGGCATGAGAATGAAACTAGAAGTGATGAAGAAAAAGAGAGCAAGAAGCAACTGTAGGTATTTGGGCTTTTGTGCATGGCAGTGGGGAACAACGGACACGAACTGCTAGAACCTCCCTACAGATTTATGAGCCATCCAATTCATCCTATTTTGCTTTATCCTCAATAAATGACCAAACCACCTCAACAATCCCTCCTCAGCCCTCTGAATAATACTTTTAGTAACTTCACACCTCCTAATTTCCACACTATGAATTCTCTGCATAATATGTACACCACACATTGCCCATAGACATGACATCTCCACTGCCTCCAACCTCCTTATCGCTGCAGCATTTACAACCCATGCTTCACATGCATATAAGAGTGTTGGTACCACTATACTTTCATACATTCCCTTCTTTGCCCCCACGGATAACATTTTTTGTCTTCACAGATACCTCAATGCACAATCCACCTTTTTTTCTTCAGCAATTCTACAGTTAACCTTGTCCCTCATAAACCCATCTGCTGACAAATTTACTCCCAAATATATGAACACATTCACTTCTTCCATACTCCCTCCAATGTGATATCCAATTTTTCCTTACCTAACTCATTTGATACCCTCATCACCTTACTCTTATCTATGTTCACTTTCAACTTTCTTTACACACCCTCCCAAATTTGTCCACTAACCTTTGCAACTTCTCCTTAGAATCTCCCAAAAGCATACATCATCAGTAAAAAGTAACTATGACAACTCCCAGTTTGTATTTGATTCCTTATAATTTAATCCCACCCCTCTCCCCAACACCCTACCCTTAACTTCTTTTACAACTCCATTGATAAATATGTTAAACAACCATGGTGACATTACATATCCCTGTCTAAGGCCTACTTTTACTGGGAAAGTAATCTCCCTCTCTCCTACATACCTTAACCTGAGCCTCACTATCCTCATAAAAACTCTTTACAGCATTTAGTAATTTACTACCTATTCCATACATTTGCAACATCTGCCATATTGCTTCCCTATCCACCCAATCATCATATGCCTTTTCTAAATCCACAAATGCAATGAAAACATTCCTACCTTTACCTAAATATTGTTCACTTCTTTTGTTTCAATGTAAACATTTGAAGTACACATCCCCTACCCATTCTAAAGCCTCCTTGTTCATCAGCAACCCTATACACTTTACAATGTATACACACACACACACACACATGCACAAGCACACATGCACACACAGGACAAAATGGTAACACACACACACATGGGGAAGTGGAACAGAATTCTTCCTCCGTAAGCCATGCGCGTCGTATGAAGCGACTAAAATGCCAGGAGCAAGGGGCTAGTAACCCCTTCTCCTGTATAAATTACTAAATTTAAAATGAGAAACTTTTGTTTTTCTTTTTAGGTCACCCTGCCTCGGTGGGATACGGCCGATTTGTTGAAAGATGTAAATATACACTGGGTGTACATGTACAGTACTTCATCATGTCAGAAATGGCAAGAAGCTTCGTTGTCTTTTTGATGCTGTTTGTACTGTGCATAGGCTGGGTTCTAGTCTGTATCATTTTTTTTTTACCTAAGCACAGGAATCCAGGAATTCAGTTAAAATCATACTTTAAGTTTCAAGACTTTGACCACATGTGGGAGTAGAAGACTTCAGGTCAGATTATATTCATTATTATTATAATCAAAACCCAGCGCTAAACCCATTAGGGTCATACAGCGCTGCACTTACATTCACAAAAATATGCCATATCATTATGGTTCACACAGTTTCAGATCTAATCAACTTTGGAAGGCCAAACTAGGTAGCAGTTAATGTTGCTTAAAATGTAACTTAACTAGTCATTATGATATATTAGTGTTGATAATGCTGTGTGTCCATCCTCTGAAGTCAGAACTATAATGTGGAGGAGGTGGGGAAAGTCGAAGGTGTGTGTGAACACTTGGTTAATGTAACTGCATTCCTCTTTGAGGAACTGTGGGCTGCAATAATATGCAAAGTAAGGAAGAACCCAATGACAGCTCTTCTTGTCTGTATATCATGTTGCTAGTAAAACTGCACAAGGTTGTTTTTACAGTAGTGGATTTCCTGGACATCTTAAAGGCAAGCAAAGCTGATCCCACACCCTATTATGACACCTAAGAATGGGAGTTTCTCATTACTATAACAATCAAAACTAAGCGCTACACCCACAAGGGTCTGGAGTTTCTCTTTCTTTTTCAAGAGTAAATTTAATGAATGGCTATACTATGTTGTTAATCTTGGCAAGCAGTGTTAATATCCAGATTTCTTAAGTATTGCATTACTGTCTTTATACCCCAGTTTGGCAACAATGCCATATTTGTACTTGTATCATGATTAGCAGACCAGGTTCAACATTTCAGTTATACGAGATTTCCTACAGGCAACATTGGTCATGTCTCAAGATCTTTCTATTATAGTTAACTGGGGCATGGAGTGCAGGTCTAAAGCAGTTTCTAGGAGTTTTACTATTTTTCATAGTGTACTGATTAAGTTATGTGTTAATATGTATTAAGAGTTGTGCCTCAGGGAAGAGGTATTCAGTTAATTTGGGTTACCTAGAAGTTTTGTATCATTCTTTTATATCTATATCACGTTTCATCAAAAGAAGGGTGTCTCAGGGCCTTTCTTAAAATTCCAATGCTGTTATTACCTTGTGGATAAAGACTTGGGTCTGCTTTCATATCACCATGTACTCCAAGGAGAGTAGTGGTTGACACGAGCCTGGATGCTCCCAAGTCCTACGTTTTTATTAAATTTTCTTTGTTTTAAGCATACGATCGAGTTAGTTTTATATAGTATCATTGCTTAGCCCACTAATTTTGAGGTCATAAACCTATTGGGGCATTTGTACATTTAATGTGTAAGGCTTCACCATTCCAAAGAAAATTCTGTAAATCTTAAAAGTTTATCATATATCTTATTTATTTACTGTTTGTTTTGTTCAAATCCCTTTCATCCTAGAGTCTGAGGCTAGTGGTAAGCAGCAGCTGTGTATCAACACGGCTCTCAGCAGTGAGCAGTGCTGAGAGTTCTAAGAGAAATGTTCAGAGCCACACTGAGAATGCTGCAAACAGCATTAAAGCAATGCAGCACCAAGATCAGTGCTAAGACTAGTACTGAAATTAGAGCTAAAAGTAGTAGACTATTATTATTAATTATTATTATTCTTTAATATGCTATAAACCTGTATGCATTACACAGTTTTGCAAGAAGGAATGTGCAAGGGTAGGGGGGAACTGTGGGAGTGCAAATTTGAAGCAATAGTTAGCTTTTGTCAAAAAGTCAGCATTTCAGATAGGACTTTCGGCAAAGAAGTCACAGGGAGTGCATCTGGGGATTCTATAAGTCAGCAATGAACTCTGCAAGCTCTCTGATAGATAAGACAATTAATATTATTAGGATATGATGAACAGACAGTGCCACCTGGCAGTCCTCACAAAGGGTTGCCATATGTTTTGCCATGTAGTATTGGTTGTAGATGCCACTGCTTGTAGATTTAAAAGTGTGTGGAGAGGGTTAATGTGGCCATACTAGGTCATGTTGAATGTAATGGGCATATAAAAGTACATTATGTACATTTAACCTAGGATAACCCAATAGTCAAACGATATGACTGTACAAGTAGTTTAAAAGGATATGTAAAATGTTGCACCTTATCTTAAATCCTGGTTGGTACTGCCATACTTGTTGATCTTGAAATGCAAGTCTAGGAAAAAGCCCTGTACAATACATGTACATCTGGCACACTGTATTACGTAACTGCTACCACCACCACCACCTACCAACACTATCACTACACTTAATGCCACCATCACCTATCACTACTGAATACTATCGCATATAACTATCTACCACTATCACCTGGGAGAAACTAGTTGTTGATGTAATTTAGTGTGTATAACTTCCACAGAAAATGAGTAAGAAATCCTTCCAGAGAAACTGGGGAGGGATGAATAAGGCACCAGTCACAATTACAACCTTGCTACACACAATTTTTCAGTTTAAAAGATTAGAAAAATTATTTATCATACCTTAAGCTTGTGTTGCTGATGCATGATGACTTTGACATCAGTGGAGGTTGCTGTACATACCTCTAAGGGACACTTCAAAAATTTCAGTTTTCTTTTGTACTGACCTTCATGGACTCTTTTCAATAAAAGGTAAAAAAAACAACATTGACATTAAAAAGCTTAACCCTTTCATGGTTTTCCCCGGTACTAGTACGGCTTAGCACCGGGGGTTTTTGATGTCAGTACGCCTAATTTGCCCCTCAAATCTAGTGAGGAAAGTGGTGACCACATATGAAAGAAGGGGGCTATGTGGTCAGTGGTGCATATAAAAAGAAATCCTGCGCGCCGTGCGTAATGGAAAAAAAACTGACAGTGTTTTTGGTTTTAAAACAGCGTTTTCCCTGTTTTTTTTGTATGGTATTTTTGGGGTTTCATTTTTCCCGGGTCCATTTTATAGAAGGGAAGACATATTAAAAAATAAACGATTTGATTGGTTTAAATAAAAAGTACCTTAAAATTTGAGTCAAAGTGCAGAAAATCTTCGATTTTGCCAAATTCAAAAGTAAACAATCATGCTCGCGTCCAATCACGTAAACGGGGAAATCTAATATTTTTACAAGTGCGCTGATATTTTTCAACCATTTTACCAATGCAGTAGTCTGCAAAACCAGTAAATCTTCTTTTTTTTGTAAGAAAAAATTTTCAAAGGGGAAGAAAAAGAATGAAAAGGGGGCCCGGGGGACTGCAAAATGAAAGAGGAAATGTTATTTTAGTGCCGGAAGTCTTTCTTGTTTATTCTGGGGCCCCATTGGGGAAAATTTGGGATCTTTTTAAATTTTTTGTAAATTCGCAAAATTGCTAAAATTTGACCCCTTTATTGGATAGTTGAAATCGATAAATGGGTGGTTTCTTTACTCATTCAAGAAAAAATGGTTTTTTAGCGAAATAGTTTGATTTTTTTTTGCTGTAACTGGGAATTGGCCCAAAATAGGGGACAAGTGGGCAAAATCGCCGATGCGTAGACCCTCGTCGAGACCGCAACTTCGCGAGACTAATTCTCAAGTTTTCCATCAAATTTCAAATTTTGGTTCATTAGTCGGGAAAAAATCCTTTAAAACTTTTCATTAGTTTTTTTTTTTTTTTTTGAAAAAATTTTTCGACCCCCGAAAAACGTCTGTGAAAGGGGCCCGCGACCGAAAGGGGTTTAAAAAACTCCCTCCCAAAATATATAAAATTCTCACAGCAAAAAAACAAAAACTGTACACTCACATCAGGCTAAAATTTCCATGCAAATTATGAAAAACATTAAAAAGTTATTTTTAAAAATCTCCTAAAAGCACTAAGGTGGAAGTTACCCGGCATCCTACACAACCCCCGCAAAAAAAAACACGAAGCTGGACAAACCATTAAAATGTTTTTGAACCAAAACTGTTTGGGGTTAAAAATAAATGTACAAAAATTATATAAAAAAAACTCGGCCTACTTAAAATTTTAATTCAAGTTACAAAAATTATGCAGAGGAAATTAGTAATTCTATTCTAATAACAGCTGTGGTAAAATTACAAATGAAAATTACATAAAATTTAAATATTTATTTTTAAATTTAATTATTAATCAGATTTATGGCACAAAATCAGGTAAAAATTGGTCGCTTACAATTAATTTCAAAAAATGAAATAAAAGGCACTACAACAATCTTTTTTGGGGAATTTTGGGTGGACAGTAAAAAAAGTTATAACAAAAAAAAGCATTAACATGTGAAAAAAAAAAATTATGGTAGTGGAAATATCCAGTCCTGGTTATTTACGCACTTTTTTTCTAATTTTAAGTTCGACAGAACATTTTAAACTACACAACTAACATAAGCATACACTACTGTTTCAGGTTTACATTTTTTCAATGGACTGTTAAACACAAAAAAAATTTGTCTTTTAAAAAAATCCCCGGGTAACGTGAATTTCAAGCCAAAACATTTTAAAAACTGTTGAAATAAAAATTTGACATACAAAATATTTTATAAAAATTTGGGAAAAATTTTTTAGTTTTTGAATTTTATCTGTCAGCTTTAAAAATGCCTTCATAGGCATTTGCATAGTACACCGTGCAATTTCACTTTTTTTGGTATTCATATTATACATCCCTGGGGTTTTGGAATATCATAACTACCTTAAACAAATTCGTATAGCCTAATATACTTTTTTCAGGACAAAATCTGCTTCATAAAATATTTTACAGGGCTTAATACAAAAAAAACTTTCATTTGTCCAGAATTAGGTAAAATTTAATACAATTTAAATACTGTTGGTGTATTTTCGAGTTCCCGGGGCCCCCAAGGAACATGGATCAAAAATTTGTTCAAATTTCAGAAGATTAAAATTTTTGTTTATTGGGAAACAAAGAATTCTGAATAAATGACCTGAATCACTCTTATACTGTACAAAAAAAACTTTACCATAGCATTACCACTGCTAACTTTGTCAATATTAAAATATAAACTCCATTAAACATGTATTCACAAGTAACAGTAGATTGAACAACAATCTTGAGATGAAGTTGTGGTTTATTTTAAGTTACACAACAATAATCCAAGGCATACGAAAACATTTATCACCATTTGTAGGTTAATTGTGAATTATTCCAGCCATGGTATGGTAGTATTTTTCTTCATTAAACATTATCAATTATAATAAAATACCTGAGAGAATTACTAAGACTAAATAAATTAATATACACATAAAATTAGAGAGAGAATTTCAAGAATTCAGAGTATTCGTTCAAGAGAGACGATGAGGAGGGAGGACATGCAGGGCATGAATGACCTAAATAAAACTTTAGAGATGTAATGATTTTTGTGCTTGTGATATTCACTAGCAAGTCTTTGCCATATATGTACTATACAAAATACAAAATACTTCAACCTACTTTTATTTATGGTGAGTATGGTATTTTGGACAAATATCAGGTTGATGGATGAGTTTCATTAATGAATAATTCCTCAAGCATAATACAGTAATAATAATAATAATAATAATAATAATAATAATATCAATTATAATAAGGTCAATAAACTTTTTTTGTGAAAAATTTACACCTAGTTGACAAAACAGACTGTATCACAATACAGTTATAACCTACCAATGAAGAAATAGTAATACGTGACACTAATAGTTCTGATCTACTACACATCAGCAGTAGTAGTTTTTAACCCTTTCAGTGTCCATGCCGTAGATCTACGGCTTTACGTTGAGGGTCCAAACCGTAGATCTATGCCATGAGCTCAGCTCACTCTGATAAGCTGTGAGTGGTAAATTTGGGCCTATCTATGTGGTATGTGTGCACCACATAAAACAAATCCTGCAGCACACAGTGCATAATGAGAAAAAAAATTGAGATCGTAATTTTCAATTAAAACAGCAACTTTGAAGTGTTTTTCATATGTTTATAATTTATAGTTGTGTTTGCGATTTCTTGGTCTCATTTGATAGAGTGGAAGATATATTACAGAAACTGAGATGATTTTAATTGGTTTTAGCATTGAAAATGGCTTGAAACTGAGCTCAAAGTAGTAGAAATTTTAAATTTTTGCCGATGTTCAAGAGTAAACAAATAACCTCACACATCTAATACATGCCAGCTGGTGGGTCTAATACATGTTCACAAATGTGCTGATATTATTTATACAATTATTACAATATTGCATGACAGTAAATCTTCTATTTTTTGGTTTGAATAAAAATTCATTATGTGAATTAAAATCAAAATGGAATTTATTTGTAAAGCCTGAAAATGTAACTAATGCGCAGAAGAAATGTTAGTTTAGTGCCAGGAATGTCTGCATTGTTTATTCTAGAGCCTATTTTGAAATTGGAATATTTTGAACTTTGCATTAAATTGGCCAAATTACCAATTTCTGATCACTTTGTTTTTTAGTTGAAACAGTTGACTTGGTGATTTCTTGTGTTCAATCGATAGAATAGAAGTAATACAGTGGACCCTCAGCTAACGATGGCATCACCTAACGTTAAATCCAGCATACGATACATTTTAACGCAAAAATTTTGCCTCAGCTAACGCTAAAAAACTCACCCTATGCGATTCGTTCGAGACACGTCCACGTGTGGCTGAGCACGCCTCAGTTGTCCTGTGGGTGCTAGTGTTTACAAGCCAGCCAGTGCGGTTGTATCCACGTATACAATTGGAACATTTCATATTATCACAGCGTTTTTAGTGATTGTACCTGCAAAATAAGTCACCATGGGCCCCAAGAAAGCTTCTAGTGCCAACCGTGTGGTAAAAAAGGTGAAAATTACTATGGAAATGAAGAAATAGATAATTGCTAAGTACGAAAGTGGAGTGAGTGTCTCAGAGCTGGCCAGGTTGTATACCAAATCCCAATCAACCATCGCTACTATTGTGGCCAACATAACGGCAATCAAGGAAGCTGTTCTTGCAAAAGGTGCAAGTTTGTTTTCGAAACAGAGATCGCAAGTACTCGAAGATGTTGAGAGACTGTTATTGGTGTGGGTAAACGAAAAACAGATAGCAGGAGATACCATCTCTCAAGCGATCATATGAAAAAAGGGTGGGAAATACGTATTATCGTACCACAGTCAGCTGCTGCTGCTGCACCATGGTCAGCTGTTGCTGCACCACTGTCAGCTGTTGCTGCATCACAGTCAGCTGCTGCTGCACCACAGTCAGCTGTTGCTGCACCAGTCAGCTGTTGCTGAACCACGGTGAGCTGCTGCTGCACCACAGTCAGCTGCTGCTGCACCACAGTCAGCTGTTGTTGCATCAGTCAGCTGTTGTTGAACCACGGTCAGCTGCTGTTGCACCACAGTCAGCTGCTGTTGCACCATGGTCAGCTGCTGCTGCACCACAGTCAGCTGCTGCTACACCACTGTCAGATGTTGCTGCACCATGGTCAGCTGTTGCTGCACCATGGTCAGCTGTTGCTGCACCAGTCAGCTGTTGCTGAACCACGGTGAGCTGCTGCTGCACACACAGTCAGCTGCTGCTGCACCACAGTCAGCTGTTGTTGCATCAGTCAGCTGTTGCTGAACCACGGTCAGCTGCTGCTGCACCACGGTCAGCTGCTGCTGCATCACGGTCAGCTGCTGCTGCACCACGGTCAGCTGTTGCTGCACCAGTCAGCTGTTGCTGCACCAGTCAGCTGTTGCTGAACCATGGTGAGCTGCTGTTGCACCACGGTCAGCTGCTGCTGCACCACAGTCACCTGCTGCTGCACCACAGTCAGCTGCTGCTGCACCACAGTCAGCTGCTGCTGTACCACAGTCAGCTGCTGCAGCAACCACAGTCAGATGCTGCTACAATCACTGTCATCTGTTGCTGCACCATGGTCAGCTGCTGCTGCACCAAAGTCAGCTGTTGCTGCACCATGGTCAGCTGGCCCTAGTGGCATTAAAAGAAGAAAGGAAGTAACCCCAGAAAAGGAGGTGCTACCAAAAGTCCTAATGGAAGGGGATTCCCCTTCTAAACATTAACAACTTCCACACTCTCCCCTCCTCCCATCCCATCAATCATCACCAGATCTTCAATAAAGGTAAGTGTCAGTTTGTGTGTATTAAAATTAATATTTCATGTGGTAAAATATTTTTTTTCATACTTTGTGGTGTCTTGCACGGATTAATTTGATTTCCATTATTTCTTATGGGGAAAATTAATTCAGCTAACGATAATTTCAGCATACAATGAGCTTTCAGGAACGGATTAATATCGTTAGCTGAGGGTCCACTGTACTAGTGAAATAGCTAAGAATTTGATTGACTAGAATAAGGTAATTGGCCTAAAATGGGAGTCAAAGTCAGCAAAATTGCTGATGCGTAAATGTCACTGACACATCAAAATTCACGAGAGCATAATTTTGTCAATTTTCTATCAAATTTCGTACTTTTTGTTTTATTACCTTCAGAAAAACATTCTCTATCATTTCATAAGAAAAATAACAAAATTATTTTTTGAAAATTCTTGGACACTGGTGCACACTTTGAAATTTGGCCTATGGACCCTGAAAGGGTTAAATTAAAATGACAGTACGTACCATTAACCCTTAAACTGTCCAAACGTAGATCTACGTTCATGTGCGTAGTGCTCCGAACACAGATCTACGTTTTATTTTACATGCATTCTTATGTAAAAAAAAAAAAGTAGATCTATGTTCAGAGTGCTACGCATGTGAACATAGATCTATGTTAGGACAGTTTAAGGGTTAATGTCATCAACTCTTATATGCATTATTTTTTTTTTTTTTTTTAAAGGGAACATTTTAAAGTGTGAGTTGTCACAGCTGCTCTTTGCTGATGACACTGTGCTTTTGGGAGATTCTGAAGAGAGTTGCAGAAGGTGAATATAGGAATGAGTAAGGTGATGAGGATAACAAAACAATTAGGTAACAAAAGACTGGATATCAGGTTGGAGGGAGCGAGTATGGAGATGAATGTATTCAGATATTTAGGAGTAGACATGTCAGCAGATGGGTCTATGAAAGATAAGGTGAATCATAGAAGTGACGAGGGGAAAAAGGTGAGTGGTGCACTGAGAATTCTGTGCAGACAAAGAACTTTGTCCATGGAAGCAAAGAAGGGAATGTATGAGAGTACAGTTATACCAATGCTCTTATATGGGTGTGAAGCATGGGTGGTGAATGGTGCAACAAGGAGAAGGCTGGAGGCAGTAGAGATGTCATGTCTGAGGGCAATGTGTAGTGTGAATATAACTCAGAGAATTCATAGTTTAGAGATTAGGAGGAGGTGCAGGATTACCAAAACTATTATCCAGAGGGCTGAGGAGGGGTTGTTGAGGTGGTTCGGACATTTAGAGAAGGTGGAAAAAATGAGAATGATTTTGAGAGTTTATATATTTGTAGTGGAGAGAAGGCTGGGTAGAGGTTGGCCTAGGAAAGGTTGGAGGGAGGGGGTGAAGGAGGTTTTGAGTGTGAGGGGATTGGACTTCCAGCAAGCATATGTAAACATGTAGAAAGGAGCAAATGGGGACAAATGCTTTTTAGGACTTGACATGCTGTTGGAGTGTGAGCAGGGTAATGTTTATGAAGGGATTCAGGGAAACTGGCAGGCTAGACTTAGAGTCCTGGAGATGAGAAGTACAGTGCCTGCATTCTGAAGGAGGGGTGTTAATGCTGCAGTTTTATAACTGTAGTGTAAGTGCACCTTTGGTAAGACAGTGATGGAGTGAATGATGGTGCAAGTTTTTTTTTCGGGACACTCTACCTTGGTGGGAAATGGCTAATACATTAATAAAATAAAAAATAATTTTAAATCAAATTTCTACTATCAGTTATGTATTTAACTTTTGTCAAATAACTTCAAGATTTTTAATTCCAAAATACAGTGATAGTTCCCGACACTAACCCACCCTGTATTGGAATTCCAAAAAATCAGTACCATTTATTGTATTATTTTGGCTCAGAAATATTAAACCAGTAAAAATTTATCCAGATCAAATATTCCTATTTTCCAGACCAAATATTTCCTATAAAGTGAATGCTAAAAAGAAGAATTCTAATTCTTTTGGGGATCAATAAAGATAAATTATGCCTCAAATAACAAAAGTGAGAAAAAATCATGTAAATAATTGGCTTAGTAAACCAACAAGTTGATAAATGAGACGCTTGTGCAGCATTTGGGTCTCTTTCTTCTGGAATCGTTTTGCTAGTCAGTGGTCTCTTCAGTCCAATACAGAGAAAGGTAATGTTAGTGATGATAATGATAATGTTTATTTCAGCATGATACAATGTTTGTACAAAGAAGAATGACATGTGGGCGTACATGCTGAAAGTCCCTACATATGCAGAGCATTTCGGGCAAACCTAAGACTAATTTAAGATTAACAAGGCAATAAGACTAAAGTGTAAATTTAGAAGTTTACAATGAATACAAGAGAATTGAATATTCTTTTAGTTCATGCTATATGGCTTTTAACAGGTAGAAGATGAGGAGGACTGAAGAAACAACTGGCTGGTGAAACTTTTACAGAATAAGGATACCTAGTGTCTTATTAGAAAAAAAAATTAATTAATTAATTATATTAATTCTTATATAGAGTATTTAATCTGTAAAAGAGGATAATGTCATATTTCCTCATACATGGCTGCAATACCATTAACATTAATTTAAAAGAAGCAAATCAAAGGAAACAGCTTAACCCTTTCACTGTCTCTTACGTAGATCTAAGTTACTGATGACATCATCATTCACATAAATCTACGTTTTACGCACAGCGCCCTGAAATATGCTATGAGCAGTAAATTTTGGCATAGACATGAAAGAATGGTTTTGTCCAGTGAGTGTACATGGTATAAAAAAAAAATGCTGCCCCATGCAGTGCATGATGGGAAAAGCAAACCTTTGACCATGTGTTTGGTTTAAAATAGTAACAGAGACAGATTTTTTTTTTTTAGGATATTTTTATGAGTTTAGTAGTTGTTTCCTGGTATTAACTGATAAAACTGAAGACATACAAGTAGCTTAAAATTGGGATCAATGTAGTTGAAATATTAAATTTTTGACAACTTTCCCAAAGGCGTGTAAGGTCCCGTTACCCACCCACAGTCTGCTTTATGGGTTTTTCCTAGGTTTGCTTTAAGTGATGTAACACCCTCAACCACAACCAATCATTCCTGGTTACATTTTATTATCTGAGAAATAGGGTAAAAGTTCAGTTTTTATGATGATGAATTCAAAATGGAGGGTAAATGTAATACAGATGAGGTTTGGGGATATGATTAATGAACAGAGGGAATGTTGCTTTAGTGGTTGGAATGCCTACAGTGTTTATTTTGGACTCAAAATTCGAGTTTTTTAAATATGTGTAAAATTGGCCAAATTACTAACTGTGCACTTTATAAGTTAACTATCATAGTTGAATGGGCAGTTTCTTGTGCTCAGTGGATAGAACAGAAGACATATTAGGTCAAGCTGAGCAATGTCACTTTCTTAAAACAGGACTCAAAGTGGGCAAAACCGCCAATGCGTAAATTACTCCCAGGCCGCCAACTTTGGGCCTACATAATTCCTTAAATTTTCCATTAAATTTTGTATTTTTGGGGTCAATGCTTTCAGGGAATGATTCTCTACCATTTCAGAGGAAAAAATAATTTAATTTTCAACAGTATCAGCACTTTTATTTTTGGAGCTTCTGACTGTGAAGGGGTTAAGGTAGTGAAATTGATCATGGAAATACAGTGGTCCCTCGTTGTTCGTAATTAATCCGTTCCTGGAGCCGTTACTATAAATGAAATTTACGATTTACGAATCAATTTTCCCCATAAGAAATAATGTAAATACAATTAATCCGTTCCTGATACCCAGAAGTATTAAAACAAAAAAAAATTTAACATGAAATATACATGTAGTACATAAACAATACAATGGGAAATGATGAATGAAACATTAACAGCATAACACTTACCTTTATTGGAGATTCTTCTTAGTGTATGGGAGACTGGAGGAGGAGAGAGAGTGGATTGTTTATAGTTTGGAAGGGGAATCCCTTCCATCAACACCTCAGGTACCATTTGCTTTTCTGGGGTTGCTTCTCTTCTCTGTTTCTTAATGCCACTAGGACCACCTTGAGAGTCACTGGAGTCTGTCTCACAAAATAACTGTGGAGAGAGCTCTGTTTCTGGCGTCTCTTTAACACTTCCCTAAAATGGCCCAAGACTTTGTCACTGTACATGTTGCCAACCTGGCTTGCAACAACCTTGTTAGGGTGATGTTTCTCCATAAAGCTTTCCATCTTACCCCACATAGTAAAAATCTCTTTAATTTCTGAAGAAGGCACCTTCTTCCATCTCTCTTCCTCCTCCTCTGCAGCAAGATTCTGAGCTGCGATGTGTTGCTCTTCCTGCTGAAGCTCTTGCAGCTCCTCAGTGGTGAGCTCTTCATTGTGGTCTTCCACCAATTCTTCCACATCCTCCAAACTCACATCCAACCCCATGGAACTCCCCAGTGCCACAATTGATTTTACAACAGACATAGGCTCATTAGGTCAGTCCCAAATCCTTCAAATCCCTCTTGTCGACACAATCTGGTCACAATTTTCTCCAGGCAGAGTTCAAAGACCTGGTAGTCACTCCCTCCCAAGCCATACCTATAAGGGTTATGAAGTGGAGGATGCTGAAGTGTTCTCTCCAAAATTCCCTTAGGGTCAAGTGAGTGTCTGTGGTCACAGTCAAGCACCTGTGAAACATTGCTTTTGTGTAGGTTTTTTAAAGTTTGCATAACCTGCTGGTCCATGGGTTGGAGGAGAGGAGTGGTATTCGGGGGCAAGAACTTTACTGTGATGAACCCAAACTCCTCGAAAATTAGGTCATCCAAGTTTGGAGGATGAGCAGGTGCATTGTCCATTACTAGCACGCACTTGAGATCCAATTTCTTTTCCAGGAGATACTCCTTCACACTAGGGCTAAACACTTCATTGAACCACTCGACGAAAATTTCCCTCGTGACCCATGCCTTACTATTAGATTTCCAAAGCACACACAATTTACTCTTCATAACATTGTTTTTCCTGAACACTCTGGGATTTTCAGAATGGTACACTAGTAATGGCTTCACTTTGAAATCCCCACTAGCATTAGCGCAGAACATTAGCATCAGCCTGTCTTTCATAGGCTTATGTCCTGGCATTGCCTTTTCCTCTTGTGTAATGAAGGTCCTCTTTGGTATTTTCTTCCAAAAGAGGCCTGTTTCGTCACAACTGAACACTTGTTCAGGTTTCAGTCCTTCACTGTTTATGTACTCCTGGAATTCATGTACATATTTTTCAGCCGCCTTGTGGTCCAAACTGGCAGCCTCACCATGCCCTACCACACTGTGTATGCCAGTACGGTTCTTAAATCTCTCAAACCAGCCTTTGCTGGCGTTAAATCCACTCACTTCACCACTATTTGCAGGCAATTTCTTTACCAAATCTTCATGGAACTGCCTAGCCTTTTCACAAATAAACGAAGTCATAAGAGTATCTCCTGCTAATTGTTTCTCATTTATCCACACCAATAATAACTTCTCAACCTCTTCCAGTACTGGTGATTTCATTTTTGTCAGCATAGTTACTCCCTTTGCAACAACAGCATCCTTTATTTCATTTTTCTTGGCCACTATGGAACATAAGGTTGTGTAGGGTTCTTATACATCCTGGACAGTTCGGCCACACTTGTACCACTTTCATATTGTTCAATGATGGTTTTCTTAAATTCAATCGTATTTCTCACCTTCTTTACCACAGGCTTGGCACTAGGAGCTTTCTTTGGAGCCATGGTAGCTTATTTAGTACTTGCAAGCACTAAAGTAAATGGAATATTATGAAATATTTCGCTGGAGCACACAAGGGGACCTTCGCTCACTGGTAAACAATGCCAGACTGGCTGCCGCCCTGGCCCACGTCGTGCATACGCATCCCGGACGAACTACAACTCGCGAGTCAACCTATGAAAAGCGAGTCCATGTTTATACGAAAATACCCCTATGATTGGCGAATTTTACGATTGCCAGGAACTACAAAAAGCGGGGAACCACTGTATTCAGAAAAAATCTCATTACTGAATTTGAACTGTTGACTGGACACCACATATACATGAACATACATATATACAGTGGTACCTCGGGATACGAATCTATTTAGTTCCAGAAGGCTGTTTGAGTGCCGATACCGAACAAATTTGTTCCCATAAGGAATAATGTAAATTAGATAAATCTGTTTCAGACCCCAAAAATACACTTACGAAAGTACTTACATAAATACACTTACATAACTGTTCGAGTTTTGGGCTGTTCGTATCCCGAGGTACAACTGTGTGTGTGTGTATATATACAGTGGACCCCCGGTTCACGATATTAATCCGTTCCTGAGAGCTCATCGTAAACCAAAATTATCGGAAAGCGAATCAATTTTCCCCATAAGAAATACGTAATGGAAATCAAATTAATCCGTGCAAGACACCCAAAAGTATGAAAAAAAAACTTTTACCACATGAAATACAAAGTTTAATGCAATATAATAATTACAGTAACAATAATAACAATAGAATAATCACAATAGAATAATTGACATTTACCTTAAATGAAGATCTGGTGATGATTGATGGGATGGGAGGAGGGGATAGTGTCGAAGTTTTTAATGTTTAGAAGGGGAATCCCCCTCCATTAGGACTTGAGGTAGCAAGTCCTTTTTTGGGGTTACTTCCCTTCTTCTTTTAATGCCACTAGGACCAGCTTGAGAGTCACTGGACTTCTGTCGCACAACATATCTTGAATTCAACTCCTTGAATTCATGCACATATTTTTCAGCTTCTTTTTGGTCTGAACTGGCAGCCTCACCATGCCTAATCACACTATGTATGCCACTACGATTCTTAAATCTTTCAAACCAACCTTTGCTGGCCTTAAATTCATTCACATCACCACTAGTTGCAGGCATTTTTCTAATTAAATCCTCATGCAACTGCCTAGCCTTTTCACAAATGATCGCTTGAGAGATGCTATCTCCTGCTATCTGTTTTTTATTTATCCACACCAATGACAGTCTCTCAACATTTTCTAACACTTGCGGACGCTGTTTAGTAATCACAGTTGCACCTTTTGCAAGAACAGCTTCCGTGATTGCCGTTTTCCTGCTCACTATAGTAGAGATGGTTGATTGGGGTTTACTATACAACCTGACCAGCTCCAACACACGCACTCCACTTCCATACTTTACAATTATCTCTTTCTTTCATTTCAATAGTCATTAGCACCCTTGGTCTTGATGGGTTGGCACTAGAAGCTTTCTTGGGGCCCATGGTAACTTATTTTGCAGAAACAAGCACCAAAAACAGTGATAATATGGATAATATGGAATGTACCGAATGTATCCTTAGATGCAAGCACACTGGCTGGCTTGTAAACACTGGCACACACGGGGCAGTTCAGGCCACACATGGACACGTCTCGTACGAATCGTATCGCATACCGGGTTTTGTAATGGGAACTGAGGAAAATTTTTTGCAATATAATGCTTCGGATACCGGATTTATTGGATACCAATGGCTTTGCGAACCGGGGGTCCACTGTACAGTGGATCCCCGAGTTTCGGCAGCACTGACTTTCGTGAAATTTGACTTTCAGCAAGTTTTTTCGGCAAAATTTGGCCTCGAGTTTCGTAATTAGACTCATGATTCGGCAACCGTCCAATACCCGTCTGTCCATCACCATGCACACAAAGCCAGTCTCCCACGCCATTCACGCTCAGTGTGCCATTGTTTACCAACATGTGACCATCACCCCGCGGGTTCATATGTAATAATCCATTGTTTTTTGTGATTGCAACTGCTAAATAAGTCACCATGGGCCCAAGGAAAGCTAGTGCAAGCCCTTTGGTAAAGAAAGCAAAGAACACGATCCAGAGGGCTTTTGAAGGGTTTGAGGCAGACCCTGACCCTGCCGACCCTCTGCCTGTTGTGGAAGGTGTTGTGGCATTGGGCAAGTCCACGGGGTTGGAGGTGAGTGACAGGGATGTGAAAGAGTTGGTGGAGGACCACAGGGAAGAGCTAACCATGACAAACTGCAAGAGCTTCAACTGGAACAGCACCAGACCACAGTTTGGGGAAAACTTGCTTCAGAGAAGGAGGAAAAGAGAGTGAAGGAGGTGCCTTCTTCGGTGATTAAGGACATGTGTTCAAAGTGGAATGAGTTGCAAGTTTTGTTGAAAGTATCACCCTGACCAAACTGAAACGAGCCATATCACAACATGTTCAGTGACAAAACCTTGTCCCACTTCAGGCAAATCATAAAGAAATGCCAGAAACAGACATCTCCAGTGACTCTCAAGTTGTCCCAGTGGCATTAAAAACCCCTTTTACTGTTTTCGCGTATAAATACGTCTTACGAGCCAATGTTTCTGAGTATATATACTCAATAATTCTAGCGGCTTCAAATCAAGTGGGAGGATAAGCTGGTAGGCCTCCACATGTGAGAGAATAGTCTGTGTGGTCAGTGTGCACCACATAAAAAAAAATCCTGCAACCACACATTGGTAATGAGAAAAAAACTTATCGTTTTTTTTGGAAATAAAACGCCGACTGTGAGGTGGGAATTTTTCGTATAGTTTTTATCGTTGTATTCGTGTTTCATGGTATTAGGTGATAAATGGAAACATATTACAGAAATAGAGATATTTTCATTAACTTTGACGATGGAAAACGACCTTGAATCTGAGCTCAACATTTGCGGAAATGTTCGATTTTTACCAATTGTTCAGGAGTAAAATAAATCACACTCACACGTCCAATCACGTTCAATTTGGTGAGTCTATATTCTTCACTAGTGCTCACTGATATTATTTTACAATTTTTACAAAATTAGTTAAAATTTTTTGGGGGGCTAAAGTTTTTTTAGTCTCTGCATAACGTAAATTTGTATTGTTTTGTATGAATAAAAAAATCAAAATAGAAAGCAATATTAATATAAGAGGGCCTAGAGAAACCCATGTGTCTATTGAAAGAGCATTTATGTTATTTTTGTGCCACGAATGTCTACCTTGATTATTCTGGACCCTTATTTTGAAATTTGGCAAACTTTTTTGTTTGCGTGAAATTGGCCAATTGCCAATTTCTGACCACCATATTGGGTAGTCCAAATTTGTATATTGGGAGTTTCTTGTACTCAGCTGATAGATAAATGGTGAGTTCTAAAGATAATAGCTATGAGTCTGGTTCAAACTGGAACAATGGAATGGCTGATAATAGGCTCAAAGTCGGCGATATCACCGATCGCATATTGTCGTCGAGACGCTAACTTCGCGGAGGACATTATATTCATGAGTTTGTCGAACAAATTTCGAACTTTTGTGTCTTTACAGCGGGGAAAGGTTCTCTATCATTCATAAGAAATTTTTTGTTTTTTTTTTTTCAAAAATTGAGCGACATGAAGCACGTTTCAGAGAGGGTGCCTGAAACAGTCAAAGGGCTAACAGAAGGAAGTAACCTCAGAAAAGGACTTGTACTGAAAGTCCGAATGGATGGAGATTTTCCTTCCAAACAATAGGTACACCTTCCTCCTATACCCTCCCTCCATCTTCCATCCTCCTGAAAGTCTTCAGTAAGGTAAGTGTAATGTTATTATTATTATTATTTTTTATATGCTTGTCTTGACTTCTGTTTGTTTTCAGTGTATAGAAATCTTTATTAATTTGAAAAAAAAAATTATTTTAATATTTTTGGTGTCTTGAACGGTATTAATTTTATTCTCCATATTTTCTTATGGGGAAAATGTTTCGAGTTTCGTGAATTTCGATTTCGCAGGCTCCTCGGAACGAAATTAATCATGAAACTCGGGGGCGTCCACTATATATATATATATATAATATATATTTTTATATATATTATATTATCTATATATATATATATATTTATATATATTATATATCTATATATATATATATATAAATATATATATACATATATATATATACATATATATATATTTACATATATTTATATATATATACACATATCATATATATATACATTTATATATCACTATTATATATACACATATATATATATACATTTATTATATATACATATATTATTATATATATTATATATTTATATATATATACATATATATATATATATAGATACTACGTATATACATATTATATATATTTATATATATATTTATTTATATATATATATATATAATATACATATATATTATTTATATATATATATATATACATATTTGTAATATTTATCATATATATATTTTATATATATACCTATATATATGCTATATATTATATATTTATATATATATATATATATATATATCTATATATATTTACATATTTATATAATATATATATACATAATATATATAGTATATATATATATATATATATATATATATTTTTATATATATATATTATTTTATTTATTATATATTTTTATATACTGTGGAACTTCAATCTAACAACGGCTTTAATTCCATTCCAGAGAGCTAGCCTTTAGTCGAATTAGCCATTACTCAAATTAATTTTCCCTATAAGAAATAATGGAAATCCAATTAATCTGCTTCAGACAGCCAAAAGGCATTACACAAAAATTTTTTTTTTTTTGGATGAAATATAAATATACATACAGAAAAAATGGCAAATATATAAAGCACTAACAAAATGGATGAATGAACATTTAACATCACACTTACCTTTATTGACTTATCTTTCTAGACTTGACTTGACTTGTTGGTGTATGACGCACACATAGGAGGCAAGAGGAAGGCAAGTTTATTATGCTTCAATATACTAATATCATCTCTATGGCTTATTTATATATCAGAGTTCATCTTATTTGACTTATAAAAATATTTAAAAACATGGGGAAAAATGTATATATCTAGTGAATAAAATATGTCATAATATATGAGAGGAGTGAATGGTGTAAGCCTCATTGTTGGGTTTAACCCTTTGACCGTTTTCGACGTATAAATACGTCTTGAGCCAATGTTTCTGAGTATTATACTCAATATTCGCGGCTTCAAAAACAAGTGGGGAGAAAGGGGCTGGTGGCCCACATTGAGAGAATGGGTCTGTGTGGTCAGTGTCACCACTAAAAAAAATCCTGCAGCACACATTGCGTAAAAAGAAAAAAAAAAAAATCGGCGTTTTTTTTTGGAATAAAACGCCCACTTTGAGGGGGTATTTTTTTTTTAGTATTTATTTTGTTTTCGCGTTTTATGGTTTTGGTGATAAAAGGAAAATTATTTCAGAATAGAGATGATTTTCTTTTCTTTTACGATGGAAAACGACCTTGAAAAACTAGCTCAAAGTGCAATTTTTCGTTTTTACCAATGTTCAAGAGTAAATAAATCAACACGTCCCAAAAACCGTCAACTGGGGGTTAATTTTTTTCACTAGTGCACGATATTATTTTTACTTTTTTACAATAATGCAGTCTCTGCATAAAAGTAAATTTTGTATTTTTTTGTTGAATAAAAAAACAAAATAGGAAAAAAATAAAAATAAAAGGGGGGCCCAGGATTGACAATGAACAGAGCATTGTTATTTTAGTGCCAAAGATGTCTACCTTGTTTATTTTGGATCCTATTTTGAAATGGCATCTTTTTTATTTTGCGTGAAATTGGCCAAAATTGCCAATTTCTGACCACCATATTGGGTAGTCAAATTAGTAAATGGGAGTTTCTTGTACCTCAGCTGGATAGATAAAATGGAGAATGAGTTCTAAAGAAAATACTATGAGTATTGGTCAACTGGAACAATGGATTGGCTGAAAATAGGGCTCAAGTCGGCGAAAATTCGCCGATACGCATATGTCGCCGAGGACCGCTAACTTCGCGGGAGTTAATTCTTACAATTTTCGACCAAATTTCGAATTTTGGTTGTCTTTACCATCGGGAAAAGATTCTCTATATTTTCATAAGAAAATAATAATTTTTTTTGTTCAAAAATTGAGCGACCATAGAATGACTGTTTCAAGAGAGGGGCTGAAACAGTCATAGGGTTAAGGGCCACACTGAGAGAAGCCATATTGGGTTGGAGGGTGAAGGCTTCACTGTGTGTGTGTGTGTGTGTGTGTGATGGTTGCTGTGTGTGTGTGGATGGTGTGTGTGTTGTGTGTGTGTGTGTGTGTGTGTGTGTGTGTGTGTGTGATGTGGGTACCTCTCTCTCACCTATTTGTGGTTTTGCAGGGGTCGAGTCATAGCTCCTGGGCCCCGCATTTCACTGATTGCTACTAGGTCCTCTCTCTCCCTGACTACATGTGCTTTATCATACCTCGCCTTAAAACTATGTATGGTTCCGCCTCCACTACTTCACTTTCTAGACTATTCCATGACTTGGAACGACTCTATGACTGAAGAAATACGTCCTAACATCATTCGATCATCTGAGTTTTCAACTTCCAATTGTGACCTCTTGTGTCTGTTGTCCCATCTCTGGAACATCCTGTCTTTGTCACCTTGTCTATTCCCGCGCAAGTAATTTTAGATGTCGGTTATCATTGTTTCCCTGACCCTCCGGGACTCCAGTGTCGTTCAGGCCTGATTTCACCTCAACCTTTCTGCGTTTAGGGACAATCCCGTAGCTCTGGGACTAGTCTTGTTGAAAACCTTTGCACTTTCTATAATTTCTTGACGTTGCTTGACTAGGTGTGGATTTCCAACTGGTGCTGCATCTCCAGTTTGGGCTGACGTAAATGGTATACAGGGTCTTGAACGACTCCTTACTGAGGTAGCGGATACGCTATCCGTAGGTTTGCCTGGCGCCCGTATGCCTTTGCAGGCAGTTATTGATTTATGTGCGCCTCAGGAGATATTGCTCGGTTGTTATACTACCCCGATCTTTTTCCTTGAGTGAGGTTTGCAGTCTTTGGCCATCTAAAATATATTGTGTCTGCGGTCTTCTTTGCCCTTCCCCAATCTTCTTGGATTGACATTTGGGCAGGGTTAAACTCAAGGAGCAGTTGCTGGAAAAGCTTGCAGCCTGTCCTGGTCTCTTTGTAGTCCTGCCTGATCCTCATCCGATTTGTTTCTTCTCTTTTACTTCACATCCTTCTGCAACCAGGCACTTTCTGAGTCTATCCCTTCCGTTTATGTCGTTTCACATATACCAGATCAGCACAGGTCCCTAGGACTGAACCCTGTGGAAACCCGCTTGTCACTAGTGCACTCTGACCACCTCGTCTGTACCTTGACTCGTTGTTGCCTCCCTGTCAGGTATTCTTGATCCATTGCAGTGCATTTCCTGTTATATGTGCTGATCTTCTTAGCTTTTTCAGTAACCTCTTGTGAGGAACTGTGTCGAAGGCCTTTTTGCAGTCAAAAATATGCAGTTCGATCCTCCCTCTTCTCTTCTTGTCTTACTTCTGTCACCTGTCATAAACTCTAGTAGGTTTGTGACACAGGATTTCCTTCCCTGAAACCATGATGGTTGTTCAATTATACACCTGATTCTTTCCAGGTGCTCCACCACTCTCCTCTCTGATGATTTCCTCCATGACCTTGCATACTATACCCCGTTAGTGATACTGGTCTTGTAGTTGTGCTCATGTCTGTTCCTTTTTAAAAATTGGGGGATACATTTGCATCTTCCATACCTCAGGGAGTTGCCCAGTTTTCAATGATGTGTTGAAGATCTTTGTTAATGGCACAACAATTCTCTCTGCTCCCTCTTTAAGGGTACCCGGAGAGATGTTGTCTGGTCCCACCGCCCTTATGAGGTGTCATAGTTTCGCATAGGGCAGCTTCTTCACTCCCTTCCTTGGTTATATGTACTCATCCCGCACTTGCTGGTTGTACCCCCCTGTTCTGTGTCTGGAGTCCTACTGGTTTCCACTGTAAAATATTCTTATAAAAAAAAATTCTCAGTGTTGAGCTCCGACATACCTCTCGGTGTTTGCTGTTGAATTCACCATCACCTTCCTTCAGTCTGATTAACTGGTCTTGCTGTTTGTTTTCCTTCCTGATGGTGGCTGTACAAACAGCTTCGGGTCAGTCTTGACTTTCGATGCTATGTCATTTTTCATTTTTGTCAGATGAGCCTCCTTTTATCTGTGATATTCATTTCTGGCTCTTCGGCTAATCTCTTTATTTTCCTGAGTTCTCTGTCTTCTGTTCCTTTTCATTCTCTTAGTTACACCTAGTTTTTGCCTCCATACTCTTTGGGTGAACCAAGGACTCGTTCTGTTCTTCACCATTATTTCTGTTTCCCTTGGGAACAAGCCTTCTCATCTGCTCTCCTTTGCATTTTGTTGGCCACATAGTCCATAATTTCTTGTACTGGTTTTCTGTCGTTCCCTCTCCCACTGAATGTATTTGAAGGATGTTCCTCATGCTGAGTAGTTCCCCCCTTTTGTAGTTTGGTTTTCCCTTCCTATTCTGCTACTCTCTCCTGCTTGGAAGCTCAACTATGTAGTCAAAGCACTCGAAGCCACATGATCACTAGCTCACAGGGGCCCTTTCATACAAAGATATCCTCGATGTCTGAAAACTACCTCAAGGTGAATACAAAGGTTTCCAGTCTTGCTGGTCTTCTTCTCCTCTCTCTCTGGTAGTGTCTCTATCATGTTGATGCATGAGGTTTTACCAGTACTTAATCCTTCATCTTGGCTTCTCCATGTTTCGGAACCCCCATGGGCTCCAGGGTTTCCCAGGTCAAATCTCCTTGTGATTGAATTCACCCCATAAACTAGTTACTTTGCTCCCCCGCACGGTGTGCTCTCCTGGCATCCGCGGCTAGTGTGTCGACCATGGCCTGTTGCTCTCATCGTATTCTTCTCTTGCGTCTCCTGCTGTTCTGTGGTGGGTTTGTAAATTTCTGAACTTATCAACTTTTGTCCCTCAGTCTGGAATTGTTCATACTAAGTTGTCCTTTCTCCAGTGCCACTTTTCCTTCCATTTTCTCAAAACCCCACTGGCTTTTAATGAGCAGTGCATGCAACTCATCCTCCCCCTCTCCTCCTCTGTCTTTCCTGAAGATTTGATATTCGGGTTGGAAGATTGAATCTGTTATTTTTTTGGTGAGTTTTGTTTCTGTGTTTGCTATTATGTCTGCCTGGGATGTCCTCCTTGATTCTTTCGTGCCACTCCTCATCTTATTTGTTATTCCATCTGCATTTGTATACCATACCTTCAATCTTCTTTTTCTAAGACTATGGTCTGGGGTGTATTGGGGTTTGGGGAAGTGGCGAGCCTGATAAGGGAAAATATGGGTTTGGTTGCTGTGGGGGTGGAGTTTGTATTGTAGTGGGTGGGGGCATTGGATATGGCAGGGGTGTTGTGGGTTTAGGTGTTTGGCCTTTGCACTGGCGGTCTGGGACCCTTGGTTGGGAGGCTTTATAGGAAAGCTGTGTGAGGGAGGTGGTATTTGATTTCTTCCGTGGTGCGGATTCTCCTGTCTGTTCTTCTCCATCCCCTCTCTTTCCTCTTTCGCCTTTGTTCCATCTCTCTCAGTTTCCGCCTATCGGTCTTGTTGTTCTGTCGCGGTCGAGATACACCTTCCTGTATCCGGCATGTCCCTTAATCGTGCTTTTTCATGCCAGTTATCCTGTTACGAGTCGATTCTGCCTGGAAGGTCACTTTCACTGGCCGGTTTTCTTTTCTTTTTTTTGTTACAACCCCCCCTATTCTGTAACACCTCCGAAAATTTTCAGCTGGTCATGTCGTCATTCTCGATTACTTTCATGATGCTTTCTATTGCTTTTTTTCCCCTTGTTTCTGGCTTTCATATGTTTCCCTTTCAACTTCCTGTAGCCCATACACACAGACTGACCTCACCCTTTCATTTCTCCCACTGCAATCCCTGTGTATCCCGCTCATTCCAATTTGATTTCCTCCTTTGCAGCTTTCCTTTCTTCAGTTTCACTAGCTACTGTAATGGGCTCGTGGCCTGTCATTTTCCTTCTCGGCTTTCCCTGGCTCTGTTGTGGTCTTTCTTAGGGCCTCACTTCATTAGCAGTAGCTCTTCATTTACTACAGTCTCCCACTGAATAGAGCTTTCTTACATGCAGTTTTGCTCCTCCTTTTCCTACAGTTACCTTATTGTGGATGAGGTAGCGGGTTCTCTGTTGGTCAATCCATATTTTCTTTAGTTCTTTAGGCTGTTCAGATTTTCCAGTTCCTCTTCCTAAACTCTGTATTCCTGGCCTCTGCTGACTTTGAACTTTCAACTCCCACTTCCTGCTTCATTGTCTATCCTCTCTTCCATTCCTATGCTAAGTTTTTCTAGTTTTTTTTTCCCATTCTTGTTCCTTTTGTGAGCTTCTGCTGCCAATCTTCCTTTGCAGTTTCCTTCCTCCTGTCCTTGGGTTTTCTTGTTGCTCTCTGGCAACCCCTTTTTGTTTTATCCTGATTGCCTCAGCGTGTGGAAACCTATGTAATTCTGTATGTTAGGGTTATTATTGTATTGTCAGAGTGTGGGGGGGGGGGAGGTAGAGGAGGAAACTGTGGCTATATGGGAGAGTAGGGGGGGGAGGGGGAGTGGGAAAGGAGAGTGAAGCAATGTGGGTGTGTGGGTGAGGGAGAGGTCGGGAGAGGGGGAGGGTTGTAAAGATGTGGAGGGGAGGGTTCAGGTGAGGAGTGGATGTCGGTGGGGGAGGGGGGGGAGTATGTGTGAGTCTGGCAATATGTGTGTGTTGTGTGTGTGTGTGTGTGTGTGTGTGTGTTGCGTTTGTGTGTAGTGGGGAGGGGATGGGGGGGGGGTGTGGGGAGGGGAACTGTGGGGAGGGGTGTGGGGGGTGTGGGTGTATTGTGTGGGTGGTGTGGGTGTGTGTGGGGGTGTGTGGGTGGGTTTGTGTGGGTGGGTGTGTGGGTGGGTGTTGGTGGCGTGTGTGGTGTGTGTGTGTGTGTGGGTGTGTGTGGGTGTGTGTGGGTGTGTGGGTGTGTGGGTGTGTCGTGGGGGTGTGTGGGGTGGGTGTGTGGGTGTTTGTGTGTGTGGGGTGTGAGGGTGGGTGATGTGGGGGGGTGTGTGGGTGGGTGTGTGGGTGGTGTGGGTGGGTGGGTGTGTGGGTGGGTTTGTGGGGTTGGGTGTGTCGTTGTGTGTTTGGTTGGGGTGTGTGGTTGGGTTTGTGGTTGGGTGTGTGGTTGGGGTGTTTGGTTGGGTGTGTGGTTGGGTGTGTGGTTGGGTGTGTGGGTTGGGTGTGTGGTTGGGTGTGTGTGTGGCGTATGTGTGGGGGTGTGTGTGGGTCGTCGTGTGGGTGTGTGGGGTGTGTCTGGGGTGTTGTGGGTGGTGTGTGGTTGTGTGTGGGTGTGTGGGTGTTGTGGGTGTGTGGGTGTGTGTGGGTGTGTGTGTGTGGGTGGGTGTGGTGTGGGTGTGTGTGGGTGGTGGGTGTGTGTGGGTGTCGTGTGGTGTGCTGTGTGTGTGTGTGGGTTGTGTGTGGGTGTTGTGGGTGTGGTGGAGGTTGTAGGTTGGGCTGTGTGTGGGGATGTGTGCTGTGCGCACATAGGCTAAGCTACTCTTTTGATGATTATAAAAAAATTTTCACAATTCAATTCCTCTATTATATGCTACTAATATATACTATTATTATATTAATTGCGTACCTCTTGTGTTTGTGTGTTTTATTAGCTTGTCGTTCTTTGTAAAGAGGTGGGGGGGTGGTTACGTTAAACACTATTTGTTTTATGTGTTGTTTTCACCGCGTACTCTCACGGCACCGAATCTCCGCACTAGGATACTTTACTTTTTGAAGATTAAAGGATTATTTTTTCTCACTCAATTCCTTATTATTATATACAATGTTTATTATAAACAATATTAACGGTCGTGCACAGTGTGTTTGTATGGCGTTACTTGTTTACTAGCTTGTCCCTCAGAAAAAAAACGGGGGGTGGGTTCAATAGGCTACACAACTTCCTGGAGCCCTTCCTGGCGATATTTAGATAATTTACTAACCAATATCTATCTAATGGTACTGAAATAGGGAGGAGAGAGAGGACGAGAGAGATGGTTATAGATAAAAACCAGCAGGGCGAGACACTTGGATTTAGACACTAACCAAAAATTAACCACAAATAAGGCAAAGTGATGTCGTCATGACAACAATGGAGGTTCTGCTGGTGTATATCAACTCCTTCAATTTGTAACTCTTCAGGAACTTTATCATGCATTCAGTTTTTATTTCTTTTTCTTTTAAGACTTTGGGTATTCCTCTGTTTTCTTTAGTACAGTATTATGGTCATAACAAGTCTGATGATGTTAGCTCCATTCACAACGCCAACAGGCTGGGGATTGACTAATTTTTCTTACTTTCAGTATTTATCTTTTTCACTCTTTATTTGGACTTACCATACACTGCTGCTATATTCATACCAATTATGTATTTGTTAATATTTAGATCACACCGTTAACCCAATTAACTGTTTGGATATTTTGTGTCAACATGCGGCCATAGCCTGTTCAGCTGACTGCTCCCTCCCTCACTCAAATTTCTTTTCAAATTTAAATTGTAAAATTCTGATCCCTATCTCATTATTCGCACTCTTGAAAGCTATTACACTCTTGTAGGTATGTTCACTGATTCACTCACGTACGATGACCGCTAATAATATCTTAGGACAGCCACTAGAACGCTAAATCCTGGGAGCACTATTTAGCGATACTGCTTCACGTGTGTGTGTGTGTGTGTGTGTGTGTGCATGTGTGTGCGTGTGTGTGCGTGTGTGTGTGTGCGTGCGTGTGGTGTGTGTGTGTGTGTGTGTATGTGTGTGTGTATGTGTGTGTGTATGTGTGTGTGTATGTGTGTGTGTATGTGTGTGTGTATGTGTGTGTGTATGTGTGTGTGTATGTGTGTGTGTATGTGTGTGTGTATGTGTGTGTGTGTGTGTACGTGTGTGTGCGTGTGTGTGCGTGTGTGTGCGTGTGGTGTGTGTGTGGTGTGTGTGTGTGTGTGTGTGTGTGTGTGTGTGTGTGTGTGTGTGTGTGTGTGTGTGTGTGTGTGTGTGTGTGTGTATGTGTGTGTGTGTGTGTGCGTGTGTGTGTGTGCGTGCGTGTGTGTGTGTGTGTGTGTGTGTATGTGTGTGTGTATGTGTGTGTGTATGTGTGTGTGTATGTGTGTGTGTATGTGTGTGTGTATGTGTGTGTGTATGTGTGTGTGTGTGTGTATGTGTGTGTGCGTGTGTGTGCGTGTGTGTGCGTGTGTGTGCGTGTGTGTGTGTGTGTGTGTGTGTGTGTGGTGTGTGTGTGTGTGTGTGTGTGTGTGTGTGTGTGTGTGTGTGTGTGTGTGTGTGTGTGTGTGTGTGTCTGTGTGTGTCTGTACTCACCTATTTGTACTCACCTATTTGTGGTTGCAGGGGTCGAGTCCTAGCTCCTGGCCCCGCCTCTTCACCGGTTGCTACTGGGTCCTCTCTTCCCGCTCCATGTGCTTTATCATACCTCGTCTTAAAACTATGTATGGTTCCTGCCTCCACTACATCACTTTCTAGGCTATTCCACTGCCTGACAGCTCTATGACTGAAGAAATACTTCCTAATATCTCTCTGACTCATCTGTGTCTTCAACTTCGAAATGTGGCCTCTTGTTTCTGTGTCCCCTCCCTGGAACATCCTGTCTTTGTCCACCTTGTCTATTCCGTGCAGTATTTTATATGTCGTTATCATGTCTCCCCTGACCCTCCTGTCCTCTAGTGTCGTCAGGCCGATTTCCCTTAACCTTTCTTCATAAGACATTCCCCTTAGCTCTGGAACTAACCTTGTCGCAAACCTTTGCACTATCTCTAGTTTCTTGACGTGCTTTATCAAGTGCGGGTTCCAAACAGGTGCTGCATACTCCAGTATGGCCAAAACAACGGTGCACAGTGCTTGAACTTTCCTTTTTAAAGGGTATCGGAACCGTTCTCGGGTTTGCCGGGCGCCCATATGCGCACAGTTACCGGGTTGAGTTGCTTCCGGAGACATCCTGGGTGTTTACTCACTCCAAGTCTTTCTCCTTGACGAGGTTTGCAGTTTTGGCCCAAATAGCCTATGTTATAAATTAGACATGTGCAACCTTGGGATCCCCACCGAGGAAACCCCCCGCCACACAGCGGCCCCACCAGTCCATCAGGGGGAAATCCTAAAGAACAGGAGGAAAGAGGTAATCATCCCTCGCCTTAGTCATGGGGCAGTCCATCAAGTTTCCCTCTGTAGGACTGAAAAGCCCCCGGGGGCGAAACGCCCCCCCAAACAAAGTACCCAAGAGTTGCACATTGGCTAATTTATCAACAGTCGGTTCTCTAAACCTTATCACACCAAGCTATACTCTCTCGCTATTTTCATGATTTGCATTTGCGGGTTTAAAATTCAGAAGCCATTTGCTGGCTGGTGTCCACCTCCCCGGTCCCTATCTGTTTTAAAATTCCCTTATTAATTCCACTCTGCGAACAGGGACACTTTGAGTCTCCCCTTCCCTCTTCGTTCAATATACCAAAAAAGCACGGGTCCTAGGCCCGCCCCCCTGTGGGGCCCCCGTCGTACGGGTGCCCATTGTGATACTCTTAGTACATGACTTTGTTGCCCCCCTGTCGGGGTATTTTGATCCATTGTGTGTGTTGTGTGTGTGGTGTGTGTGGTGTGTGGTGGTGTGTGTTGTGGGGTTTTGTGTGTGTGTGTGTGTGTGTGGGTGTGTGTTGTAATGTGGTGTGGTGTCTGTGTGTGTTGTTTTTTGTGTGTGTGTGGTTCTGATTTTGTGTTGGTGTAATTGGTGTGGTTGTGTGGGGGTGTAATTTGGTGGGGTGGTGGTGTTTTGTGTTTGTGGTGTGTTTGTGTTTTGTGTGTGTGTGGGTTTGTATGTCTGTGTGTGGGTTCTTATGTGTGTGTGTTTGTGTGTGTGTGTGTGTGTGTGTGGTTGGTGTTGTGTGTGTTGTGTGTGTGTGTCTGTTGTGTGTGCTGGGTGTGTGTCTGGGGTTGTCTGTTTTGGGTGGGGTGTGTGGTCTGTTTTTGGTGTGTTGTGTGTGTGGTCGTGTGTGGTTCTGTGTGTGTGTGTCTGTGTTTTGGTGTTGTGTGTGGTGTCTGTGTGTGTGTGTGTATGTTCGTGTTATACTCCCCCCCCAAAATTTTTTTCCCTTGGTAGGTTTGCGTCTTCCCATCTAAACTTATTGTTCTGCGGCCCTTTTTCCCCCTTTCCCCCAATCTTTATGACTTTGCTTTGGGCAGGGTTAAATTAAAGGGACCATTTGCGGGGACCGGCTTGTGCCTGCCAGGTCTTTTTGTAGTCCTGCCCGTCCTCGTCCGATTTTATTCTTCTCATTAACTTCAACACTGCAAACAAAGGCACTTCTGGTCTATCCCTTTTCCCTTTTTCTTACAAAATACCAAGAACGCACGGGGCCTAGAAATGACCCCTGTGGAACCCCGTTGTCACAGGCCCCACTCGACACCTCTTGCGTACCAACTCGTTGCTGCCTCCCCGTAATATTCTCTGACCATTGCAGTGCCTTTTCCGTTAGTTGCTGGTCCTCAGCTTTTGCAGTAACCCCCTTGTGAGGAACTGTGTCAAGGCCTTCTTTCAGTCCAAAAATATCAGCGATCCCCCCCCTCTTCTCGTCTTCTGTCACCTTGTCATAAAATCTAGGTTTGTGACACGGGTTTTTTTTCCCCAACCGGGCTGGTTGTCAATTATACACTTGTTTTTTTTCCGGGCCCCACCACTCTCCTCTGTGATTTCTCCATGCATTTTCATACTATCACGTTTGTGATCAGGTCTTAGTTTGTGGGCCCCATGTCTGTCTCCCTTTTTTTAAAAAATTGGGGGCTACATTTGCCATTTTCTAAACCCCAGGGAGTTGCCCGTTTCAAATGATGTGTTGAAGATCTTTGTTAATGGCTCACACAATATTTCTGCTCCTCTTTAAGGACCCATGGAGAGATGTTGTCTGGTCCCACCGCCTTTGAGGTGTTAAGTTCGCATAGCAGCTTCTTCACCTCCTCCTTGGTTATATATACCTCATCCAGCACTTGCTGGTGTGCCCCCCTGTTCTGATTTCTTGGAGTCCTACTGGTTTCCACTGTAAATACCTATTTAAATCTTGTGTTGAGCTCCTGACAAACCTCTCGGTCGTTTCTTGTGAATTCCCCATCACCCTTCCTCAGTCTGATTACCTGGTCCTTGACTGTTGTTTTCCTCCTGATGTGGCTGTACAACAGCTTCGGGTCAGTCTTTACTTTTGATGCTATGTCATTTTCATATTGTCTCTGAGCCTCCCTTCTTATCTGTGCATATTCGTTTCTGGCTCTTCGGCTGATTTCTTTATTTTCCTGAGTTCTCTGTCTTCTGTACCTTTTCCATTCTCTAGTACACCTAGTTTTTGCCTCCCTACACCTTTGGTGAACCAAGGGACTCGTTCTGTTCTTCCCATTATTTCTGTTTCCCTTGGGAACAAACCTCTCCTCTGCCTCCTTGCATTTTGTTGCTACATAGTCCATCATTTCTTGTACTGGTTTTCCTGTCAGTTCCCTCTCCCACTGAATGTCTTGAAGGAAGTTCCTCATGCCTGAGTAGTTCCCCCTTTTGTAATTTGGTTTTTCCCAGCCTATTCCTGCTACTCTCTCCACTTGGAGCTCAACTATGTAGTCGAAGCACAGAACCACATGATCACTAGCTCCCAGGGGCCTTTCATACATGATACCCTCGATGTCCGAAATACTCATGGTGAATACAAGGTCCAACCTTGCTGGTTCATCCTCTCCTCTCTCTCTGGTAGTGTCTCTAACATGTTGATGCATGAGGTTTTCCAGTACCACATCCATCATCTTGTGTGCATGCATGTGTGTGTGTGCATTTTTTTTCTTAAAATCTATTTCCTTAAATCTATTTGTTTTGTATAAAACAGTAGAATCTCATATACTTAATGTCCAATAATAATTAATACAATCAAAATTAAGAGCTAAACACCAAGGGTCATACAGCACTGTGGTGCAGAGTGTGTTAACTGTGTCATATGCTTGATCTGAAACTAGCAAGGGTGGAGAATATAACAGAGGCAGAGTTAATAAGGGCAGTGAGGAGTGCTAAAGGAAGTACAATCAAAGGTTATGTAATAAACCTGTTGCTGTCAAAAAGTCAAAGAGGTAGTCTGTGTCAAAGGTGGGGCCATCAGCTACGAGGGAAGATAAAGTGAGAGTGCTAGCATGGTGACGAAGTCGGAGGTAACTTCTGCATGCTCGCTGACAGACAGGACAGTCCAACAGAAAATGGTAAACTGAAATTGGAACCTAACAATTCTGACAAGGTGGAACTGGACACCTCTCCACGAGATGCCCATGAGTGAAATGTGCGCACCCAACATGAAGACGAGAAAGCATAGTCTCCCAACCTCGAAATCAATGATAAGAAGAAGACCAGCCTCCTAAACTCTGCTTGACAGAATGTAATATGCTATGAATCAACTCAGACCAATGTTGTTGCCAACAGTTGTGAAGGTGGCTAAAGATTACAGCAAAATAATCTGAGAATAAAATGCCTCTATATGCAATTCGAAGGTCATGCACTGCTGACTGGGCAGTACAGTCTGCCTGCTCATTGTCCTGAACATCAACATGACCAGGGACCCAACAGAAGGCAATTTCTTTGTTTTTGCTAGAAATGTGGCACAACCAAAGTTGTATACAAAGAACTAAGGGATGAGGTGAATTAAATTTTTTGACAGCTTGCAAAGCACTAAAGGAGTCCCCCTTATGTAAGCTGGGAGGCAGTTGAACTATCTTGGGCCCCTGATGCTTATTGTGGGAGGGGACATTGCATCTCCTGTCGATTCTTTTGCCTTTGTAAGAAGTGATTTTTGTGTGTAAATTTGGTACTAATCCCTCTAGGATTTTCCAAGTGTACATGATAATATACATAAACGTGTGGAAGAATTATGGTTCCACTGCACGAACTGAGAGACGTGTTTATGAATTGTGACCAAAGTATTGTCAATGGAGGTAAGATGGGAGAGATTGTGAGCCTGGCCAGCATTTCATACTGTGATGATGTGTGCTCTACTCTTAAGAGCATGAAATGAAATATTTTGACCAACATGTCATAGGAGTGTCTTGGTGATACTATGATCAGAAAGATAGTCAGAGAGAGATGTTAGTACAGTGAAAAACTTAGTTCACTGTGTACCTTGAAACGAAGAGCGTAAGGGATGTGTCATGTTGGTTTTTTCTTGGAAGGGTGAGAGGTAACCGAGACAGTGTCATCCGTTAATGGCAGTGGTCATTTAAGTGTGGGACTGGAGGTGGTCCATCCTGATGGGCGAGCGATCTGTCAATCGTTGCACTATATGGGGAGAAGCAGGAAGCATGGTCAAGGATGTGCAGAGGTTGGACATATCAAGTGTGTCAGGGGAAACCTCGGTACCTGAGGTGGGCAACGAAATGTTACCTGCAGAAGGTACCGGGGTGTGAGAGAGGTCCGAAAAATGGTCTATAAACGAGGCAGTAATGAGAGGGCACCACAGGAGAAAGGGGTCCAGGAGGAGACATTTTATTGTCATAGGGCTCCATGGTTAGTGGAAAAACAAAAAACAAAAAAATGGAGGTATGTGGAGGCATAACTCCTAGGAAGAATGAAGGGGGTCGTATATACCCCTCTGTGCCCAAGAGGGCCCTTAGTATGGCCGGTAATGCAGATGTGGTGTGGAACCCGTGCCCTACCCTACCCTTCATGCTGGTAAACCAGCAATTTAGGGTACTAACCCACATCTACCGAGCCACCTCAGCATACAAGGCATACCTCCTTCAGCTACCACCTCCTGGAACCGACAGGCAGCCTCCAGAGATAAACTTGTCACCAGAAGGACATTGTAAGTCACCCCCTGGAACTCCGGAAGGGGGTCGATACATCTCAAGATGATAGAGATTCCACGGCAAACTACACCACCACCAAGGACCTCAATGGAATGGGATGGACAATGACACCCTTACTCCAACCTAGGAGCTAGAATTTCAGAGGGTAAGACCCCAAAGGCCAAGAGCAGGAAAGAACGGAGAGGGGAGGGATGAGGAAAGGAGGAGAAGTGGGAAAGGAGAAGTGGGAAAGGAGGGATGGGAAGGGAGGAATGGGGGGTAATTAGAGTTGGGTTGGAGGAAGAAGACCGAAAGGCCCAATTCCTCAGACCAAAAGCCTCTTCACACCTACAAGGAGCCCCCCTCCCCCCCCCCCCTTGAAGGAGTACTGCATGTCCAGGCGCTGCATTAAATCAGCTGAAATTTAAATATTGTACTCAGGTTTTAATGGCATACGAAAGTCACCGGTCAGTCATGCTGTAAAGTCTGGGAAAAATATGTATAAGAGTGAAATTTCCCTGATTAATCCACCAGGACTGGTCCACCAGGAGGCCTGGTCATGGACCAGGCCACAGGGACGTTGATCCCCAGAATGTCCTCCAGGTAGACTCCAGGTAGGTAGTTGTTGGAAATTATTTCCAAGACATTATGCTATATACAGACTTTTTCATAGAACAGAACCCCTGACACATCTAGATGCATGGCCTTCCTAAATAAGAGCACTGTAGTAGGTCTACAGTCCTATGTTATGTAGATTCTACTCTCAGTGACTCACACACAACTCAACTGCTAAATCACTGCTTTCTTAATTAAGAGCATAACAACAGAGAAGCACTGTACCAGGCATACTGGCCCAAAGGCAGGTCCTTCTCAAACCCAACCCCTCTAACTTAATTATTTGTCTAACCAATTATCAAAGATACCCAAACTATTATCTTTGATGAATCTACCTGGCAGTGCTCCTTCTTCTCATCAACATTTCTACATCAACAAACATCAGCAAGTAGAATTTAGGTTGATTTATTTTACTATTTTAGATACCTTGATGGGAGACAGCCAGTGTGTTTAAAAAATATATAGATAAACCTCAGTACATCTAAATAGGCAAAGTAGGACAACATCAACCCTCTCCACACATTTCCAGCCCAATGACAAGTTCACTGTAAGGCATTAACAACTATCACTGTTGATGAACTTAAAACTTCAAAAAACTTGTTTGTCTGTTTTCAAGGCGTCATGAGCAAAACCCTATTTTTTCCTACATGTTCATCAGTCCACATATTGCAGGAATACAACCCATGTTATATATGAGATTCTACTGTATTGTAAACTTTCAGTGAAAGAAAACTGAAGAATTGTGAAAGCAGCCCATTATAGCAATGCACTTACTTCCTTGAATATTCTTGCAATAGAATTAATACTGAGTTTAACATATTTTATGTTATTTCTAATAAAATTTATTTATTTTTTGGTATATTAATAATTGGTGAATGTGTGTGTGGATTCATATTTTTTGGTAGAAATTTATGAAGACGTAATTTTTGTCACTGCCATGTTTCTTTTAGAACTGATACTTTTTTCTGCACTGTTTTGGGATAAAATATATTGATACCTGGTATCAAAATAACTACAATTACATTATCTATTCAACTAGCTCATCTTTGTGTTTATCTTAAGCTCAGTTCTTTCAACCAGAAATCTTAAACTGGAAGACCTAGATCCCCCTTTCGTTTGGCTAACAAATTTATCATTATCGTCTACAACCATCATTTTTAATACAAAAAGTTGAGTACCAAACATATGCTTGGCACACAAATCTTAAATGATAAATACAGTGGTGTATACTAATTCAAAACTATATATGGTCTAGTTTTATTTGGGTGGTCAAGAGAAAGGCATCTGCTCTATCCCAATATACCTCAAAATAAAAACTACTTGATTAGCTAATGTACAGTTGAACATCTTGTATCCAGAAGTCTTTTGCTCCAGAAACTTGTCAAGAATGGCTCAATTTCACTGACTCACATGTCATGCTTTAAACTGAAAATATTGGGTAATCCAAGGCGATATGACACAAGTTTTTGTAATCACCAATTGAAGCCCAAAGTATGGTGTCAACCAAATCTGTTTCGAGGTGACCCAGATTATTTGCTTCCAAACTTTATAACACTGGACAAGTGTTATATAGGAAATTCTGATTTTGGCAATACAGAATAAAGAACTAGGATATTAATTCTACACTTGTTCTGCATGCTGGAGACTGTTATAAGGAAAGATACATGCATATTTAACATTAAAGGAGTGTCAAGTATGAGAGTTCAGAGAGGTCATGCAGTTCAGTGAAGAGAAAAACTAAACAACCCATCCATCAAAAAATGCACTGCTACTAAAAAAAAATAAGAATACTTATGATTTCCAGATAAGAGTACAGTGATGGGTGATTTACAGATGAATGAGTAAGGCACAGAAATTAATAAATTCTAAAGTTTTTTTTTAAAAGTAGGAATGTTAAGAACAAGCATACATTCAAAACAATACCTTTATATGTGTGCAATGACGTCAACAAAGTTGGCAAGAACAGTTTCTCTGGAATCACAATTAAGGTGTGCCTGTTTCTGAGCCTACATTGCTATTTCATGCTGAAACGAAACTCGAAATGAAGTGCGACTATGTTCAAGGCTGGCTTTATAGGAATAAGAGGATAGCACGAGATTCATTCCCTCAAAGCACCTGGAGGAAAGCTATCTGAGGGTTATGATGTTGCCTATCCATACATGCAGGAATAGGCTCAGTTTGTCACAACATAACTAGAAAACAAATCTATAATGCAGCTAAGATGATTATTCTCAAGATGTTCACAACATTTTCTTGTTTGAAAAGATGGAAAATCAGTACCAGGGTGAAAGAATCCAAGGAAAGGCCAACTATCCTGTCTCCTTTTCACTACTGAACTAACAAGCAGAACTCAATTACAGTAAATAAATTTGCAAGCAACCTACAAATCACACAAGGATAAATATTCAAATGTATTCTTTACTGACCTGATAAAGATCTCAGCGCTGTAAAGCACAGCCAGTTCCTTGTATTAAACTAAAGCACTATGAATTCTAGGTCATTCATACTATTTTTATCCAATATCCACTCTACCTCAACGACAGGCACAAATACAGTGGAACCTCAGTACTCAAACAGCTCCTACTTGTATAATTTGGTATTCGAACACTTTGTTCGGTAAAAAAACTGCTCGGTAGTTGACCATTTGTTCGGCACTCAACCAAACACGACCTGCCAGAACTTCGCTGTAAACTATTTACTGTTTCTTTGCACATTTTGGTGTTTTTATATTATTTGTATAAAGAAGTCACCAGAGGGCCTAAGAATTAGCAATAACAGCCAATCAAAAAGAACATTGGTTGGGAAAAATTCGTTCAGTACTCGAACAAATCGGCACTCGAACAGCCTTCTGGAATGAATTAAGTTCGAGTACCAAGGTTCCACTGTATATAACCATAAATTGCGGAAAAATTAAGACATACATGGCAAAAGGAGGCTTCATCACTTGATACAGCCTCTGATGAAATGTCAAATAAACGATTTCCTTTTGCTATACATGTCTTTTTCCAGCACTCGTCAGTTCACAGCCACAAAATAACAATCATAAACGATACTGCCTCATTTACCCAACTATTAGGCACTGGTGTCCCTCAGGGTATAATTCTTTGACCCTCATGAATCATCTATTGAAATTCACCTAACACCTCAAGCCTATACTTCTTGTTGCCAACACTACTAATCTCAAACGCTGCCATAAATGGCATAGTAATGATAACAAACATTCTCATTTTATCTATATAAGACCTAATGTGACAATTTTTTTTTTATATACACCAACCAACCATATAAATCTTAATCTGTGAAAAGAGAGCAAAAACTAAACTGCTATCTCACCTAACAGTCCTTATGGCAGATAACAAGTTTACACTAACTTGTGTCTGGTGTGCTCTGTGTGCTCCACTGTGCTCCATCATTTTCATGGATTATCACAGTTTCTTTTGCATGCTAGAAACTTGAAGCTGTACCAGTGAACTTATAAAGTACAGTGGTACCTTGACTTACGAGTTTAATCCATTCCGTGACCCAGCTCATAACTCAATTTGCTAGAATGTTGAATCAATTTTCCTCATTGAAATTAACTGAAATGCCATTAATCCATTCCAGCGGAATTCCCGGCACTCGAGAGGCAGGAGAAAATACTTCAATATAATGCTAATATCAACTCTATGGCTTATTTATCAATCACAAATGATCTAATATGACATAATAAACAATATAAATAACATAGAAACATAATATACACTCTAGAATGAATGTGTCATCATATGACGAGTGGTGGCGGCTACTCCCAAGGTAAAAATAATTATCACTGTGACCATATCTTCTCATTCTTGCCCTTCTGAGGTCTTATTATAAGAGAAAACAGTGTGTCTGTGAGGCTAACTGCACTAGATCATTAGTTTCACAAGGAAAACACTGAAATGAAAGCGATTTTCTCGGAATTTTTTTTTTTCCTGTGTCGGGAGACCGGCCTATGTTTTGGGTGAATGTCTTGGAAGTAAATCAGCATAAATGCCTCATGCCTTCTCGCAGAGAAGGCACGAGGCACAAAGTACATACTGTGCTGACTACACGCCATGCGGGTTTTTCTATGATTTCATGATTTAATTCAATGGACATTATCTTCTTCTTCTCTGCACTGTCCTTTGTACTTACTTTCTTAGGACTCATGATTAGAAAAAAAATTTAGCAAAATAACTGCACAAAATGCAAGCACAACACAAGAAAGATGCTTTCACGGTGAGGTAAACATGTGCACTGTTGTGGCATTCGCTGCACCAACTAGTGGAGGCGTATCTGAAGCTCACTTGTAACTTGGATTTTGGCTCGTAATTCAAAGCAAAAAACTGACCGAGCGACGGCTTGTAACTCAGAAACTCGTAAGTTGGGGCACTCGTAAGGCAAGGTACCACTGTACAGTGGACCCCTGTAAATTCACGGTTCCAAATTTGCAGCTTCAGTAATTCACATATTTTTCCTTAGAACCTAACTAATACAGCCTCTCCTCACTTAACGATGGAGTTCCGTTCCAAATGCCACGTCTATAAACAAATTCGTTGCTAAACGAGGAGCATACTATAATTGAAGTGGGTTTATGTAAACCATCTTTGATATTGTTTTAATGTCATCTTTGTTGCGTAAGAATGGTATATCATACCGACAAGATGAAATTAAGACACAATGTCATCTTTACACAATTTATAACATTTTTAGTATATTTTTAAATGTTTATACAGTAGTGTACTGGGATATTAGCAGTTTGGAGGGATATGTTGTGTATCTTTATATGTATATGCTGCTAAACTATTGTGTTCTGAGCACCTCTGCAAAAACAGTGATTATGTGTGAGTGAGGTGAAAGTGTTGAATGATGATGAAAGTATTTTCTTTTTGGGAATTTTCTTTCTTTTTTGGTCACCCTGCCTCGGTGGGAGACGGCCGACTTGTTGAAAAAAAAAAAAAGAGGAAATCAGCTTTAACATACATTATTTAGGAATGCATACTGGTCAGAGAGCCCATCATAAATCCAAGTCATCGGTAAATGAGTACGGCACTAAGTGAGGAGAGGCTGTAATTGTTCGTGGAAATCCCCACAAATTTGCAGAATTATTTTGGGGTTTTTTTTCATGGCAATATATAATTTTTTGTGTGTTTTAATGCTAAATATTAAGAAAAATATAATTTAATAATTTTGTAACATAAATATTAATGTAAATTCAGCAAATTTTCCATGTAAAATATAATACTGTACAAATTTTTTAGTGCTGTAGAGAGAACACAAAGCGACTGTAGAGGAAAATGAGGCTTGGGATAGTGAAATGCCCCTTTAATCAGCCATAAGGTTTGAAAGTAGCCAATCCAAGAGCATTATTCATTTCTTCTTGCTGCTGATTGGCTGCTAGCCTGTGACGTATATCCGGCAGATGAGGCAAAGCATTCGCGCATCATAACTGTTTACTGTGTGTAGCTATCTAGAGTTTTTGTCCAACTGTTCTCGCATTTTTCGTTTCGTGCATTTACAGACTTTTTTAACTGCATCCAGAATTTGCGGTTTTTCCAAATTCGCAGGTGGTCTTGGAATGTAACCTGAGCGAATTTCGGGGGACTACCGTACATCCCTCCAGCACTTGGAACTAATCTAGCTTTACCAATGTGGAGCCAACTTGTATACAATGTAAGCTGTTTGTATTATGGTATAAGATTCACAGACATGGGAATGAACATGTATCAACCAAAACCAGGTGCGTTGATCTGTTTGTTTACATACTTACTCTGCGGCTCTGTCCTCTCTCACTTACTCGTTCTTTCTCTTTCGTTTATTCATTCTTATATTGTTTACTCACTTCTCACCCTGCATTAAGACTATAAATATTTTGAGGTAAGTAATAAGTGTACTGTATATGCATGTTATCACTCTAGGGCACTTCAATGTCGTAGTATCTTACATGTGGATGGGTTGGCAAGAAGGGCTACCATACCTACCACACCTGACCTCTTAAAATAAATACTATTCACCTCTCACCCTACATTAAGACTACAAATATTTTGAGGTAAGTAATGAGTGAACTGTGTGTATTTTACTTTTAATTGTTTTTTAATGCCTAGTTCTATGCCTGGAACCTAACCTGCTGTATAGGTGGGCCCTACTGTACAGTACACTCATTACTTACCTTAAAATATCTGTAGTCTTAATGTATAGTGAGAGGTGAATAAACAAGATAAAATGAATAAATGAGAGAGAGAGAGAATGAGTAAATGAGAAAGGATAGAGATGTGGGGTATGTAAGTTTTTATTCAGGTACAGGTATACATAAAAGCAGTTACACAGATTATCATATATAGCAGCATGTGTGTAGATTAAGGTTGAAAGGAGGGGATAAAGGAGGTTTTGTGGGTGAGGGGCATGGACTTCCAGCAAGCATGCTTGAGCGTGTTACATAGGAGTGAATGAAGACGAATGGCTTTTGGGACATGATGAGCTGTTGGAGTGTGCGCAGGGTAATATTTAGTGAAGGGATTCAGGGAAACCGGTTATTTTTATATAGTCTGACTTGAGTACTGGAAATGGGAAGTACAATGCCTGCACTTCAACCCTTTCAGGGTTGGTGTCATACTAGTACGGCTTGCACGCCAGGGTTGGTACCGTACTAGTATGCATAAACTCTAGTGCCTTCAAATCTAGCGAGAAAAAGCTGGTAGGCCTACATATGAAAGAATAGGTCTATGTGGCCATTGTGCACAGTATAAAAAAAATACTGCAGCACACAGTGCATAATGAGAAAAAAAAATCCGACTTTTTGATTTAAAAGAGAAACTTTGCAGTGTATTTTCATATGCTATTTATTGTTGTATTCTAGTTTTCCTGGTCTCATTTTACAGAATGGAAGACATGTTACAAAAATTGAGATGATTCTGATTGGTTTCACAATGAAAAGTACCTTGAAATTGAGCTCAAAGTAGCAGAAATGTTCGATTTTTGCCAAAGTTCAAAAGTAAACAAATCATGCTACGCATCCAATACACGTCAACTGGCGAGTCTAATATTCTTTCACAAGTGTGCTGATATTATTTATACCATTTCTACACTAATGCAGTAGTCTGCGTAACAGTAAATCTTCTATTTTTTGTGAGAATAAAAATTCAAAGTGGAAAGCAAAAGAAATGTAAAAGAGGCCTGGGGATGTGACTAATGAACAGAAAATATGTTATTTTAGTGCCAGGAATGTCTGTCTTTTATTCTAGACCCTATTTGGAAATTGGCATCTTTTGAAATTTGTGTGAAATTGGCAAAATTGCCAATTTCTGACCACTTTATTGGATAGATGAAATCGGCAAATGGGTGGTTTCTTGTACTTATTCAATAGAAAAAAAAAGGAGTTCTAGTGAAATAGTTATGATTTCTGTCGACTGGTACATTGGAATTGGCCGAAAATAGGGCTCAAAGTGGGCGAAATAGCCGATGCTTAAACAACAAGGCTGTTAACTTCGCGAGAGCATAATTCCCTAAGTTTTCCATCAAATATCATACTTTTGGTGTCATTATGATTGGGAAAAGATTCTCTATCATTTCATAAGAAAACAATTTTTTTTTTTTCAAAAAATTTCCGACCCTGAGAACAAGTTTAGGAGAGGGCCTGTCAACCCTAAAAGGGTTAAAGGAGGGCTTTGGGACATTGGCAGTTTGGAGGGATATGTTACATATCCTTATATTACGAAATAGCGAAATAAAATTAGCAAAATCAGATGAACCCCAACTCCCACCAACAGAAACAGCAAACAGACTCAATGATTTCTTCTCCACTATAGGACAAAACCTTGCCAATAAAATCCCAAGCTCAGATACCCCACCAAATGACTACCTCACCGGCAACTACCCGAACACACTGTTCCTAGCTCCAACTAACCCATACGAAGTCTCCCTTATTATCAACGCACTAAAAAACAAGGCAGGAGATTTAAATACCTTACCACCCTTTATATACAAAAAACTGTCACAAGTGCTATCATCAATCATTGCAACACTCTTTAACAAATCCATAGAATCCTCCACCTTCCCTACAGTACTCAAAATAGCAAGGGTCACCCCGATCCACAAAGGAGGAGACCAAACAGAGTTGAATAACTATAGGCCAATATCCAACTTACACCCTCTCTCAAAAATCTTTGAAAAATTAATTCATAAACGAATCTACTCCTACCTTATCTCCCAAAACATACTCAACCCCTGCCAATTTGGATTCAGGCCTAATAAAAATACTAATGATGCTATTATACACATGCTAGAACATATATACACTGCAATAGAGAAAAAAGAAGTCCCACTGGGGATCTTCATTGACTTACGTAAAGCTTTTGATACAGCTGACCATGACTTGCTCCATGTAAAATTGTCACACAATGGTATAAGAGGGCACTCCCTCAACTACCTCAAGTCATACCTCAGCAACAGAAGCCAATATGTGTACGCAAATGGGGCAAACTCTTCTGCGCAACCAATTACAGTTGGTGTCCCACAGGGAAGTGTCCTTGGCCCTCTTCTCTTTCTCCTATACATAAATGACCTTCCAAATGCTTCACAATTACTCAAACCCACACTATTTGCAGATGACACTACATACGTCTTCTCTCACCCGAGCCCAGTCACGCTAGCCAATACTGTAAATACCGAATTACAGAAAATATCTACCTGGATGAGGACTAACAAACTTACACTAAACATTGACAAAACCTACTTCATTCAGTTTGGTAACAGAGCTACAGATGTCCCTCTTAACATAATGATAAACGGATCACCTATCACAAAGCTAACAGAGGGAAAATTCTTATTAATCCACCTCGATAATAGACTCAAATTTCATACACATATACAACAAATTTCTAAGAAAATTTCCAAGACTGTAGGCATACTATCGAAGATACGGTACTATGTTCCACAGTCAGCCCTCCTGGCCCTATATCACTCTCTTATTTACCCCTATCTCACCTATGGAATTTGTGCATGGGGCTCAACAACAATTAACCATCTCAGACCACTAATTACCCAACAAAAGGCTGCAGTTAGAATGATAACAAATTTTCACTACAGGCAGCACACTCCACCAATATTCAATACACTAAACCTACTCACCATACAAAACATCCATACTTATTACTGCACCTATTACATACATAGAACACTTAACTCTGATATTAACCCTCCCCTCAAACATCTCCTTGCCAACCTCAACAGAACACATGACCATAACACAAGGCACAGATCACTCTTTGATGTTCCTCGTGTCCATCTCACACTATGCAAAAACTCAATGCACATAAAAGGCCCTAAAATCTGGAATTCATTACCTGTAAATATAAAAGAAACACTACCTGTTTATAAATTCAAGTCTCTTCTCAAAGATCACTTACTCACCCAAAACCAAATAAATACTGAATAACTGAACCTTATAAATTGTATATCTTAAATGTTTCTCACAATTATATCACATAAATGTTAAACCTAAAACCCAATCTAACTTTATTATTTTTTAAATACACTACCTAACAGAATACTCCATACGACTGAATGTACAACAATGCATGCAACCATATGACCTGTCTTTGTAATACCCATTTGTGCTTTATAGTTATCTGTTTACAATAATGTATTATCACTGATTTCATCATTGCTTAGTTAATTTTAAGCCAGCCCGAAATGCTATGCATAGTATAAGTGGCTTTGGCATGCTGCTCTTATCTGTATTTTTTGTACCTCTGTATGTATGCTCAAATTGTAAATAAATAAATAAATAAATAAATGCTTCTAAACTGTTGTATCTGTTCACCTCTGCAAAGACAGTGATTATGTATGAGTGAGGTGAAAGTGTTGAATGATGATGAAAGTATTTTCTTTTTTGGGGATTTTCTTTCTTTTTGGGCCACCCTGCCTCAGTGGGAGACGGCCGACTTGTTGAAAAAAAAAAATGTGTAAATTACCTAGGATAACCCAAAAAAAAGTCAGAGTGATTTATTTCCATGTCTGTGAGGCTTATACCATAATACAAACACCTTACATTGTGTACAAGTTGTCTCTATGTTGGTACAGTAGAATAAACAAAGAGCAACACTCCCATTCTCATGTAATACACCATTTTTAGAAGGAATGACACTCTGAGTGAAGGCATACAAAAGGAATAATTTTCTACAGTTACCCCCAGTAATACTATTCTGTACACATTTTCTTTGGTGTTGAACTGGAGAAAACATTATTCTTTCCAACACTCCAACAAGACTGGAAAAACATCTCATATTTATGTTAATTTATTCTACTGTGGGGTGTATTTATCATGTTTATATATTACATAGTCTGTTTATCATATAATTTTGAAAAAATATCCTAGTTGGATTAATGAAAATGTTTACAGTAGCATCACATGACATTTAATGAGCCTCAGAGTGATTATTATTGCTTTTATTAATATCAACATTATTAACATGGTGTCTTCAAGATTAATAAGACACACTTAGTGATTTTAATGTGTACAGATGTCCCGTAGCTCTATTGCTAGTGCACTGAGCTCACACACTGAGGTCCGGGGTTCGAATCTCCTCCAGTATGGCTGGAAAACATTAGGGGCGTGTTGAAATAAGACACCTACTGTCCATGTCCCTGTTCACCCATCAGTTCAAAATGGGTACCTTGGGTGTTAGTCGACTGGTGTGGGTCGCATCCTGGGACAAAACTGACCTAATTTGCTCAAAATGCTCAGCATAACAAGCAGCTTTCTATATAGTATTATGTCACTGATGTCAGCTAGGCCTGTATACCATGTACATGTACAAGTAGTAAATAATTATTATTATTATTACCTGCATGCCAGCACAGTGGGTAAGTTTACTTAGGTACAGGTACACACATGTATAAATATCAGAGTACAGTGGACCCTCAACTAACGGCGGCATCATCTAACACCAAAACCAACTAACGGCTCTCTTTGGCGTCAAAATATTGGCTCTACCAACATCGAAAAACTCGTCTAAAGGCTTTTGTCCCGAACGTGTCCATGCGCACTGAGCGGGCCCAGCCACTCCAAGACTCCGTGTATAGCCAGTGTGCCATTGTTTACAAGCCGTTGCGGTCGATTCTATGCATACACGCGATATATTTTGTATTATTCCATTTTTTTAGTGCTTGTAACTGCTAAATAAGCCACCATAGGCCCAAAGAAAGTTTCTAGTGCCAGCCCTGTGATAAAGAAGGAAAGAAACACAATAAAATTCAAGAAAAAACTCGCAGCAAAGTACCAAAGTGGAGGAGGAAGAGAGAAGGGAGAATGTGCCTTCTGCAGTGATTCAGTGATTCTACGATATATATGATACTAAAGCAGCAGGTATCGATAAAGGCTCTAGTGCCAGCCAGCGATAAAGTGTAGAATTAACAGTCTAGCAAGTAAGTTAAGCGAGTAAGCGATAGAAAAACGACACAAAAGTACCTCTCCAATGTTGTTGGATGTGTGTATACCCGCTGAACATATGCCAGCCTGCTATCTTCCACTGCCCTAAACCTCTGCCAGCATCTCCATCAAACTAATTAAACTAACATCTCCTCCAAGGTAAGTGTAAATATAAAAGTGTAAGCATAAAAGTAAATATATTAAGTGTAAATATAAAAGGACCCCAATGGAAATACGTGGGTCACTGACTTTTTTGGGTTATCCTAGGTACTTTACACATATGCTGCTATGTATGATAATCTATGTAACTGTATTTATGTATACCTGAATAAACTTACTTATTTATAAATTAAAATGCAAATATTTCTTATTTATAAATTACATACATTGTTTAAGTGTGATGGTGGTGCTGGCAAAATCCTCCACCTCCACTAACACGGCTTCTCTCAGTGGCGGCCCTTCAACCCAACAACAACACAAACCATTTACTCCTCTCATACATTATGATATATTTTATTCATTCTAGAGAATATATCTTGTTTCTATGTTATTAATATTGTTTATAATGTCATATTAGATGAATTGTGATAGATAAATAAGCCGTAGAGATGATATTAGCGTCATATTGAAGCATAATAAACTTGCTTTCCTCTTGCCTCCTACATGTCTATCATACACCAACAAGTCAAGTCAATAAAGATAAGTCAATAAAGGTAAGTGTGATGTTAAATGTTCATTTATCCATTTTATTAGTGCTTCATATTTATTTGTCATTGTTTTCTGTATGTATATTTATATTTAATCTTTAAAAAAATATTTTTTGTTAATACTTTTGGCTGTCGTCCTCAAAAGGGTTGGAAAGGGGGGGTAAAGGAGGTTTTGGGGGCGAGGGGCTTGGACTTCCAGCAAGCATGCATGAGCGTGTTAGATAGGAGTGAATGGAGACGAATGATACTTGGGACCTGACGATCTGTTGGAGTGTGAGCAGGGTAATATTTAGTGAAGGGATTCAGGGAAACCGGCTATTTTCATATAGTCGGACTTGAGTCCTGGAAATGGGAAGTACAATGCCTGCACTTTAAAGGAGGGGTTTGGGATATTGGCAGTTTGGAGGGATATGTTGTGTATCTTTATACGTATATGCTTCTAAACTGTTGTATTCTGAGCACCTCTGCAAAAACAGTGATAATGTGTGAGTGTGGTGAAAGTGTTGAATGATGATTAAAGTATTTTCTTTTTGGGGATTTTCTTTCTTTTTTGGGTCACCCTGCCTCGGTGGGAGACGGCCGACTTGTTGAAAAAAAAAAAAAAAAACTTTTGGCTGTCTGAAATGAATTAAATGGATTTCCATTATTTGTTATGGGGAAAATTAATTCGACTAACGGCTAATTTGACTAAAGGCTAGCTCTCTGGAATGGATTAAACCCATTGGTTGAGGGTCCACTGTATATATATCTGAAATAACTTTAAAACACTTGAAATTTTAGAAAGTTTGCAGACATAATGGAGAAATGTACTTATGGAGAATGTAAACAAACTGGGTGGCGCTCGGTGACCGTGTTAGAAAGTCAGGTGGGGGGAGCAGTATAGCAAGGTGAAATGTCCGTACTAGCGGAATGCTGTAAAACGGGGTCCTACTGTATATCCTGCTCATGTTCTGTCTCTTCATATTACATGATTACTACCACCCCAGATAAATATATCTGTATCAAAAAATTTGGATGAGGACATTTTGAAAATTTTCAGATAAGTTTCAAAAATTTTGTGAAAGCTTTCCTCTCTGAAGTGAAAATTGGAAACAAGAGTTCCTGGTGCCGACAATTCTGGATATGCTATGTTCAACTAATCGAAAAAAGAAAAAATACCTCCCTCCTCCTCCCATACCTTCCCTTCCTCTCTTACTTCCTCTTTCTTCCTCTTTCCCTTCCCTATCTTTCAGTACAGTATTATTAAAATAATGGTACACAGTATTGACAAATAGATGAGTAAAACACGAGCAACAGTTAAGTAACTTACCAAAACATTTTGCCTACACAATAGGCTTCTTCAGTCGAATACAGAGCTAACTAAACATGGAGACAACTGAACCAGTGGCAAGGTAAAAATAATGCTATCAGTTCATCAGCCTTGAAATAGTGGTTTTTGAAGTGGTCAATCCTTCAGCCTAAAAAAAAAGTTCAACTCCGAGCTGAGGAACTGCTCAGAGGTCCTACTTTTTCCTTCACCTTCATCCTATACACTTGAAAGAACCCCTTTGGATTGGTTTTTGATTCATTAGCAACTCTAATTTCATAGTCACGTTCAGCCTTTCTAATCCCCTTTTTTAGTTCTCTTTTAGGCTGAACATATTGGTCAGTAAGGTTAATCTCCCCTCTTCTGATGCACCTATAAATTCCCCTTTTCTCCACTAATAGATGCTTTAGCCTCCATTGGGATCGTTATTATTAGACCTAATTTCTCTCTGGGGAATGTATATATACGTGTACCCTGAGCACGGTGTACATTATTAAGAAAAAAATCATAAAAGCAGATCCCTTCATAATGATAAGTATGATCATCGTCAATAAAATCATTAGCTAGATAACCCCAATCAAGATTAGACAGGTGTTCCCTAAGTCCACTATAATCGCCAGAACGAAAATCAGGGATTTTTACCGTATTATCATTATTCTTGTATTCCTTGGGTAGTTTCAAGTTTAGGTTGGACAAATACATTAGATAAGTTTAGATTTTATAAGATAAGTTTAGATTTAGAAAGGATATAGGAAAGTACTAGTTTCGTAATAGGGTAGTTAACCCTTTCAGGGTCCGTCCCGTAGATCTACGGCTTTACGTTCAGGGTCCAAACCGTAGATCTACGTCATGAGCTCAGCTCACTCTGATAAACTGTGAGTGGTACATTTGGGCCTAGATATGAGAGAATACATCTATGTGGTATGTGTGCACCACATAAAACAAATCCTGCAGCACACTGCGTATAATGAGAGAAAAAAAACTGAAATCATGATTTTTCGATTAAAACAGCGACTTTGCAGTGTTTTTTCGTAGGTTTTTTATAATTGTATTTGCGATTTCTTGGTCTCATTTGATAGAATGGAAGGCATATTACAGAAATATAGATAATTTTGATTGGTTTTAGGACTGGAAATGGCTTGAAACTGAGCTCAAAGTAGCAGAAATGTTAATTTTTTGCCGATATTCAAGAGTAAACAAACGACCTCACACGTCTAATACACGCCAGCTGGTGGGTCTAATATGCATTCACAAATATGGTGATGATATTTATACAATTATTACAGTATTGCATAACAGTAGATCTTCTATTTTTTGGTGTGAATAAAAAATCAAAATGGAATTTATTTGTAAAGCCTCAAAACATAAATAATGAACAGAGGAAATGTTAGTTTAGTTCCAGGAATACCTACATTGTTTATTCTGGACCCTATTTTGAAATTGGAATATTTTGAACTTTGTGTTAAATTGGCCAAATTAAAAATTTCCGATCACTTTAATTTGTAGTTGAAACAGTTGACTTGGCGATTTCTTGTGCTCAATCGATAGAATAAAAGTAATACTAGTGAAATAGCTAAGAATTTGGTTGACTGGAATAATGTAATTGGCCTAAAATGGGAGTCAAAGTCGGCAAAATCGCCGATTCGTAAATATCGCTGACACATCAAAATTCGCGAGAGCATAATTTCGTCAATTTTCCATCAAATTTCATACTTTTTGTTTTATTACATTCACAAAAAGGTTCTCTACCATTTCATAAGAAAAAATAACAATTTTTTTTTTTTTTTAAATTCTTGGACACTGGGGCACCACTTCAGATTTGGGCCTTGGACCCTGAAGGGGTTAATGAGTGGAATGGTCTACCTAGGTGGGTTATCAAAGCTAAAACCTTGGGTAGTTTCAAATTTAGGTTGGATAAGTACATGAGTGAGAGGGGTTGGATTTGAGAGGAACTTGCATGCGAGTAAATAGAACTGTCAAAGTTTATTGCTTGGGTAGTGTTTATTCTGTTGGTGGGTTGGATTTGTGTAAGACCTGCCTAGTATGGGCCAACAGGCCTACTGCAGTGTTCCTCCTTTCTTATGTTTCCATGTACGTCGAAAACTACTACATCAAGACTGATGGACTTATAACATCATCTTTACCTTGCCACTACTTCTCTTGCCTCCATATCTGCTCACCACTGTATTCCACTGAAGAATCCTACGTTAGAAAAACATTTCGGAAACAAAGATACTAACTACTACACGTCTTCTTCATCTATCTTTGAATATTCTTAAGTCTTTCTAACTTTTTATGACAAACAAAACAAAATTGCCATATGTATTGAGTGTATGTGTGTTTCAGTTACTAAAACATATTTGAAAACATTATAGAATGAAATTGGCCATGTAACACTTAAAAGTTGCTCAAAACAGTCAAAACTTAAAAATAATTCAAAGCACATAAAAATCAGAGTTCTTATAACTACTTACAGCTACTTGCATTCATAATAATTGCTTTATAATATCTTTAAATTTGTTTAGAATTTCTTATAACTAATGAAAATACTTAATCTAAGGATAATACTTTGTCAACCTTAAACCCAGATTAACAGGCCACCAGTAACGTTCCCTGCCTAGTTTTACTAGGGAGCTTTCTTTTATAAACATATATTTGTATTATAAATCTAAAGAAAATGCAAAGGGGCATTCTCAAGACACTGCTTGAAAACAAATTAGTGAAAAAATGTACCAAAGAGAAAAGCTGTAAGGTATACCCATACTGGGGATGCCTAATAATAAGGTCCACAAGACCAAATGCTTTATTTAGTGTACAGTGGATTCACTATACATTAAATGTAAGATGCTATCATTATACCCATCAAAAGATATACTCCTATTAATAAAGATATTCCTTCAACAAAATTAATGACTATGAATCTGTTATTATATTAAATGTCTTTAAAAAAACTTTTAATAGTGACAATTTCCTAACCTGCGAAAACAGGATTACTTCTATAGTGATCCACTAAAACAGACATTTGTACCTAGTGAAGATTGCTGAACCATTACTCTTCGGCAGTGCCATCATGCAGTGACGCACCTGCATTGTATTGTACTTGCACTACATCACCACCAACATTGATCAAACACTGACCCTGAAACAAAAAAAAATGTTAGAAATAGACTGCACTACAAACTTATCTGACAGCTTTAAGCAATGCATACCCATACTGTGCCAATAGTCAAAAGATTACAGAAATGGAAGGTGGTGCTCAACCTTAAAGAATAAGTCACCACCTATAAGGGACTAAATTTATTACAGTTTATATTCAAAGAAAAATGTAATACAGTGGTCCCTCAATTATCGTCCGGCTCAATAGTCGTCCCTTTCGTAAACCGTCACTTTATTCTAGCCCAAAAGTTGGCTCGCAAATGGTTGGTTTACTCGCTAAGCGTCCTTCGTCCGGGACGCATACTCACGCTCTGAGCCGCCTCGGCTTCCCTTCCCAGCCAGTGTGCCATTGTTTACCAGTAAGCGACGGTCCCCTCACTTGTTCATACAAAATATTTCATAATATTCCATTCATTTTAGTGCTTGCAAGTGCTAATTAAGCTACCATGGCTCCAAAGAAAGCTCCTAGTGCCAAGCCTTTGGTAAAGAAAGTGAGAAATACGATTGAATTTAAGAAAAAAATCATTGAACAATATGAAAGTGGCGTTCGTGTGGCCGAACTGGCCAGCTGAGGAACTGCAAGAGCTTCAGCAGGAACAGGAACAGATCGCAGCTCAGAATCTTGCTGCAGAGGAGGAGGAAGAGAGATGGAAGAAGGTGCCTTCTTTAGAAATTAAGGAGATTTTTGAAATATGGGATAGGATGGAAAGATTTATGGAAAAACATTACCCTGAGAAGGATGTTGTAAGCCATATCGTAACTTGTACAATGACAAAGTCTTGGCCCATTTTAGGGAAGTTTTAAAGAGATGCCAGAAACAGAGCTCTCTGGACACTTTTTTTGTGAGACAGGACTCCAGTGACTCTCAAGCTGGCCCAAGTGGCATTAAGAAACAGAGAAGAGAAGTAACCCCAGAAAAGCACTTGGTACCTGAGGTGCTGATGGAAGGGGATTCCCCTTCCAAACAGTAACTAATCTAATGTCTCTCCTCCTCCAGTCTTCCATACACTAAGAAGAATCACCAATAAAGGTAAGTGTTATGCTGTTAATGTTTCATTCATCATGTCCCATTGTATTGTTTATGTACTACATCTATGTTTCACGTAAAAAAAAATTTTGTTTTAATACTTCTGGGTGTCAGGAACGGATTAATTGTATTTACATTATTTCACCCTGCCTCGGTGGGAGACGGCCGACTTGTTGAAAAAAAAAAAAAAAAAAAATATTTCTTATGGGGAAAATTGATTCGAAAACCATCTTTTTCGATAATCGAAACACTTCCAGGAATGGATTAACAATGATAAATGAGGGACCACTGTAGTGTATCCAGTGAGACTAGATGCGAGGAAAGAATGGAATTGGACAAGGTCTCACTATGGATAATGAAGGTGGATAAGACTCTCTAAAAAGCCACTAACAAAGATCTACAGTAGAATATTAGAGCCAAGAATATCAGAAACCTGGAAAACTGTAAATGTATTACACTACCAATATTTAAAGATGACAGGCAAAATATCCTAAATTAGAGATCAGTATGCTTGACACATTTAACTTGCGAGGTATTAGAGAAGACTATAAGAAAACTTAAGACAATCTGAATAGAATATGATTCACCATGGACTAAACATTGGCCCATAAAAGGAAAATCATGCATTATTAGTTTTGGAGTGGTTGGTGTTATTATTTAATAAATGTATAGAAGAAGGTACGGTACCTAGGGATTGGCAGAGAGCATGCATAGTTCCTTTGTATAAAGGCAAAGGGGACAAAAAGAGTGCAAAAATTATAGGGGGATAAGTCTGTTGAGTATACCTGGTAAAGTGTATGGTAGAGTTGTTATTGAAAGAATTAAGAGTAAGACAGAGAATAGGATAGCAGATGAACAAGGAGGCTTTAGGAAAGGTAGGGGGTGTGTGGACCAAGTGTTTACAGTGAAACATATAAGTGAACAGTATTTAGATAAGACTAAAGAGGTTTTTGTGGCATTTATGGATTTGGAAAAGGCGTATGACAGGGTGGATAGGGGGGCAATGTGGCAGATGTTGCAGACGTATGGTATAGGAGGTAGGTTACTGAAAGCAGTGAAGAGTTTTTACGAGGATAGTGAGGCTCAAGTTAGAGTGTGTAGGAAAGAGGGAGATTATTTCCCAGTAAAAGTAGGCCTTAGACAAGGATGTGTGATGTCACCGTGGTTGTTCAATATATTTACAGATGGGGTTGTAAGAGAAGTAAATGCGAGGGTCTTGGCAAGAGGTGTGGAGTTAAAAGATAAAGAATCACACATAAAGTGGGAGTTGTCACAGTTGCTCTTTGCTGATGACACTGTGCTCTTGGGTGATTCTGAAGAGAAGTTGCAGAGGTTGGTGGATGAATTTGGTAGGGTGTGTAAAAGATGAAAATTGAAAGTGAATACAGGAAAGAGTAAGGTTATGAGGATAACAAAAAGATTAGGTGATGAAAGATTGGTTATCAGATTGGAGGGAGAGAGTATAGAGGAGGTGAATGTATTCAGATATTTGTGAGTGGACGTGTCAGCGGATGGGTCTATGAAAGATAAGGTGAATCATAGAATTGATAAGGGGAAAAGGGTGAGCGGTGCACTTAGGAGTCTGTGGAGACAAAGAACTTTGTCCTTGGAAGCAAAGAGGGGAATATATGAGAGCATAGTTTTACCAATGCTCCTGTATGGGTGTGAAGCATAGGTGATGAATGTTGCAGCGAGGAGAAGGCTGGAGGCAGTGGAGATGTCATGTCTGAGGGCAATGTGTGGTATGAATATAATGCAGAGAATTCATAGTTTGGAAGTTAGGAGGAGGTGTGGGATTGCCAAAACTGTTGTCCAGAGGGCTGAGGAAGGGTTGTTGAGGTGGTTCGGACATGTAGAGAGAATGGAGCGAAACAGAATGACTTCAAGAGTGTATCAGTCTGTAGTGGAAGGAAGGCGGGGTAGGGGTCGGCCTAGGAAAGGTTGGAGGGAGGGGGTAAAGGAGGTTTTGTGTGCGAGGGGCTTGGACTTCCAGCGGGCATGCGTGAGCGTGTTTGATAGGAGTGAATGGAGACAAATGGTTTTTAATACTTGACGTGCTGTTGGAGTGTGAGCAAAGTAACATTTATGAAGGGGTTCAGGGAAACCGGCAGGCCGGACTTGAGTCCTGGAGATGGGAAGTACAGTGCCTGCACTCTGAAGGAGGGGTGTTAATGTTGCAGTTTAAAAACTGTAGTGTAAAGCACCCTTCTGGCAAGACAGTGATGGAGTGAATGATGGTGAAAGTTTTTCTTTTTCGGGCCACCCTGCCTTGGTGGGAATCGGCCAGTGTGTTAATAATAAAAAAAATAAGTTCTGCATAACAGGATGATAGAAATAGAGCAGTGAAGATAAGGGTGAACAAAATGTTGAATGTCATTTAATTTACAGTCTTGTAGGAGATAAATTTACAAGATGGAAAATCAGGGTGGAAAATGAGTACAAGTACTCAGCTGGTTATAAAATACATCACAAGAAGTCATTGTAAATGAGATGTAGGAATGAAGACAAGTAAAAAAATGGAGTTCCCCAAGGCTCAATTTTCAGTCCCATGGGGAATTATTAAAAATGTTCCCCAAATGATGAACAAGTAAACAAATTACCCAGAATTATAGCTGAACTGTGCATTAGGATTTTTTTTATTTTTCAACAAGTCGGCCATCTCCCACCTAGGCAGGGTGCCCCAAAAAGAAAGAAAATCCCAAAAAAGAAAATACTTTCATCATCATCCAACACTTTCACCTCACTCATACATAATCACTGTTTTTGCAGAGGCGCTCAGATACGACAGTTTAGAAGTCCATCCAAACTATCGATATCCTAAACCTCTCCTTTAAAGTGCAGGCATTGTACTTCCCATTTCCAGGACTCAAGTCCGGCTAAACGGTTTCCCTAAATCCCTTCATTAAATATTACTAACTAATAATATATACACTGTAGAACTCCATACATATTTATTTTCTTTATACATGTGACTGGAAAGTTTTGGAAAACTTAACAATAGATACACCCCTTGAAGAAGGTGCCTTGATGCTGGTCGGGGCTCTCTTGATCCAAGAAACTTGGCCTATTCTCCATCTATATTTTTTATTGGTTAGCCAGACTTGAGTCCTGGAGCTGGAAAGTACAGCACTTGCACTCAAAAGGAGGGATTTGGGATATTTGCTGTTTAGAGTGACATCTAAACTGTCGTATCTATGCACCTCTGGCAAGACAATGATAGTATGAAAGATGCTGAAAGCGTTTCTTTTTTGGGTCATCATGCCTTGGTGGGAGATGCCTAGCATGTTAAAAAAATGGGGAACTATTATAGGTAATTTGATTCCATATCTCTACCCAGTGGGAATAGGTATCTTATCACACCAGAATTCTATAATAAAACACATTAGCAATATTTAAACATTTAAAAGAGATATGTAAATTATTGGAGACTGCATGCACTTGTCTTGATTGTGGGTATGAAGGACTAATTTTAAATACACATCTTATTACTTGCCTGATTTTTGTAAGGGTTATGCAGGAGTACACACTCAGACATGAAGTAAGCAATCATAGCATTGCCTCCCAGAGCTGCAACATGAGCTCGCACAAGTGCCAGCACCTCAGTTACAAAACTGCCCATAAAGCCACTCAGACCACCACTCTGTACACAGAAGGTATTAATTTTTTTTTTTTAATCTTCCACTGCGAGATCAAAACATAATAAATATCTAAAAGTACATTTTCAAATAAGAATCATAGACATTTATCAATGAAAAGGTATATTGCATTTGGACAGAAAAAAACAGAATGAAAAGGATCTTCAGCAGATAAAGAGGGTCTTTCAGTGAGGCCAAAATAAACAGATCTCCATTCTGTTTTATTTTCAGTACAAGTGGGACTCACATTTTTGCCCATCTACATACTCATGTAAGTGAGCCAAGTGAAGATTGTGACAAAAATAACAATTAGATGGGGCAATATGAACTGTAAGAAAAACTCTGAATATGAAGATCCCAAGGCTTTACAATATCCTCCCATTAACCCTTTGACTGTTTTCGTCTTATATATACGTCTTACACACCACTGTTCCGGACGTATTTATACGCGTAAATTCTAGTGGCTTCAAATCAAGCAGGAGAAAGCTGGTAGGCCCACATGTGAGAGAATGGGTCTGTGTGGTCAGTGTGCACCACATAAAAAAATTCCTGCAGTATGCAGTGCATAATGAGTAAAAAAAAAACTGACCGTTTTTTTAGATTAAAACGCCGACTTTGAGGTGCATTTTCGTATAGTATTTATCATTGTATTCTCATTTTCATGGTCTCACATGATAAAATGGAAAACATATTACAGAAATAGAGATGATTGTGACTAGTTTCACGATGAAAACGACCTTGAAATTGAGCTCAAAGTAGTAGAAATGTCCGATTTTTACCGATGTTCAGGAGTGAGCAAATCACACCACACGTCCAATACACGTCAACTGGGGAGTCTAATATTCTTTCACTAGTGCACTGATATTATTTATACCATTTTTACAATAATGCAGTAGTCTGCATAACAGTAAATTTTGTATTTTTTGTATGAATAAAAAATCAAAATAGAAAGCAATAGTAATATAAAGGGGCCAAGAGACGTGACTAATGAACAGAGGATATGTTATTTTAGTGCGAAGAATGTCTACATGGTTTATTCTGGACCCTATTTTGAAATTGGCATCATTTTTAATTTGCGTGAAATTGGCCAAATTGCCAATTTCTGACCACTTTATTGGGTAGTTCAAATCGGTAAATAGGCAGTTTCTTTTACTCAACTGATAGAAAAAATGGAGTTCTAAAGAAATAGCTATGAGTTTGGTCAACTGGAACAATGGAATTGGCCAAAAACAGGGCTCAAAGTCGGCAAAATCGCCAAGGTGTATATGTCGCCAAGACCGCTAACTTCGTGGGAGCGTAATTCCCTGAGTTTTCGACCAAATTTCGTACTTATGGTGTCATTACCACCAGGAAAAGATTCTCTATCATTTCATAAGAAAAAATAATTTTTTTTTCCAAAAAATTTTGCAACATTGAATGGCAGTTTCAGAAAAGGGCTTGCAACAGTCAAAGGGTTAAATGTTAGAATAATTAAAAAGTGCTCTTGTAAAGGAAACACCACAACTCTATCGTATAAGGTAAAGTGAAGTCTAGAGAGTTGTGACTAACTGAAGATGGCTGAAAAAATAAAAAGTATGAGAAATGCTCTGAGTGCTAAACTAAATGACTTAGCTAAGATATAGCAAGTATTTTAAAATTAACTTAATTTTTGGAACAACATTTTGCAGTACAGTATGTCAGTGTTTATTAACCCTTTGAGGGTCGAGAGGCCCTCTCCCAAACTCGTTCTCAGGGTCGAAAAATTTTCGAAAAAAAAAAAAATTATTTTTTTCTTAGGACATGATAGAGAATCTTTTTTCGATCATAATGACACTAAAAGTATGAAATTTGATGGAAAACTTACGGAATTATGCTCTCGCGAAGTTAGCGGTCTCAAAGTTGGTGATTTCTCCCACTTTGAGCCCTATTTTTGGTCAATTCCAATGTTGCAGTTGACCAAACTCATAGCTATTTCTTTAGAACTCCATTTGTTCTATCGATTGAATGCAAGAATCTGCCCATTTATCGATTTCAACTACTCAATAAAGTGGTCAGAAATTGGCAATTTAGGCAATTTCACACAAATTTCAAAAGATGCCAATTTCGAAATAGGGTCCGGAATAAACAAGACAGACATTCATGACACTAAAATAACATTTTATCTGTTCATTAGTTACATCTCATGGCCCTTCTTACATTACTTTTGCTTTTCAATTTGAATTTTTATTCTCAGAGAAAATAGAAGGTTTTCTGTTATGTATACTACTGCATCATTGTAAAAATGGTATAAATGATATAATTATACTTGTGAAAGAATATTAGACTCACCATTTGATGTGTATATGATGCATGGCTAGATTTGTTTACCCTTGAACATCGGCAAAAATCGATCATTTTCGCTACTCTGAGCTCAATTTCAAGGCACTTGTCATCATCTCTAATTCTATAATATATCTTCCATTCTATCAAATGAGACCAAGGAAATGAGAATACAACCATAAATACCATACGAAAATACACTAGAAAGCCACTGTTTTAAACCAAAAACACAAAGTTTTTTTTTTTCTCATTTTGCACAGTGTGTGTCAGGATTTTTTTATATTGCGCACACTGACCACACAGACCCATTCTTTCATATGTAGGCCTGCCAGCTTTCCACCAGATTTGAAGGCGCTAGAATTTAGGCGTACAGGTACATAACCAACCCTGGCTGCAATGACGTACTTGTACGTGACCGACCCTCAAAGGGTTAAAATGAACACAGCATATGAAATAATCTTGCTAAATAAAATAAAGAATACCATTATAATGACTGCAAGGTATATTAACAACTTACCTCTTTAATGCTAGTAGATTCTCTGATGAAGAAGAAGTTCAAATTCCCCAAGTGGCAATCTATACGTGCACCAGGAATGTAGGAAAGAGGAGTAATTTCCACACCATACCTTTCTCTTGGAGATAACTAGTGAGGAAAGAGCTTTGTGATTAGGTAAGCTATAGCCATCTGATACGCACTATATGGCAAAGGAACCTTCAAAAATTACATGATAAATTTTAAATACTAATAGTAGCTGTGCACATCATGTCAGTTTGGCCACAGGGAATCAAATAGTTTCAATAAATGCCAGGAATGTTAATAGTACTCACATGATAGTTTATATATTTAGGATAATTTCTAGATTTAGTTGATGACCTAGCAGATGATGCAGAAGAACTGATAGAAGCTGTTGAAGGTATAGAAGGTACTGAGGGCACTGGAGTGATTGAGACTACTGAATGTTTGGAAACCAAAGGCTGTGGAGGGTGTTGCTCCTGAGGCTCCTGCTGTTGGAATACTTTTGATTTTGAAATTTCTTCTCCTGATGGAATTAATTCCTCCATTTTGAATATCATTTCACCATCATCTGAATACAAAAATAAGAACTTTTCATTAACATTAAAAATGACTAAATATTTTGTGGCTCATGCTATCCTTATGCAAAAAAAAAAAAATGTTTTTTGAATAAAATGAAGACCAAATTTAGCATTAGGTTGTTTTAATCATGTTACTAAATAAGGCCAAAACATTAAAAAATAGCCTAAGTAGTAAGTTGGCAAACAGCAACCACCCAGGGAGGTACTACCGTCCTGCCAAGTGAGTGTAAAAGGGAATCCTGTAATTGTTTTACATGATGGTAGAATTGCTGGTGTCTTGTTTCTGTCTCATAAACATGCAAGATTTAAGGTACGTCTTGCTATTTCTACTTACATTTAGGTCACACTGCACATACATGTACAAGCATATATATACACACCCCTCTGGGTTTTCTTCTATTTTCTTTCTAATTCTTCTTCTTGTTTATTTCCTCTTATCTCCATGGGGAAGTGGAACAGAATTCTTCCTCCGTAAGCCATGCGTGTTATAAGAGGCGACTAAAATGCCGGGATCAAGAGGCTAGTAGCCCCTTCTCCTGTATATATTACTAAATTTATACTTTCATTTTTCCTTTTGGGCCACCCCACCTCGGTGGGATACAGCTGGTACGTTGAAAGAAGATTAAAAAATAGAACAAAACAAGATAAAAGGAGCTTATATTTAGCAAAGCAATGCATTCAATATGATTAACAAAATGATACTGATTTTTAGTGATTGCTTTTCATGCAGGAAAATCCTACAACTGAACACAGCATAACATAGGTCAATAACTACCAAAAGTCATGATTTGCTATCCAAGGATGTCTAGGATATGTCTTAATTCACATTCTAGACAGCAGTGACTAATGCCAGTGGTGATATTTGTAACATCTTTTATGTTTTGATGAAGAGAATTAATAAAAGGTGCATAAAAATAGAAAAATGTCTTGACTCACTTGGAATTTACAACAAAGCACATGCCAAGGCAAGAGAGAATACTCACAGGTAGAACACCAAAGTTCTTTTATAAAATTATACCACATAGCAGTGAAAATGATGCCAGTGGTGATATGAACAACTTGTGTTGTAGTCTCATGAGGACATTAAAGAAAAGTGTGAAGAGCAAAAGAAAAATGCTGAGTACTTGCTGTGTTATACAAGAAGGCAAGGAGTCCCTGCCCATGACAAGAAAAGTTCTCTAAGGATATGGTAAAACAGATTGATTCATGTTGGAGTATGGCTGTGAGCCAACAACAAGCATTTAAAAAAAGACATGCACAGCAAAAGGAGACCCTTTTTATTCTGATATTTCACCTACAAAGGCTTTATTATTTGATGAAATCTCTTGTTGGTAAAACACTAATAATATGTCTGATTTGTAACGATGTAATTTATTCATGCTTTTTTTTTTTGAGGAGTATTGATAAGAGGCATATAATCATACTGTACATGGCACAGATCATCATCATTCCATTCTACAGTACAAGGAAATCTTTATTATATATAATATGAATAATGTGATACAATAATACCACTACCTTGTTTTGCCTTTTTAAGAGGAATATCTGATTGGCCTGCTTGAACTGTGGTGCTAGGTATGACAGCCGAGGGTTGTGTATGAACTGAAGGAGATCCTTGCCCAAGAACCATTCCAAGTAGACTAATTTGCAACTCATCCTCCTCAGGTAACTCCACATTTACTTGTAATCCAGCTATAATACACGGTGCCAATTTGCGAACTTTGAAGTACACACTCTGAAAATTATCAGAAAAAGTAATAAAAACCAAAATGATTTTTACAAAATCCTGGTTGGTAATGTATGCTGCCCAAAAATACTATAGTAATATCTAATATTTGTTTGAAGAGACTCAAATTTTAAGTATAATGAAAACAATGGCACAACAGAATAAAAATTAAGAGCCAGAAAGCGAGAGATATATTTTTAATGAAAGTATTCCACCATTATTAGGAAAATTTTTGCTAAAATTGTAATGCTCAAATCTACTGCTGCAATTATTGTACATATTCTTCACTCCTGTCACTTAATAAGTACTGTCTAATCAAAGTTTTACAGCCATATTGCAGGGGTAGAAAAACCTTGACACCTGTTGCAGGTATATTGCATGTAAATTTACATATTTTTAACATATCAGCAAACTGGTGCTAATGCTTTTACAGTTTTTAAATCTGCTCAAAAATGCCTCTTTTCTTTATTTCCATGCTTTTATCATATTCTAAATTTCAAAGAAGTCTATAATAATATATACCTGAATGTATCTGTCATTTGCTGTCTCCTACAAGAATTAATTTATGTAAATTATTGAGTAACTAAAATGATGCAGGTCCTTCATCTCACATCTGAAGTGTTCACCTTCAGTGCACGGAACTGTAGACAAATTGTCTTGCTCTCTTGCCTTTCACTCGGCTTTATTGCCTTTTATGACATGCCAGACAGTATAGGAGATTCTCCCCTTAAGGAACTCAACTGCATAGCCATTTCCTTTTTTTCTTCATTCCTACAAAGCAATGTTTACTTACTCTACCCTAAGTAGATAAAGTGAATCAAAGGAAAAAAACTGAAGGCATCAATATGTGTGTATAGTATATTTCATATGGTACAGTTAAAGCCAAATTATTCACTAAATAAGGGAATTATAATAATAAGCAATCCCATTAAAAAAATTTATCTGAAAATCTTTTTACCTGGAGAAGTTTATCAAAGTACTGGTTGAAGAAGTTGTGATTTAGTGTGGCGGGCACCTTAGTTCTCCACACCCGGGTAAACATTTGGAGGTTTGTTACTATTCTGTCTCTGGGCACACCAGGAGGCACTTGTGTGGTTACTGCCATTAACTGGGCAGGTGGGCAGCCCTCAACAAGAAGGCCAATCATTTCTGCATCTTCCATATCATCCAACTGAATTATGCAGAAAGAAAATTTTGAGGTCAAGGTTAATAAGGGTCATGTCTTGTTATTCTAAAATCAAAAATTTATGAGGCATTGTATTTTTTAATAAGCCTTAACTCAGGCAAAGTTGTCCACTCAACAAAGGAGTCAGGTGATACATCTTGAAGGAATAGAGCTCAAAGGAGTGACGACATAAGTAGGTAGGTAGTTAATATGACACAGCGGGCTTGGAATTGAAAAATTAATCAACATGGCTCTTCACTGTAAAAACAATAGGAAACAGATTATTTGTGAGAAAAAAATTATTCAGAGAATTACATTATATGTACATGAAGAGGAGTTATGCAAAGAAGAAAAGTAAGGAAACAGCAGTAAGGGAGGTAGATGCAACTATGTGGTGAAAGGCACAAGATTCAACATTAGAAGGAAGGTCAGTGGAATTTATTGGAGAAATAGCTTTCCAGTGAATTACATCAAGAGTTTTGGTACCTTTCTCAGAGGAGAGAGCTGTATTCTAGACAAGGTTGGATGAGACTTGTAGTGTTGAAGCAACTGAAAAGTTAAAGATATTCAGAATCTGAGAATTTCCAACTGTGTGGCATGTGAAGGTACTTTTGGTGGTCACAAAAATAAGAAGTTTCCAAGACAAGTCAGAAATGACCTGCAATGTCTAAAATATTAGGAACCTCAAAATGAGTTAATAACCATACGAGTGTTGAAATAATGCATGGAAAAGCTGAGTTATATCACAACTGAATTAGATTATGTTGCAAGTGATCCTAAGAGAGATGAAATATCTGGTCAGATTAGGAGAATTAGGTTGAAAAATAAGCTTCACTGAGAGCTGCCAAAACTGAAATGTGAAGAGTACAAAGCTGAAGTGTCAGCTTTATATGTACCATAAAAAAAAAACTTTATTTAAAAATCAGAAAATGTGGAGAACTAATCAGAAGTGCAGAACACTGCAGCTTACAGAACATCCAAAAGCTATACCATCATACAACAAAGGTGAGAAAAAGCTGGTTATTCAGAGTCAATAGGAAGCAGGCTGAAGGGAGACAACTTTAAGTGTAAAGGTTTATGTCATATTCTTATCAAAACTATAACTCTATCCAGAATTACAACAAATGACTCAATGCTGTCATAAAATACAGGTAACAGGTAGTGAGGTAAGAAATGAGTCACCCATACTGGTAATCGAAAAAGAATATTAGTGTGTTCAAGATACTGAACAGGATAAACATAAAAATGTGATAATTTCTTTAAAGAAATCTAAAGCTACACAAACACTACAAAGATTGCCATGTAATTTTGCAAAAATAGCTAACTGTGCCATTTCACCCAAGGGGTAAATACAGGCAGGCCCTGCTGTACAGCGCTTCACTTTACAGCAATTCGCTAATGCAGTGGTTTTCAATTATACCCATTCTTCATTTATTCAGACTTCCTACAATAAATATATTCAACAGTCAGTATAAACTAAGGATGAAAATATTTTAAGGTAAGTAATGTGTGTACTGTATATGCATCTTTTTAGGCCTAGGTTTATTGCTCACTTAATATATGATAGTATAAACATGTTATCAAGTTCTTCTATGCATTTGAAAGTGAAAAAAGGCTATGTTTCACTCTACAACGATTTTCATTTTACAGCAATAGTCCAGAACCTGACCTGCTGTATAAATGGGACCTGCCTGTATGATGAGAAAATGCAACAGAAAAGTGTAGGAGCCTGCACTAGCAGTAGACTTTCTCGCCCCAACAAGGCTACTAGATATGGAGGCCATTAAGAAAATAATTACAATGATTTGCCTATTATCCAAAGATTTTAATCAAGGCTTTTTGGATAACCATAAAATCTAGAAAAAGGGAGACCTCAATGCAGAAACAAACCTTGTTTCTGAAGTCTGTAACTTGAATGTTTAACCCCTAAACTGTCCAAACGTAGATCTACGTTTTTTTTACATGCTTTCAAATGGAGAAAATCAAGGTCTGAGCGCTATGCGCGTAAATGTAGATCTACATTTGGACAGTTTAATAGTTAAGACAATGAACCTATTTCTTACAGTAACCAAAAGTATAATGATGCTGAGTCCCACACTAGCATCTAAGAACCTCCCTTCAGGTGTTAGGACCCTTGTACAGTGGATCCTCGCCTAACGAACACATCGCATAATGTTAAATCCGGGTAGCGATACATTTTAATGCAAAAATTTTGCCTCGGCTAGTGCTAAAAAACTCGCCCAACATGATTCGTTCCATTCGAGACGCGTCTACTTGCGGCCTGAGCGCGCCTCACTTGTCCCATGGGTGCCAGTGTTTACAAGCCAGCCACCGCAGTCGCATCCAAACATACAATCGGAACATTTCATATTATCACAGCGTTTTTAGTGATTGCACCTGCAAAATAAGTCACCATGGGCCCCAAGAAAGCTTCTAGTGCCAACCCTACAGCAAAAAGGGTGAGAATTACTATGGATATGAAGAAAGAGATCATTGCTAAGTATGAAAGTGGAGTGCGTGTCTCTGAGCTGGCCAGGTTGTACACAAAACCCCAATCAACCACCCATACTATTGTGGCCAAGAAAACAGAAATCAAGGAAGCTGTTCTTGCCAAAGGTGCAACTTTGTTTTCGAAACAGAGATCGCAAGTGATAGAAGATGTTGAGAGACTGTTATTGGTGTGGATAAATGAAAAACAGATAGCAGGAGATAGCATCTCTCAAGCGATCATATGTGAAAAGGCTAGGAAGTTGCATGACAATTTAATTAGAAAAATGCCTGCAACTAGTGGTGATGTGAGTGAATTTAAGGCCAGCAAAGGTTGGTTTGAGAGATTTAAGAATAGTAGTAGAATGCATAGTGTGATAAGGCATGGTGAGGCTGCCAGTTCGGACCAAAAAGTGGCTGAAAAGTATGTGAAGGAATTCAAGGAGTACATAGACTGTGAAGGACTGAAACCTGAACAAGTGTTTAATTGTGATGAAACAGGCCTGTTTTGGAAAAAATACCAAGCAGGACCTACATTACTCAGGAGGATAAGGCACTCCCAGGACATAAGCCTATGAAAGACAGGCTTACTCTGTTGATTTGTGCTAATGCTAGAGGTGATTGCAAAGTGAAGCCTTTATTGGTGTATCACTCTGAAACTCCCAGTGTTCAGGAAAAACAATGTCCTCAAGGCTAATTTGTGTGTGCTGTGGAGGGCAAACAGTAAGGCATGGGTCACTAGGGACTTTTTCTATGACTGGTTACACCATGCGTTTGTCTCCACTGTGAAAAATTGCCTAATTGAAAAGAAATTAGACCTTAAGTGCCTCCTGGTATTAGACAATGCTCCTGGTCATCCTTCAGACGTGGCAGAATGACTTTCTGCGGAAATGAGCTTCATTAAGGTCAAGTTTTTGCCTCCTAATACCACTCCTCTCCTGCAGCCCATGGACCAGCAGGTCATTTCCAACTTCAAGAAACTGTACACAAAAGCTATGTTTGAAAGGTGCTTTGTAGTGACCTCAGAAACTCAATTGACTCTAAGAGAGTTTTGGAGAGATCACTTTAGCATCCTCAATTGTGTAAACATTATAGGTAAGGCTTGGGAGGAAGTGACTAAGAGGACCTTGAACTCTGCTTGGAAGAAACTGTGGCCAGAATGTGTAGACAAAAGGGATTTTGAGGGGTTTGAGGCTAACCCTGGGAATCCTATGCCAGTTGAGGAATCCATTGTGGCATTGGGGAAGTCCTTGGGGTTGGAGGTTAGTGGGGAGGATGTGGAAGAGTTGGTGGAGGAGGACAATGAAGAACTAACCACTGATGAGCTGCTAGATCATCTTCAACAGCAAGAGGCCACACCTGAGGAAACTGCTTCGGAGGAGGGGACAGAGAAATTGAAGAAGTTGCCTACTTCAAAGATTAAGGAAATGTGTGCAATGTGGATTAAAATGCAAACCTTTTTTGCTGAAAATCACCCTCACACAGCTATTGCAAGCCGTGCTGGTGACTATTACACTGTCAATGTTGTGAAACACTTTAGGAATGTCATAAAGGAACGGGAGGTACAGGCCTCTATGGACAGATATGTTGTGCGACAGAGGTCCAGTGACTCTCAAGCTGGTCCTAGTGGCATTAAAAGAAGAAGGGAAGTAATCCCGGAAAAGGACTTGCCACCTCAAGTCCTAATGGAAGGGGATTCCCCTTCTAAACATTAACACCATTCACAGTCTCCCCTCCTCCCATCCCATCAATCATCACCAGATCTTCAATAAAGGTAAGTGTCATGTAACTCTGCATGTCTTCTTCAGTTTGTGTGTATTAAAATTAATATTTCATGTGGTAAAAATTTTTTTTTGTTCATACTTTGGGGTGTCAGGAACGGATTAATTTGATTTCCATTATTTCTTATGGGGAAAATTAATTCGGCTAACGATAATTTCGCCTAACGTTGAGCTCTCAGGAATGGATTAATAACGTTAGGAGGCGAGGGTTCACTGTACTCATAAATTCTAGCGGCTTCAAATCAAGCAGGAGAAAGCTGGTAGGCCCACATGAGAGAGGATGGGTCTGTGTGGTCAGTGTGCACCATATAAAAAAAATCCTGGAGCACTCAGTGCATAATGAGAAAAAAAAACAAAGAACGTTTTTTTTAATTAAAATACCGAATTTGTGGTCTATTTTTGTATAGTACAGTGGACCCCCGGTTCATGATATTAATCTGTTCCTGAGAGCTCATCGTAAACCAAAATTATCGGAAAGCAAATCAATTTTCCCCATAAGAAATAATGGAAATCAAATTAATCCGTGCAAGACACCCAAAAGTATGAAAAAAACCTTTACCACATGATATATTAATTGACACTTACCTTTAATGAAGATCTGGTGATGATTGATGGGATGTGAGGAGGGGAGAGTGTCGAAGTTTTAATGTTTAGAATAGGAATCCCCCTCCATTAGGACTTGAGGTAGCAAGTCCTTTTCCGGGGTTACTTCCCTTCTTCTTTTAATGCCGCTAGGACCAGCTTGAGAGTCACTGGACTTCTGTCACACAACATATCTGTCCATAGAGGCCTGTACCTCTTGTTCCTTTATGACTTTCCAAAAGTGATTCACAACATTGTCAGTGTACAGGTTGCCAACACAGCTTGCAGTAGCTGTGTCAGGGTGATTTTCATTAAAAAAGGTTTGCATTTCAAGCCACTTTGCACACATTTCCTTAATTTCAATAGTCATTAGCACCCTTGGTCTCGATGGGTTGGCACTAGAAGCTTTCTTGGGGCCCATGGTGACTTATTTTGCAGAAACAAGCACCAAAAACAGTGATAATATGGATAATATAGAATGTACCGAACGTATCCTTAGATGCACGCACACTGGCTGGTTTGTAAACACTGGACACGTCTCGTACGAATCATATCGCATACCGGGTTTTGTAACGGGAACCGAGGCAAATTTTTTGGTGATAAAATGCTTCGGATACTGGATTTATCGGATACCGATGGCTTCGCAAACCAGGGGTCCACTGTATTTATGGTTGTATTCTCGTTTTCTTGGTCTCAATTGATAGAATGGAAAACATATTATAGAAATAGAGGTGATTTTGATTGGTTTTATTATAAAAAGAACCTGGAAATGGAGCTCAAAGTAGGGGAAATGTTTGATTTTTGCCTATGTTCAAAAGTAAACAAATGATGTCATTGTCCAATAAATGTCCAACTAGCCATTCTAATATGCAGTCATGAATGGGTTGATGTTATTTATACAATTATTACAGTATTGCAGTAGTCTGCATAACAGTAAATCTTCTATTTTTTGTTTGAATAAAAATTCAAAATAGAAAGCAAGAGTAATATCAGAGGGCCTGGAGACATGACTGATGAACAAAGAAAATGTTATTTTACAGCCAGGAATGTCTGCATTTTCATTCTGAACCTTATTTTGAAATTTTCAGATTTTTTAATTTTTGTGAAATTGGCCAAATTGCAAATTTCTGACCACATTATTGGGTAGCTGAAATCAGTAAATGGGCAGTTTCTTGTACTCAATCGGTAGAAAAAATGGAGTTCTAAAGAAATGGCTATGAGTTTGGTCAACTGGAACAATGGAATTAGCCAAAAATAGGGCTCAAAGTCGGCGAAATCGCCGATTTGTAAATATTGCCGAGGTCGCTAATTTCGCGAGAGCGTAATTCCATTAGTTTTCCATCAAATTTCGTTTTTTGGTGTCATTACAATCGGGAAAAGATTCTCTATCATTTAATAAGAATTTTTTTTTTTTTTTTTAAATTTTGCGACACCAGGAGACACCTCAGGATTGGGGGTTGCGACAGTCAAGGGGTTAATGCCACTAGAACCAGCTTGAGAGTCACTGGACCCCTGTCTCACAAAACTGTCCAGAGTGCTCTGTTTCTGGCATCTCTAAGATTTCCCTGAAGTGGGACAGGGTTTTGTCACTAAACATACTGCAGATATGGCTTGTTTCAGCTTTGTCAGGGTAGTGTTTCTCTACAAAAGCTTGCACCCTGGTCCACATTGCACACACCTCTTTAATCTCTGAAGAAATCACTTCTTTCACTCCCTCTTCCTCCTCCTCTGAAGCAAGTTCCTCAGCTTCCTGCAACTCTTGAGTGGTAAGCTCTTCCCCGTGGTCCTCCACCAACTCTTCCACATCCTCATCACTCACCTCCAATCCCAGGGCCTTCCCCAAAGACACAATAGAGTCCACAGGATTGGCAGGGTCAGGGTCACGGTGAGTCTCAAACCCTTCAAAATCCCTTTCTTGGACATAATCTGGCCACAGTTTTCTCCAAGCAGAGTTCAAAGTCCTGGAAGTCACTCCCTCCCAAGCCTTACCTATAAGGCTTATGCAATGGAGGATAGTGAAGTGATTCCTCCAGAACTCTCTTAGGGTCAACTGAGTATCCAAGGTCACTTCAAAGCACTTTTGAAACACTGCTTTTGTGTAGAGTTTTTTGAAGTTAGAAATGACCTGCTGGTCCATGGGCTGGAGGAGAGGAGTGATGTTAGGAGGCAAGAACTTCACTTTTATAAAACTGAAGTCCCTAAACACTTGGTCTTCCAAGTCTGGAGGATGTGCAGGAGCATTGTACAGTAACAGGAGGCACTTGAGTGGCAATTTCTTTTCCAGGAGGTATTTTTTCACACTTGGGGCAAACACATCATTAACCCATTCTTTGAAAATTTGCCTTGTGACCCATGCCTTATGATTAGCTTTCCACATCACACACAATCTATTCTTCATGACATTGTTTTTCTTAAACACTCTGGGATTTTCTGAGTGATACACAAGTAAAGGCTTCACTTTGAAATCCCCACTAGCGTTACCACACAAAAGAGTAAGCCTGTCTTTCATAGGCTTGTGTCCTGGCAGTGCCTTTTCCTCCTGGGTAATGTAGGTCCTCTAGCATTTTCTTCCAAAACAGGCCTGTTTCGTCACAATTGAAAACTTGTTGGGGTTCGAATCCTTCAGCCTTTAATTCATGAACAGCCTGGAATTCATGAACATACTTTTCAGCTGCACATTCGTCAGAACTTGCAGCCTCACCATGCCTTACAACACTGTGTATGGCACTAAACTTCTTAAATCTATCAAACCATCCTTTGCTGGCCCTAAATTCACAAACTGCAGCACTTGTTCCAGGCATTTTCTTTGCAAGATCCTCATGCAACTGCTTTGCCTTCTCACAAATAAATCTAATTCTTTTTCCTTAATCCACAATAATAATAACTTTTCCATTTCTTCCAATATTGGTGTCCTTTGTTTAGTTAGAAAAGCTACTCCTTTTGCAACATTAGCATCTTTGATTTGTTCTTTCTTTGCCAGGATGTATGTAATTGTTGATTTATTCTTGCTGTACATCCTGGCAAGTTCCATCACCTTCATACCACTCTCAAACTTTTTGATCACTTCACGCTTAAGTTCCATGGTGTTTCACACTTTCTTTACCACAGGAACTTTCTTTGGAGCCATGGTTACTTATTTCACAGTTGCACTGCAAGAAAACCCACTAAAAACAATGGTAAACAAGTGAAATGTTTGGATGTATGAGAAGAAGCCTCCTCAGCCACCGAGAGACAAAGCCAAACTGAAGCGCAAGCTGCCCCAGCCAGTGGATGGACGCGTACAAAACCACCGATAACCGAGCGAACGGCCGATAACCTGGAGCCAAAAACCTCGCCGATAACTGAGTTGGCCGATAATCAAACCGGCCAATAACCGGGGGTCCACTGTATTGTTCTATAATACATATACAAATGTACAGTCACTGGACACTTTCCTAGAAGTGCTGCAGCTTGTGAAATTCTTTGAAACATGGGTTTATGCAGTGGTATTTTATGCTCCTCACACATAAAAAGAGTGTCACTTCGTTTCTGTGGGCATTTTGTGGTAAGTGCACAGACATAACACCTCTTCTGAGCAGTTTTCTTGAAAGTAGTAGGAGGCAGTTGTATGGGGTAGTGATCACCAGGCCTCAGACAATTTTGCCAATTTCACACAAATTTCAAAAGATGCCAATTTCCAAACAGGGTTCAGAATAAACAAGAAAGACATTCCTGGCACTAAAATAACATTTCATCTCTTTATTAGTCATGTTCCCATGCCCCTCTTACATTCTTTTTCTTTCCATTTTGAATTTTTATTCTCACAAAAAAATAGAAGATTTACTCTTATGCAGACTACTGTATTAGTGTAGAAATGGTATAAATAACATCGGCGCACTTGTGAAAGAATATTAGACTCGCTAGTTGACGTGTATTGGACGCATAGCATGATTTGTTTACTTCTGAACTTTGGTAAAAATCGAACATTTCTGCTACTTTGAGTGCAATTTCTGTAATATGTCCTCCATTCTATAAAATAAGACCAGGAAAACTAGAATACAACAATAAATACCATACAAAAATACAGTGCAAAGTCGCTGTTTTAATCCAAAAACACAGTTTTTTTTTTCTCATTACGCACTGTGTGCTGCAGGATTTTTTTTATGCTGCGCACACTAACCACATAGACCCATTCTTTCATATGTAGGCCTACCAGCTTTCTCTCACTCGATTTGAGGGCGCTAGAATTTAGGCGTACTAGTACGTCAAAAACCCTGGGTCGTAAGCCGTACTAGTATGTCCGAAACCCTGAAAGGGTTAAGATCTACATTATTTAGTTTATATGTGGCATGGTTATTTAACTGTCCAACATTTAGAACTTTGCATTTGTCAATATTAAACTGCATCTGCCACTTCTCCGACCATTGCGTCAGTCTATTCAAATCATCCTGGAGTGCTCTAATGTCCTCATTAGAATGAATTGGATGGCCTATTTTGGTGTCATCAGCAAATTTGCTTATTAGGTAAAACACATATGCAACAGTTAGGTATCTTTATTTTCGAAACGTTTCGCCTACACAGTAGGCTTCTTTAGTCGAGTACAGAAAAGTTGATAGAAGCAGAAGAGACTTGAAGACGATGTAATCAGTCCATCACCCTTAAAGTTTTGAGGTGGTCAGTCCCTCAGTCTGAAGAGCATTGTTCCATAGTCCGAAACAATATGGAGTTGAAGTGACAGGATGGAGCCTTATATAGCGCCAGGAGGTGAGACGTAGGTCACTAGTAGAATGCAGATGTTGGGAAGTCAGGTCCTTCTCAAATCCAGCCGTTCTCACTAGTAGAGGTTGTCGAAGTTGATTTCAGGTCTGTACCAAGATACCCTTGTGTTGCAGTGTCTGACAGATTGAACATTAAAATGGTATAAAATACCGACAGGTTGTTAGGTAAGACACATATGCAACAGTTAGGTATCTTTATTTCGAAACGTTTCGCCTACACAGTAGGCTTCTTCCGTCAAGTAGAGAAAAGTTGATAGAAGCAGAAGAGACTTGAAGAGGATGTAATCAGTCCATCACCCTTAAAGTTTTGAGGTGGTCAGTCCCTCAGTCTGAGAAGGACCTGACCTCCCAACATCTGCGTTCTACTAGTGACCTACGTCTCACCTCCTGGCGCTATATAAGGCTCCATCCTGTCACTTCAACTCCATATTGTTTCAGACTATGGAACAATGCTCTTCTCCAGACTGAGGGACTGACCACCTCAAAACTTTAAGGGTGATGGACTGATTACATCGTCTTCAAGTCTCTTCTGCTTCTATCAACTTTTCTGTACTCGACTGAAGAAGCCTACTGTGTAGGCGAAACGTTTCGAAATAAAGATACCCAACTGTTGCATATGTCTTACCTAACAACCTGTCGGTATTTTATACCATTTTAATGTTCAAATTTGCTTATGTCGTTATTTATTCCCTCATCTATGTCGTTTATGTAAATTGTGAACAACAATGGGCCCAACACTGACCCCTGAGGAACACCGCTTGTGACGTGCCCCCATTCTGATTTCTCCCCATTTATGCAAACTCTCTGCTGTCTATTTGTCAGCCATGCCTCTACCCAGGAAAAAATTTCTCCTCCTATTCCGTGTCCCCTAAGTTTCCTCAATAGCCTCTGGTGTGGAACTTTATCGAAAGCCTTACTGAAGTCCATATACACAATATCATATTCACTACCATGATCTACCTCCTCAAACACCTTAGTGAAAAATGTTAGTAAATTCCTAAGACAGGAACGCCCCTTTGTAAAACCGTGTAGAGATTCATTAATCAATCTGTGCCTGTCAAGATGGCTACGAATTACTTCTGCAATTATTGATTCCATAAATTTTCCCACATGGAGGTAAGGCTTATTGGTCTATAGTTCGAAGCCAAGGGCCTGTCACCTGCCTTGTAAATAGGTATTACATTTGCCATTTTCCACTTATCAGGCACTATGCCAGTTTGTAGTGACATGTTAAAAAGATTAGCCAAAGGTATGCTAAGTTCCTCTTTACATTCCTTTAACACCCTTGCAAACAGTTCATCAGGACCTGGGGATTTGTTAGGTTTTAGTTTCACTATTTGTCTGAGGACCATGTCACTAGTTACCGCAATCGTACATAGTTTATTATCATCCTGTTCTACATAATCTATTATTTCAGGAATATCGCTAGTATTTTCCTGGGTGAAAACTGAGAGGAAGTAGGTATTTAGAATTTCACACATGTTCTTATCACTGTCAGTGATCTGACCAGAGTTTCTCTTAAGTGGGCCAATCTTGTCCCTAATCTAACTTCTGTATACCTGAAAGAACCCTTTTGGGTTAGTCTTTGAATCCCTTGCGACCTTAGCTTCATAATCCCTTTTTGCTTTTCTTATTCCTTTATTTATTTCTCTCTTTAATTGAATATATTGATTTCTTAACTGCCCATCCTCTCTTTTGATATGCCTATATATGCCTCTCTTTTGACCAATGAGATGTTTTAATCTATTCTTCACCCATTTGGGATCATTTTTGTTAGATCTAATTTCCCTAATCGGAACAAAAGTTGTCTGGGCAGCTAGTACTATGCTCTTAAAAACGTCATATTGGCAACCAAGCTCACCTACCTGACCCATAGTCAGGACATCTCAATTTAACCCACCCAAGTAATTTTTCATTCCCATGAAGTCGGCCAAGCGAAAATCTAGGACAGAGATTTGATTGCAGTTATCTGGGTAATTCCATGATATATTGAAACTAAGTGATTTGTGATCACTTTCCCCATGCTCACCATTAACCTCAAGATTATTAATTAGTGAATCTTTGTTGGCAAGAACCAAATCAAGCAGATTGTTTCCTCTATTTGGTTCTGTCACAAACTGTTCTAAAAAGCAATCCTGAACCGTATCAAGAAAGTCACTAGACTCAAGATTTCCTGTCATATTGTTCCAATCAATTTGTCTAAAGTTAAAATCTCCCATTATCACAACATTTTCATATCTAGATGCCTCGTGAATTTCGTCCCATAACAGCTTACTGCCCTCCCTATCAAGGTTTGGGGCCTATAAATCATACCCACAATCAATTTGTCACGTCCCTCAAGAAACTGTAGCCAAACAGATTCTGTGTTCGATGTTTCTAATCTTATATCATGTCTATGACAATAATTTAAATTTTCTCTGACATACATCGCCACACCACCACCCTTCCTGTTGACCCTATCAGTGTGGAATAGTTTATAACCCTGTATGTTGCATTCAGAAGGCATTTCTCTATCTTTCAGGTTGAACCAGGTCTCTGTTATACCAATAATATCTATATTACCTACACTTGCAAGTAATTTTAGCTCATCTATCTTATTTCTTAGACTCGTACTATTTGTATAGTAAACCTTAAGGGAGCTATTCACTCGTTGCCCTCTACTATCTCTCTTTGTTTGTTGATCAAATGATTTGCCATTACTAGCAAAATATATAGTATATATATATATATATATATAATATTATATATTATATATATATATATATATATAATATATATATATATATATATATATATATATATATATAGTATATATATATATATATATATCTTTCTTTCTTTCAACACACGAGCCGTATCCCACCGAGGCGGGGTGGCCCAAAAGGAAAAACAAAAGTTTCTCCTTTCACATTTAGTAATATATACAGGAGAAGGGGTTACTAGCCCCTTGCTCCTGGCATTTTAGTCGCCTCTTACAACACGCATGGCTTACGGAGGAAGAATTCTATTCCACTTCCCCATGGAGATAAGAGGAAATAAACAAGAATATGAACTAGAAAGAAAATAGAAGAAAACCCAGAGGGATGTGTGTATATATATATGCCTGTACATGTATGTGTAGTGTGACCTAAGTGTAAAATAGAAGTAGCAAGACGTATCTGAAACCTTGCATGTTTATGAGACAGAAAAATGGACACCAGCAATCCTACCATCATGTAAAACAATTACAGGCTTTTGTTTTACATTCACTTGGCAGTATATATATAAATATATATATATAAATATATATATATATTTATATAAATATATAAAATATATATATATAAATATATAAATATATATAAATATATTATATATATATATATATATATATAATATATATATATATATATATATATTATTATTATATATATATATATATATATATTTTAAATATAGATATATATATATATTTTATATAATATATAAATATATATATATATATATATAAAATATATATATATATATATATATATTATATATATATATATATATATATATATATATATATATATATAAATATATAAATATATATATATATATATTTTTTTTTTCAACAAGTCGGTCGTCTCCCACCGAGGCAGGGTGACCCAAAAAAGAAAGAAAATCCCCAAAAAGAAAATACTTTCATCATCAATTCAACACTTTCACCACACTCACACATTATCACTGCTTTTTGCAGATGTGCTCAGAATACAACAGTTTAGAAGCATATACGTATAAAGATACACAACATATCCCTCCAAACTGCCAATATCCCAAACCCCTCCTTCAAAGTGCAGGCATTGTACTTCCCATTTCCAGGACTCAAGTCCGACTATATGAAAAATAACCGGTTTCCCTGAATCCCTTCACTAAATATTACCCTGCTCACACTCCAACAGATCGTCAGGTCCCAAGTATCATTCGTCTCCATTCACTCCTATCTAACACGCTCATGCACGCTTGCTGGAAGTCCAAGCCCCTCGCCCACAAAACCTCCTTTACCCCTCTTTCCAACCTTTCGAGGACGACCCCTACCCCTCTTTCCTTCCCCTATAGATTTATATGCTTTCCATGTCATTCTACTTTGATCCATTCTCTCTAAATGACCAAACCACCTCAACAACCCCTCTTCTGCCCTCTGACTAATGCTTTTATTAACTCCACACCTTCTCCTGATTTCCACACTCCGAATTTTCTGCATAATATTTACACCACACATTGCCCTTAGACAGGAATCTCCACTGCCTCCAACCTTTCTCCTCGCTGCTGCTTTTACCATCCAAGCTTCACATCCATATAGAGTGTTGGTACTACTATACTTTCATACATTCCCTTCTTTGCCTCCACAGATAATGTTTTTTGACTCCACATATACCTCAACGCACCACTCACCTTTTTTCCCTCATCAATTCTATGATTAACCTCATCCTTCATAAATCCATCCGCCGACACGTACAACTCCCAAGTATCTGAAAACATTCACTTCTTCCATACTCCTCCTCCCCAATTTGATATCCAATTTTTCTTTATCTAAATCTTTGATGCCCTCATCACCTTTCTCTTTTCTATGTTCACTTTCAACTTTCTACCTTTACACACATTCTCAAACTCATCCACTAACCTTTGCAATTTTTCTTTAGAATCTCCCATAAGCACAGTATCATCTGCAAAAGTAACTGTCAATTCCCATTTTGAATTGATTCCCATAACTTAATCCCACCCCTCTCCCGAACACCCTAGCATTTACTTCTTTTACAACCCATCTATAAATATATTAAACAACCATGGTGACATTACACATCCCTGTCTAAGACCTACTTTTACGGGAAGTATTCTCGCTCTCTTCTACACACCTAACCTGAGCCTCACTATCCTCATAAAAGCTCTTTACAGCATTTAATAACTTACCACCTATTCTATAAACTTGCAACATCTGCCACATTACTCCTCTATCCACTCTATCATATGCCTTTTCTAAATCCATAAATGCAATAAAACTTCCCTACCTTTATCTAAATTTCTGTTCACATATATGCTTCAATGTAAACACTTGATCTACACATCCCCCACCCACTCTGAAGCCTCCTTGCTCATCTGCAATTCTACATTCTGTCTTACCTCTAATTCTTTCAATTATAACTCTACTGTATACTTTTCCTGCTATACTCAGTAAACTTATTCTCTATAATTTTTACAATCTCTTTTGTCCCCTTCCCTTTATATAAGGTACTATACATGCTCTCCGCAATCCCTAGGTACTTCCCTCTTTCATACATTTATTAAACAAAGTACCAACCACTCCAACATAATTATCCCCCCTGCTTTTAACATTTCTGTCATGATCCCATCAGTTCCAGCTGCTTTACCCCCTTTCATTCTACGTAATGCCTCACGTACCTCCACCACACTTACATTCTGCTCTTTCTTCACTCCTAAATGATGGTATACCTCTCTGGCCAGTGCATGAAAATTACGCCTCCCTTTCTTCCTAAACAATTTAAAAGTTCCTCAAAATATTCTCGCCATTACCTAATTACCTCCCTCTCCAATCTACTAACTCCCATACTCTGTTTTTAATGGACAAATCCATACTTTCCCTAGGCTTTCTTAACTTGTTTAAACTCACTCCAAAATTTTTTCTTATTTTCATTAAAATTTCTTGACAGTGCCTCTCCCACTCTTTCATCTGCTCTCCTTTTGCACTCTCTCACCACTCTCTTCACCTTTCTTTTACTCTCCATATACTCTGCTCTTCTTATAACACTTTCTGCTTGTTAAAAACCTCCGCAAGTATTTTTTTTTTATTAATTTTTTCAAATTTCCCCTCTCTCCCCCCCCTACCCAAAAAAAACCCTTTCCCCCAAAAAATATTTATACAAACCCTGGGACATTTCACTCCCTGTCTAAGACCAAAATTTTTACCTCCCCTCCCCCCAATCTAAAAACCCCTACTCTGTTTTTAATGACAAATCCATTTTTTTCCCTGGGCTTTCTTAACTTTTTTAAAACTCATCCAAAATTTTTTTCTTTTTTTCTTTAAAAATTTTTCTTGACAGTGCCCTCCCCCTCTTTCATTTCTTTTTGCCTCTTCCCCACTCTCTTTACCTTTTTTTACTCTCCATATACTCTGCTCTTTTATAACACTTCTGCTTTGTAAAAAACCTCCAAAATACCTTTTTCCTTTTTCACCCCCTTTTTCTTCATATTCCACCAAACACTCCTCTTTCCTCCCGCCCACCCCCCCATAACCACAAATTCTGCCCCCTTCTAATACTGCATTTTAAAACTATTCCAACCCCCCTTTTTAACCCCCCCACTATCTCTTTGCCTAGCCCCCTTTTTTGCCAAAAGTGCTTATATCCCCCCCGAACTTCCCCCTCCCTTGTTTAACACTTTCACCTCCCTCTTCTTGTTTTTGCCCCTTCCTCTTTTCCCATCTACCTCTTTCCTAAATTATAAACTAAATAATGATCCTATATCAGTTGCCCCTTATAAACTGTACATCCTGGAGCCTCCCCCAAAACCCTTTTATCCACCAATACAAATCTAATAAACTACTTTCATTATGTTACATATACCTTGTATATTTTTTTATCCTTTTTTTTCAAAAAATCTTATTACTTATTCCAAATTTCTTTCTAACATACCCAAATTTAAAAGGCCCCCCTTTTTCATTTACCCCCTGGCCCCCAAATTTTTACCTATACCACTCCAAACATTTTTCCCACTTTCTTGAAACCCCCAACCACCATTACTCTCACACTTGATTCAAACCTCCCCGTTTCACTAAACTTTTTCCCCAAAAATCCTCTTCTCCTCTACATTCTCTCTTCCCCGGGTGCATACACGTTTTAACCCACTTTTCACACCAACTTTTTTTATCCACATAATCCTTGAATTAAACATTTATAGCCCTCTTTTCCTGCCAAGCTTATCCTTAACTTTTGAACTCCTTCTTTAGCCAAACTCTATTTAAAAACCCCTGACCTAATCCCATTTTTTCCTCTCCACTGAACCTTCCCCACCCCCTTAGCTTTTTTTTCCTAAACCGGGACATCCAGTTCTTTCATTATAAATCCACAATCATCTTTTTCTTTTTCCTGCACAACACCCAAGCAATTCAATTTCCCACTTTGACAAATTTTCTTTTCTTATTTTTTTTAGTATCTTTACAGGAAAAGGGGTTTCACCATTGTTCCCGGCATTTTAGTTGCTTTTACAACAGAATAGCTTACGGAGAAAATTTTTTATTCCCTTCCCCAGGAAAAAAAGGGGAAAAAATAAGAACCCAAAAAAATTAAGATAAAACAAAGAAAATTTTAGTTTGGTGTGTATAAATAATGTGTACATGTTGTTAGTGTACCTAAAAGTAAGTAAATAGCAAGACAGCCCGTAATCTTGCATATTTAGAGGACAGACAAAAAGACATCAGCAAACCCCCATCATGTAAAAACAATCACAGGGTTTCGTTTTTAAAACTACTTGGCAGGACGGTTAGTACCTCCCGGATGGTTGCTGTCTACCAACCTACTACCAAAATTATATATTATTATATAATATAGTATAATATATAATATATATATATAAATATTATATATAAAATATATATAATAATATATATATATTAATAGGTAGTAGGTTGGTAGACACAACCACCCAAAGGGAGGTACTTACCGTCCTGCCAATGATGTAAAACGAAAGCCTGTGATTGTTTCCCATGATGTAATAGATTGCTAGTCTTTTGTCGTCTCAAAATATGAAAGATACAGGCAAGTCTTTGCTACTTCTACTTACACTTAGGTACACATACACATTAACATGTACACATTTATTTATAACACTCATCTAGTTTTTCTTTGAATTTTATTTTAAAATAGTTCTTGGTCTTATTACTTTTCCTTTTATATCATGGGGAAGTGGAATAAAAAATCTTTCCTCAAACCATGCGTGTTGTAAAAGCAACTAAAATCCCGGGGGAAAAATGGCTAGTAACCCTTTTCCTGTAAAGATTATAAAAAGAATAAGAAAAAATTGTTTTTCTTTTTTTTGGGTCACCGCCTCGTGGAGACGGCGACTTTTGAAAAATAAAAAAAAAAAAAAATATATATATATAATAAAAATTTTTTTTTTTTTTTTTTAACAAGTCGGTCATCTCCCACCGAGGCAGGGTGACCCAAAAAAGAAAGAAAACCCCCAAAAAGAAAATACTTTCATCATCATTCAACACTTTCACCACACTCGCACATTATCACTGCTTTTGCAGAGGTGCCCAGAATACAACAGTCTAGAAGCATACACATATAAAGATACACAACATATCCCTCCAAACTGCCAATATCCCGAACCCCTCCTTTAAAGTGCAGGCATTGTACTTCCCATTTCCAGGACTCAAGTCCGGCTATATGAAAATAACTGGTTTCCCAAAATCCCTTCACTAAATATTACCCTGCTCACACTCCAACAGATCGTCAGGTCCCAAATCCCATTCGTCTCCATTCACTCCTATCGAACACCCTCGTGCACACCTACTGGAAGTCAAAGCCCCTTGCCCACAAAACCTCCCTTTCCTCTTCCTTCCAACTTTTTTGAGGACGACCCCAACCCCACCTTCCTCCTCCTCCTACAGATTTATATGCTCTCCATGTCATTCTACTTTGATCCATTCTCTCTAAATGATCAAACCACCTCAACAACCCCTCTTCAGCCCTCTGACTAATCCTTTTATAAACTCCACACCTTTCCCTAATTTCCACACTCCAAATTTTCTGCACAATATTTACACCATACATTGCCCTTAGACAGGACATCTCCATTGCCTCAAACTGCCTCCTCGCTGCTGCATTCACAACCCAAGCTTCACACCCATATAAGAGTGTTGGTACTACTATACTTTCATATATTCCCTTCTTTGCCTCCATAGACGTTTTTTATCTCCACATATACCTCAACGCACCACTCACCTTTTTCCCTCATCAATTCTATGATTAACATCATCCTTCATAAATCCATCCGCCGACACGTCAAGTCCCAAGTATCTGAAAACATTCACTTCTTCCATACTCCTCCTCCCCAATTTGATGTCCAGCTTTTCTTTATCTAAATCATTTGATACCCTCATCACCTTACTCTTTTCTATGTTCACTTTCAAACTTTCTACCTTACACACACCCAAACTCACCCACTAACTTTTTCAATTTTCCCTTAGAACCTCCCATACGCACAGTATATCAGCAAAAAAGTAAACTGTGTCAATTCCCATTTTGTATTTGATTCCCCCTTATTTAATCTCACCCCTCTCCCGAACACCCTAGCTTTTTACTTCTTTTACCCCCCCATCTATAAATATATTAAACAACCATGTTGACATTACACATTCCCTGTCTAAGACCTACTTTTACCGGGAATTTATTCTCCCTACTTTTCTACACACCAAACCCTTTAGCCTCACTATCCTCTAAAAACTTTTAAAAGGCATTTAGTAACTTACCACCTATTCCATATACTTGCAACATCTGCCACATTGCTCCCCTATCTAATCTTTCATATGCCTTTTCTAAATCCATAAATGCAATAAAAACTTCCATACCTTTATCTAAATACTGTTCACATATATGCTTCAATGTAAACACTTGATCTATACATCCACTACCCACTCTGAAACCTCCTTGCTCATCCGCAGTCCTACATTCTGTATTACCTCTAATTCTTTCAATTATAACCCTACTGAACACTTTTCCTGGTATACTCAGAAATTTATTCCTCTATAATTTTTACAATCTCTTTTGTCCCCCTTCCCTTTATATAAAGGGACTATACATGCTCTCTGCCAATCCCTAGATACCTTCCCCTCTTTCATACATTTATTAAACAAAAATACAAACCACTCCAACATTATATCCTCTGCTTTTAACATTTCTGTCATGATCCCGGCAGTTCCAGCTGCTGTACCCCCTTTCATTCTACATAATGCCTTATGCACCTCCTCCCCACTCACATCCTGTTCTTCTCCACTCCTAAAAGATGGTATACCTCCCTGGCCAGTGCATGAAATTACCGTTTCCCTTTCTTCGTCGGCATTTAAAAGTTCCTCAAAATATTATCGCCATCTACCCAAAACCTCCATCTCCCCATCTACTAACTCCCCTACTCTGTTTTTAACTGACAAATCCACTCGTTCTCTAGGCTTTCTTGATTCGTTTAACTCTAAATTTTTTTCTTATTTTCATTAAAATTCCTTGCCAGTGCCTCTCCCACTCTATCATCTGCTCTCTTTTTGCATTCTCTCACCACTCTCTTCACCTTTCTTTTACTCTCCATGTACTCTACTCTTCTTATAACACTTCTGCTTTGTAAAAACCTCTCATAAGCTAACTTTTTCTTTTTTATCACACCCTTTACTTCATCTTTCCACCAATTACTCCTCTTTCCTCCTGCACCCACCCTCCTATAACCACAAACTTCTGCCCCACTTTTCTAATACTGCATTTTTAAAACTATTCCAACCCTCTTCAACCCCCCACTACTCATCTTGCACAGCCCACCTTTCTGCCAATAGTCGCTTATATCCACCCGAACTTCCTCCTCCCTTATTTTTATACACTTTCACCTCCCCTCTTGCTTGTTGTTGCCATTTTCCTCTTTTCCCATCAAACCTCTTACTCTAACTGTAGCTACAACTAAAATATGATCCGATATTCAGTTGCCCCTCTATAAACGTGTACTCCTGAGCCAACCCATCAACATTTTATCCATCAATACAAAACCTAACAAACTACTTTCATTACATGCTATATCATACCTTGATATTTATCCTCTTCTTCATAAAAAATGTATTACTTATTACCAAACCTCTTTCTACACATAGCTCAATTAAAGGCTCCCCATTTTCATTTACCCCTGGCACCCCAAATTTACCTACTACTCACTCCACAACATTTTTGCCCACTTCAGCATTGAAATCCTCAACCACCATTACTCTCACACCCGGTTCAAAACTCCCCACGCATTCACTCAACATTTCCCAAAATCTCTCTCTCTCCTCTACACTTCTCTCCTCTCCAGGTGCATATATGCTTACTATAACCCACTTTTCACATCCAACCTTTATTTTAATCGACATAATCCTTGAATTAATACATTTATAGTCCATCTTTTCCTTCCATAACTTATCCTTCCACATTATGCTACTCCTTCTTTAGCTCTAACTCTATTTGAAATCCCTGACCTAATCCCATTTATTCCTCTCCACTGAAACTCTCCCACCTCCCCCTGAACATAGAAAAGAGTAAGGTGATGAGAGTATCAAATGATTTAGATAAAGAAAAATTGGATATCAAATTAGGGAGGAGGAGTATGGAAGAAGTGAATGTTTTCACCTCACTCACACATAATCACTGTTTTTGCAGAGGTGCCCAGAATACAACAGTTTAGAAGTATACACGTATAAAACAATACACAATATATCCCTCCAAACTGCCAATATCCCAAACCCCTCCTTTAGAGTGCAGGCATTGTACTTCCCATTTCCAGGACTCAAGTCCGGTTATATAAAATAACCGGTTTCCCTGAATCTCTTCACTAAATATTACCCTGCTCACACTCCAACAGATCATCAGGTCCCAAATACCATTCGTCTCCATTCACTCCTATCTAACATGCTCACGCACGTTTGCTGGAAGTCCAAACCCCTCACCCACAACACCTCCTTTACCCCCTCCCTCCAACCTTTTTGAGGATGACCCCTATCCCGCCTTCCTTTCCCTTCATGTCATTCTACTTTGATCCATTCTCTCTAAATGACCAAACCACCTCAACAAACCCTCTTCAGCCCTCTGACTAATACTTTTATTAACTCCACACATTCTCCTAATTTCCACACTCCGAATTTTCTGCATAATATTTACACCACACATTGCCCTCAGACAGGACATCTCCACTGCCTCCAACCGCCTCCTCACTGCAGCATTTACAACCCAAGCTTCACACCCATATAAGAGTGTTGGTACTACTATACTTTCATACATTCCCTTCTTTGCCTCCATAGATAACATATTTTGCCTCCACATATACTTCAACACACCAATGTGACATCACGTTTGTCATGCCACCAAAATGTCATGATGTCATTGGCAGCAAACACCTGCACCTCACTTCTGTGAGTGCCTGCATCGAACCTAGACATATGCCACACACATCTGTCATGTTCACTCGCAAGAAATCACTGAGTAAGGGGCCTGTGTACCAGTTCTCAGTATATAATATATATCCCTTACCAAGATATGGTTCTATCATTGTTCTAACCACATCACCAGAGATACCCAATAACTTCCTGGTATCTCTCAATGTATTACTGCCAGTGTACACAATTATATCCAAAACCAGACCACTTTTGCAATCACACAGTACAAATAACTTTATACCAAAGTGTTTCCTCTTGCTTGGTACATACTGTTTGAATGACAGTCTGCCTTTGAGCAAAATCAAAGACTTATCAATAACAAGCTTCCTGAAGGGATAAAAATACATACAGCACTTTTGTTTCAGGTACATAAACACATTTCTTATCTTATATAACCTGTTGTTTCTGTCAGACCTTGTTTTGTCTGAGAAGTGTAGCATATGTAACAGTAGCAGAAATCGATTCACTGGTGTAATGTCACTGAAAGATGGGGTTGAAATCAGACGGTCTGTCGTCCAGTATGTGGTGACAGTGTGCTTATACACATGTGGCATAAGCATTATTGTGGCAAAGAACAGGTACATCTCTCCCACAGTTGTGTCCTTCCACTGGTGTAGCCATGACCTTGGTGAAAGAATTGTGTTTGCCATGGTGTACAATTAGTATGTGTTGCTTTCCCTGACAATAATTTCCATCAGGGGTTCATCGAAGAATAACTGAAAGCATTCCAGTTCAGTTCCCAAGTGTACAAGATGGCCATATTCCACTTTGTGTTTCATCAAAGTCATGGGGGATTGGGAACAAAATTGGCACCTTCCTGCCAATCCCAGATGTGGTCTGCTGGTGGGTACTGGATATTGACAGGTGGTTGTGGAGGTTGTGGTTGTGCAGGTTGTGGGAGTGTGGGGGTGGTTGAGGATGGTTGTGGCTGTGCCGAGTTAGCAGCATGGCCCGCTGCTGGTGCCACATGACTCATGCCACCACCACCACCACTACCACCACCACCACCACCACCACCACCACCTGCTGCCCCACACACATTACACATCCCCACTGTAACAATATCATCATCTTCACTATCAGTTTCGTGGTGTAGGGCCACAGGATGTACTCTGAGATTTACTCCTTTTCCTTGGAATGGCATATGGCACACTACCCGAATGCATGCTGCATCGTACATACTGCCACTTCACTGGAGAATATTCCCCCTCACTGTCAAACTCGAACTTTCAATAGCTTGGAAATCACTGTCACTTTCACTGCTCACATCCAAATCCTGTACATGGGGAAACAGTTTCCTCTTTCGTCCTGGTACAGGTGAACGTGAATGAAACGGCCCAGCACCAGAGGTGGAAGGTTGTGGGTTATCTGGGTTTTCATCACTAATTAAGTTATCCTGGGCACTGCTTTTGGTCACACCCTCCAGAAAATCATGGAATTCACTTTCATTGGCACTTCCATCACTGTTAGGACTATAACTTGGGAACAGAAGACCTCCAATTTGGCAAGGAGTGAGATACTTCTTACCACAAGGCATCATGAACAAGGACTACTAAAGCGGCACCACTGAGTCCCTGATTTTTTATACTGTGCACACCCATCATGCAGACCCATTCTCTCACACGTAGGCCTACCAGCTTTCTCCCGCTTGATTTGAAGCCACTAAAATTATGCATATTAATACATCAAAAACAATGGCTCGTAAGACGTATATATACGACCGAAACAGGACATACTAGTGGAATAACTAAGAATCTGGTCAAATGGGGTAATGAAATTGGCTCAAAATAGAACAAAGTCGGCAAAATTGCCAAAGTGCAAATGTGTGCCTAGACTGTTAACCTGTGCCTGCATACTTCATAAGTTTTCCATCAAATTTCGTACTTTTGTTGTCATTACCTTCAGATAAAGATTCTCTACTATTTCAGAAGAAATTTTTCTTTTTTAAAAAGTGGACATTTGGAGTAATATTAATTTCGGGGATTTGAATAGTGACAGTTAAACATATTCTGTTTCAAACACTGTACAACGAATTTATACTACTGATACCAACTTGGTACTGTGATGACAGAATTTACTCTCATATTACATGAATCATAATCAAAATACTTACAAGTAAAACTATTCAAAACCTACTGTTTACATTCCACAAACAATATCTAAAAAATGTTCATGTCAACAGCCAGGAGTGTGAGCAAATTTAGACAAAAGGAGAATTATCCTCCCACTTATGCTGAAAGAGAAGCTGGGTTTTTAGTCAGGCAATTACCCTGTGGGGAAGAGTGGCACCCCTCCCAGTGAAGAGGGGCCTCTACCCCTAGGCACAAACTACAAATCCCACCACTGCATCAAGGTGACCCAGCATTGAGTGGGTTAAGAAGAGTGAATTATCTAAGCATTACAACTATGGTATTTTTTCCATCTGCTTAGTTAAAAGTTAAAACATTTTTTACCTACTTCTAAAACTGAGGTATCCTTATTGCCAGAAGACAAGTCAATCTCTGGAAGATCGTCTTCAGAATCTTCAGTGTCAGACCCCCGAGAATCGTTCACCTCATCTACCAACATGTCCTGGATATGCATAATTGAAAATGGTTAAGACAAAACTTAGGTACTTTTTTCCAATTCATTTAAAAAAAAGTGAAAAGTAAGATAAAATAAAAACTTAAACACATGATTATTAAGAAAGTACTGCATAAACCAACTAAAAATTAAAGTCTTTACTGCCAACAACTTCAAATCTAACACCAATAAATGATGGATGTTTCTACTTGCAAGAAGAGCATTTGAAAATGCAAAATTAGGCAAATTCTCACTAAATCAACTACAGTGGACCCCCGGTTAACGATTTTAATCCGTGCAAGAGGGCTCATCGTTATGCGAAATAATCGTTTGCAATGATTTTCCCATAAGAAATAATGGAAATAAAATTAATCCGTGCAAGACGCCCAAAAGTATGAAAAAAATTTTTTTTTACCACATGAAATGTTAATTTTAATACACACAAACTGAAAAAGGCATGCACAATTACATGACACTTACTTTTATTGAAGATCTGGTGATGATTGATGGGATGGGAGGAGGGGAGAGCTTTAAATCTTCTTACTGTTTAGAAGGGGAATCCCCTTCCATTAGGACTTGAGGTAGCAAGTCCTTTTCTGGGTTACTTCCCTTCTTCTTTTAATGCCACTAGGACCAGCTTGAGAGCCCACTGGACCCTCTGTCCCACAACAAATCTGTCCATAAGCTCTGTACCTCCCGTTCCTTCAAGACTTTCCTAAAAGGGGCCATAACTTTGTCATTAAATAGTCACAAGCACGGCTTGCAACAGCTGTGTCGGGGTGATTTTCATCTATAAAGGTTTGCATTTTCAACCCACTCTGCACACATTTCCTTAATCTTTGAAGTAGGCACAATGGATTCCACAACGGGCATAGGCTTCTCGGGGTTACCCCAAACCCTTCAAAATCTTTCTTAATTTCCATACAAATTTCCCTCCACCCTTTTTTACCACGGGGTTGGCACTAGAAGCTTTCTTGGGGCCCATGGTCACTTATTTTTCCAAAACAGCACCGAAAATACTGTAATAATACGAAATATTCTGAGTGTATGCTTGGATGTTACCGCGGAGGCTGGCTGGTAAACAATGGGACGGAGCGGCACATGTGAGGCTGGCTGAGGGCACATTGGACGCGTCTCGGACGAAAATCGGTATGCGGGTTTTTAATCGGTATGCGCGGCAAAAATTTTGCGATAAAAGTAATCGTTATGCGGAAAAATCGCTATGCGATGCCATCGTTATGCGGGGGTCCACTGTATATACTTAACAAACTATGTACTGTACTTGATTTTTACATAATGAATGATAATTAATTGTTATTATTTGCATTTATCGTCAAGCATTTTTGTTTCTTCACCATAATGGGTCACACCACCTTGTTCTTTCAACAGCTGTCTTGACAGAAGTGTATAGGTAAGCATTAACAATACAGATTGATAGAGGTCTGGTGGCCACCCCACCAATGTAGGGTGGCATGAAAAAGAAAAACAATCATCATCATTCACTCCATCACTGTCTTGCCAGAGGCACACTTACACTACAGTTATAAAACTAACATTTACACCCCTCCTTCAGAGTTGTAGGCACTATACATCCCATCTCCAGGACTCAAGTCCAACCTGCCAGTTTCCTTGAATCCCTTCATAAGTGTTACCTTGCTCACACTCCAACAGCACATGTTAAAAGGCAATTCAACAAAAAAATCTTTTGGTTTAATAAACAAATATGTTGCATATTAATAGGTTACCGAGGTAACATGTTTTGTGCCATAGTATTCCTTGTTTCTGGCAATGGTTGTATGGAGGAGCTTCTGAACTTCTGCTCTGTGTCTTTCATCTTCTCGGCCACAACTAGCAGAAGTCACTCTTGGGACTGGTGGTGGTTGAAGAGCAGACAGGAACACAGCAGTTGCTGTAGCTACACCCACAATGAGACGCTCCCCAACAGTCACCCGGACTCGCAGCCCAAAGAGTGCATTCATTCCCTTGATCTAAAGAGTACAGTACAAATATTTATTAGCAGAAATTATTACTGACAACTACAGTGTATGCTTACCTACTTAATAATTTTAACTTTCCTGTTATACTGCTATTTCATATCAAATAAAAGATTACTTTTGATAATGAACATCATACTAAGAAAAATAAAAGTTTCAAATAACCAACTTAATTTAAAAAATACAAATAATGTAAATAAGGCAAGTTACCTTCATTTTATTAATGAGCTGTTTGTGCAGCTCATACTCCAAAAATGGGAGAGAATCTGATATTTCTTTAGCATTAAGCTCACCCTTTAAATCTCGCTTTGATCTAGCCACCCTTGCTTGGATTAAACAGCCTCTTCCTGAAACGGGACAACCAGATTTAACCAAGCACCCAAATGAACCAAAGATATGAAAGGAAATTTTCTTTTTAACCCTTGCACAGTCCATCCCATAGACCTACTGCTTTGAAGCCAGGGTCCAAGCCATAGATCCATGCCAAAATTCTAGTGGCTTCAAATTTAGCATGAGAAAGGTGGTAGCCCTACATCTAAGAGAATGAGTCTGCTTGGACAGTGTGCGCAGTAAACAAAAAAAAAAATCAGGGCACCCGCATTGCACTGTGGGAACTCCATCTCAGTATGCTCTGTTCATCATGCCTTGCGGCAAGGAAGCTCTCACTCCCCAGCAAATTGGGATTCTTCTCTTCCCAAGCTACAGTTGTAACACTGATGGAAGTGGATCTGAAGAGGAATTCTATGGTTTTGAACCATATGGTACAATGGTACCATATGGTACAGGGTACAGGAACCCTAATGGAAGTAAGTCATTCTGTCTGACTTTTTTTGTGTTTATCTTAGGGTCTCCACACATATACTGCTATGTATGATAATCTATTTAACTGTATTTGTGTATACTTGAATAAACTTATGTACTTACTTACAACGCCACATGCGCTCAAGTAAGTTTATTCAGGTATACACATATACAGCTACATAGATCATCATACATAGCAAGATATGTGAAGTCTTTATGGAAGGGGATTCCCCTTCCAAACAATAGTGTACCTTCTTCTTTCCTCTCCTCCCACCTTCCATCCACCCAGAAGTCATCAATAAGGTAAGTGTAATGTTAATATTATTTTATATATATATATGTACTTGATTTCTCATTGTTTTCTGTATTGAAATCTTTATTTAATTTGAAAAAAATATAATTTTTAATATTTTTGGGTGTCTGGAACAGATTAATTGGATTTCCATTATTTCTTATGGGGAAAATGGTTTTGCCATTCATGAATTTCAACTTTCAGCAGACCCTCTGGAACAGAGTAATCATGAAATTTGAGGGTCCACTGTACTCTAGAATGAATAAAATACATCAATAAGTATGTCACGAGTGTTGCTGTGTTGTTGTTGGGTGTATAAGGGCCACTTAGACATAAGCCGTACAAAATGGTGGTGGAGGCGGCATCGGAGGCAGCAGAGACTAGAGACTGCGGTGTTGTCAGTCGCCCTGTATATCTCCAACAACACTGGAGGAGTTAGGTTCATGCTGTCCTTTTTCTATTGAATAATCGCTTAACTTGCTTGCGACACAGTTAATGCTACACTTTATCGTTGGCTAGCACTATAGGCTTTATCGACTTATGCTGCTTTAGTATCGTACTTATCGCAGAATCACTGAATCACTGAAGAAGGCACATTCTCCCCTCTTTCTTTCTTCTCCACTTTGGTACTCTGCTACGAGTTCTTGAATTCCATAGTTTTTCTTACCTTCTTTACCAAAGGGTTGGCACTAGTATAATATTTTATGATGTTTTCATGTGTTTTATGATTGTTCATGGTTCAATAGGTTAAGGAAGCAGTATTGTATTATATTTCGCTACACTATACTGGAGCACCAAACATTCACGATTTTTCAACATTCACAAGGTTCTTGATTCCCTAACCCTCGTGAATGTTGAGGGAGACCTGTATTGTAAACAAAATAATGATGAAAATATTAGTGCAGTTGTGTTGAATACACTGAATGTACATATATACATTATGCATTATACTCGTCTCACAGGCCACAAACATTACAGGAAAAAACAAAATTAGAAAAGAAAAGAAAAAAAAGGTAACAAAAACAGTAAAACACAAAAATGCGACTTTACGGAAGTTGCCGATGCTGTCACCAACTGGTCCCTGAGGGACAACTTCACGCCTCTATTATATCCTGGAAAGTACTGATTAGATTTTTTTTTTGTTTTATTGTATTACCTACAGAAAAATATCTAATTCTGTAAGAATTTTTTTTTTTTTTTCTTAAATTCTTGGACCCTGGCTGTCACTCTGAGATTTGGCCTCTGGACCGTGAAAGGGTTAAGGGCAGCAATAAAATGGAATACACTAAAGAGGGATTTAACACGGGTAAATTTTTTAATTCAAGTACAACAGAACCCACGGGGCTGAAAAGATACACTGGTTGATTACAAATTGAGGCAAGTCTTACAGATGATGATGCCAGAATATTATCCGTCTGTTCATCATCACTTTCATCAAAAATCAAATTAGTGACACTAATATGACTGAATCCAAGTTGAAACTCTACGTAAACACAATGCCTAAATGAAAAATTTATTATCTATAAAACAATAACTTCAAAATTAATGTCAAAGAACACTGCCTGAATGTGAAGTTAACTTAGTCATGGACAATCAAGAGTACAGTATTGCATTGCTGATAATACAACTTTGGCATGATGTTTCTTGCAACCCCCTTTTCTAGTTTTATGTTATGCCATGCACCTCACTGCCTTTTCTTAAATCATTTGAAACCTTGCATTTTTATTAAACAATTCGGAAAAAGTTTTCTGACAACACACTTGACCAACCTTCTCACCGCTAGTGTCCCATAACAATCATAGAAATCTGTTAATATTTCCACTGAAAGTTGAGCTGGAATAATGCACAGATTCTAATAAAATTCCACAAATAAACAAAGCAATAGTATCGTGAGTAACAACATGCGGAAAGCAGAATTGCAACCAGTGCAGATGACAGTAGCAAGAGGGTTGGTGATGAAGGGTTTCACTAACTACTGTGTCACTGAGCCACTGAGGAAGTTATTATTAAAAAAAAAAACCTTACCAGGGTATTTGCCAGTAACTCATGACAAATACACTAATAGTGAACATAAAGTTATTTGCAGTGACTACATGATCAGTTTACAGAACTTACTGTACCTGTTATAGGAATCCCTGTAGGTGGCTCCAAAGTGGTGAAAAGAACATCTGGCACTTTTCCTTTTCTGGATAATACAACCAAAAATAAGAAACTAATCAGTCACTGGCTTATTATGAACAGATTATGTATTATATACATGTGTACAAGTACATGTGTACTGTACTATACTATATACATGTGTACAAGTACATGAGTACCAATTTATATTTGAAGGGGTAGTGACTTAGCTCTTGGCCCTGCTTTTCAGTGTGTAAGTACAGTAGGGCCCTGCTTTACAGCGTTCCGCTAATACGCACATTTCAAATTATGACCAAAACTTGCCATACAGCTCCCCCCACCTGACTTTCTAATACGGTCACCACGCCCCACCCGGTTTGTTTACATTCTCTGTGAGCTCCGTAAGCACCACATCTCTCCATTCTGTCTGGAAACTCCAAAATTTCAAGTGTTTTTAAAAGTTATTTCATATTTTATATCTTTCTTTCTTCAACACTCCGGCCGTATCCCACCAAGGCGGGGTGGCCCAAAAGGAAAAACGAAAGTTTCTCCTTTTACATTCAGTAATATATACAGGAGAAGGGGGTTACTAGCCCCATGCTCCTGGCACTTTTGTCGCCTCTTACAACAGGCATGGCTTACGGAGGAAGAATTTTGTTCCACTTTCCCATGGAGGTAAGAGGAAATAAACATGAACAAGAACTAGAAAGAAAATAGAAGAAAACCCAGAGGGGTGTGTATATATATGCTTGTACATGTCTGTCTCATAAATATGCAAGATTACAGGCATGTCTTGCTACTTCTACTTACACGTAGGTCACACTACACATACATGTACACGTTTATTTATACACACTCATTTGAGTTTTCTTTGATTTTATCTTAATAGTTCTTGGTCTTATTACTTGTCTTTTTATATCCATGGGGAAGTGGAATAAGAATCTTTCCTCCGTAAGCCATGCGTGTTGTAAAAGTCAACTAAAATGCAGGGAACAATGGGCTAGTAACCCCTTTTCCTGTAAAGATTACTAAAAAGAATAAGAAGAAGAAAATTGTCAAAGTGGGAAGTCTGAATGTGCGTGGATGTTGTGCAAATGATAAGAAAGAGATGATTGTGGATGTTATGAATGAGAAGAAACTGGATGTCCTGGCTTTAAGTGAAACAAAGCTGAAGGGGGTGGGAGAGTTTCAACGGAGAGGAATAAATGGGATTAGGTCAGGGGTTTCAAATAGAGTTAGAGCTAAAGAAGGAGTAGCAATAATGTTGAAGGATAAGCTATGGCAGGAAAAGAGGGACTACAAATGCATTAATTCAAGGATTATGTGGAGTAAAATAAAGATTGGATGTGAAAACTGGGTTATAGTAAGCGTGTATGCACCTGGAGAAGAGAGAAGTGAAGAGGAGAGAGAGAGATTTTGGGAAATGTTGAGTGAATGCGTGAGGAGTTTTGAATCAAGTGTGAGAGTAATGGTGGTGGTTGGGGATTTCAATGCTAAGGTGGGTAAAAATGTTATGGAGGGAGTAGTAGGTAAATTTGGGGAGCAAGGGGTAAATGTAAATGGGGAGCCTTTAACTGAGCTATGTGTACAAAGAAATTTGGTAATAAGTAATACATATTTTATGAAAAAGAGGATAAATAAATATACAAGGTATGATGTAGCACATAATGAAAGTAGTTTGTTAGATTATGTATTGGTGGATAAAAGGTTGATGGGTAGGCTCCAGGATGTACATGTTCATAGAGGGGCAACTGATATATCGGATCATTATTTAGTTGTAGCTACAGTTAGAGTAAGAGGTAGATGGGAAAAGAGGAAGGTGGCAACAACAAGTAAGAGGGATGTGAAAGTGTATAAACTAAGGGAGGAGGAAGTTCGGGTGAGATATAAGCGACTATTGGCAGAAAGGTGGGCTAGTGCAAAGATGAGTAGTGGGGGGTTGAAGAGGGTTGGAATAGTTTTAAAAATGCAGTATTAGAATGTGGGGCAGAAGCTTGTGGTTATAGGAGGGTGGGGGCAGGAGGAAAGAGGAGTGACTGGTGGAATGATGAAGTAAAGGGTGTGATAAAAGAGAAAAAGGTAGCTTATGAGAGGTTTTTACAAAGCAGAAGTGTTATAAGAAGAGCAGAGTATATGGAGAGTAAAAGAAAGGTGAAGAGAGTGGGGAGAGAGTGCAAAAGGAGAGCAGATGATAGAGTGGGAGAGGCACTGTCAAGAAATTTTAATGAAAATAAGAAAAATTTTGGAGTGAGTTAAACAAGTTAAGAAAGCCTAGGGAAAGTATGGATTTGTCAGTTAAAAACAGAGTAGGGGAGTTAGTAGATGGGGAGAGGGAGGTATTAGGTAGATAGCGAGAATATTTTGAGGAACTTTTAAATGTTGAGGAAGAAAGGGAGGCGGTAATTTCATGCACTGGAAAGGGAGGTATACCATCTTTTAGGAGTGAAGAAGAGCAGAATGTAAGTGTGGTGGAGGTACGTGAGGCATTACGTAGAATGAAAGGGGGTAAAGCAGCTGGAACTGATGGGATCATGACAGAAATGTTAAAAGCAGGGGGGGATATAGTGTTGGAGTGGTTGGTACTTTTGTTTAATAAATGTATGAAATAGGGGAAGGTACCTAGGGATTGGCGGAGAGCATGTATAATCCCTTTACATAAAGGGAAAGGGGACAGGAGAGATTGCAAAAATTATAGAGGAATAAGTTTACTGAGTATACCAGGAAAAGTATACGGTAGTTATAATTGAAAGAATTAGAGGTAAGATAGAATGTAGGATTGCGGATGAGCAGGGAGGCTTCAGAGTGGGTAGGGGATGTGTAGATCAAGTGTTTACATTGAAGCATATATGTGAACAGTATTTAGATAAAGGTAGGGAAGTTTTTATTGCATTTATGGATTTAGAAAAGGCATATGATAGAGTGAATAGAGGAGCAATGTGGCAGATGTTGCAAGTATATGGAATAGGTGGTAATTTACTAAATGCTGTTAAGAGTTTTTATGAGGATAGTGAGGCTCAGGTTAGGGGTGTTTTAGAAGAGAGGGAGAATACTTCCCGGTAAAAGTAGGTCTTAGACAGGATGTGTAATGTCACCATGGTTGTTTAATATTTTTAAATAGATGGGGTTGTAAAAGAAATAAATGCTAGGGTGTTCAGGAGAGGGGTGGGATTAAATTATGGGGAATCAAATTCAAAATGGGAATTGACACAGTTGCTTTTTGCTGATGATACTGTGCTTATGGGAGATTCTAAAGAAAAATTGCAAAGGTTAGTGGATGAGTTTGGGAATGTGTGTAAAGGTAGAAAGTTGAAAGTGAACACAGAAAGAGTAAGGTGATGAGGGTATCAATGATATAGATAAAGAAAAATTGGATATCAAATTGGGGAGGAGGAGTATGGAAGAAGTGAATGTTTTCAGATACTTGGGAGTTGACGTGTCGGCGGATGGATTTATGAAGGATGAGGTTAATCATAGAATTGATGAGGAAAAAAAGGTGAGTGGTGCATTGAGGTATATGTGGAGTCAAAAAATGCTATCTATGGAGGCAAAGAAGGGAATGTATGAAAGTATAGTGGTACCAACACTCTTATATGGATGTGAAGCTTGGGTGGTAAATGCAGCAGCGAGGAGACAGTTGGAGGTAGTGGAGATGTCCTGTCTAAGGGCAATGTGTTGTGTAAATATTATGCAGAAAATTCAGAGTGTGGAAATTAGGAGAAGGTGTGGAGTTAATAAAAGCATTAGTCAGAGGGCAGAAGAGGGGTTGTTGAGGTGGTTTGGTCATTTAGAGAGAATGGATCAAAGTAGAATGACATGCAAAGCATATAAATCTATAAGGGAAGGAAGGAGGGGTAGGGGTCGTCCTCAAAAGGGTTGGAGAGAGGGGGTAAAGGAGGTTTTGTGGGCGAGGGGCTTGGACTTCCAGCAAGCGTGCGTGAGCGTGTTAGATAGGAGTGAATGGAGACGAATGATACTTGGGACCTGACGATCTGTTGGAGTGTGAGCAGGGTAATATTTAGTGAAGGGATTCAGGGAAACCGGTTATTTTCATATAGTCGGACTTGAGTCCTGGAAATGGGAAGTACAATGCCTGCGCTTTAAAGGAGGGGTTTGGGATATTGGCAGTTTGGAGGGATATGTTGTGTATCTTTATATGTATATGCTTCTAATCTGTTGTATTCTGAGCACCTCTGCAAAAACAGTGATAATGTGTGAGTGTGGTGAAAGTGTTGAATGATGATGAAAGCATTTTCTTTTTTGGGGGTTTTCTTTCTTTTTTGGGTCACCCTGCCTCGGTGGGAGACGGCCGACTTGTTGAAAAAAAAAAAACAAAAAAAAACATGTATGTGTAGTGTGACCTAAGTTTAAGTAGAAGTAGCAAGACGTACCTGAAATCCTGCATGTGTATGACAGAAGAAAAAAGACACCAGCAATCCAACCATCGTGTAAAACAACTACAGGCTTCTATTTTACACTCACTTGGCAGGACGGTAGTACCTCCCTGGGCGGTTGCTGTCTACTGTGGAGAAATTTTCTCCAGGAGGGGGGTATCAGCCCCCTTCAGCCCCTTTCAGCCCTGAGGTGCCCAGCCCTCTCAGAAGGGGGCAAGCATCTTGTTTACTGCTACAGCAAGTAATTGATCCCAGATGCAGTACGAGTATGCGACGTGAGTGACCAACGCTTCTTGCAGTCCAGTGTTGCAAAGTGTAGTTTAATAAAGACCCCTTCCCAATTCTCTTACCTTAGCGGACAATTAAAAAAAATTTATTTTTTACCATGAAAGATAGAGTCTTTTGTCTTGTTAAGACAGCAAAAAAACAATTTGATGGCTGGTTACCTTCGCGGGAAGTGCACGGAAGCAAAAAAATAGGTCGCCCACTTTGAGCTAGTTCGGCTAATGTCCGTTATGACACTCATAGCTATTCTTCAGATTACTTTTTCTACTTTAGCAAGTCACTCTTTACCGAATTTTAACCACCAAGAACATGATCAGTTGCATTAGTGGAATGAATTTCACAAAAATTAAAACATTACGAGAAATTTCGATAAGTTCTTAGTGAAAAAAGATTCCTGACTATAAAGATAAATTTTGTTCAACATAGTTGTCCACTGTGCGTATTCCTTGCTTTTTTGAATTGATTGAACAAAAAAAGGACATTACTTTATCAGATACGAATACCCGTAATAGTGTAAGAAACCCTTCACCCAACAAGAATGGTTTAGATTCTTTTGGACATTATTGGACGATGGCATATTTGTATTTCGAAAGGAAAATCAAACCATATTCCTGTACTTTTGATCCACCAGGTTCGTTGTTCATAGTGAAAATTAAACAAATCACCCCCTATAATATAGTTTACCCTATATAATCTTTTTCAGCCATAAAAGGAATAAACCACAATTCAAGAACCTAGTCCAAAAGGGCATTTTGTAAAAAAGTAGGAGTTTGTTCTTTTATCAGTAAGCATGCACTAGGATTTTTTTTAGTGGTGAAAACCAAATTCTCTCACATTCCCACCAACCTACCCACCGTGAAGTAGTTTATAAATATACTCCCCGATAATATACTTATATACCCACCTGGGGATAAAAACTTACTCACCCTTGCAGGAATGGAAATCCTACTCCCCCTTAACCATCAATAAAAAAGTGTCTTATGTCTTCGAGACCCGCAAGAATAAAATCGCTGGTCTCATTAATGGCAAGGAACAAAAAATAGTCACTTTTCTTTATTGCTATAGTATGTATATTTCTTCAATTATTTATTAATGAATACACTATACCCGATAACCCAAAAAAGAACAATGATCGCCATAGTGAGAATTTAAACACAAATTAATGAAATGTGATATGCCAGACGTACTTGTAGAGTGAACCAATTTTAAAGATAAATCTTAATATAGTGTCTCATTTGTTGTATATTATGATAATAACACGTTAACATCCAAGATTTTTCAAAATTATATAATTAACCGATACTTGAAATTGAAGAAACATACTCACCAACAGAGCAATGAGTTAATAGATACTTGTTTTACGGGGGTATTCTTTGTAAGAAAATTATTTCGAGTATGCCTTGATCACACGTACATGTCCATCATAAAAATTGGGTGATAACACCTGGGGAATGGAGTTTTTTGCTATTAAATTTTTCACCATTAAGTAAGGGGGACAACAAATTCCAATGACCCTTTGTACCTGCAGGACGTTGTTTGACTTTTTGGGTTTTTATACAATATTCCACTATTTTTACATAAACTCAGCAAGGTCCTCTTTTCAATGTACCACTTCTAATATTTCATTTACTCATTTATACTTATGTTTCTCACCTTACTCTAAATAAACTTTCACATTTTTTAACTTAAGTAATGAGTGAACTTATTCATTATCCTATGAGTAAGATTAAATTTAGAGTATATTAAAGTCATGTATTGGCTTATTAGACCTTACTTAAACCATATGATATTTCACATTATCTTACAATAAATACTATACATAACATATTAAGATATAAATAATTAAGGTAAAAAAAATAGAGTGTACCAAATTTTGGGGATTATATTTAGTAATTTTTTTTAATCCTAGTTCTATTTAATGTTTAATTATGTAATATACACTTTTATAATCTTATATTTTATTTTCAAAAATTATATAAAACACGGATAATAACATATAAAGATGATAAATACACCCCATAAATTTAAAAAAACATAAAGAGAAAATGTTTTACTTGGGGAACTGAAATTATTCTTTCAAAATGCCTTCACTCAAGGTTCCTTTTCTAAAAATGGGGTTTAAAATGAGAAAAGGGTGTTGTATTTATTTATTTTACCATATCAACAAGACAAAATTACACAAGAATTGTACACAGCCAGACGGTTTTTCCTGGTTTTTTTTACAAAACTTGCGTTTACCTGGTTTGTTTTAATAACTCCACATTGTCCTCTCCTGACTCATTTCTCTCCCTCCATTTACTCATTTATTCATTTACCACCTCTGACCCCACATTTAAATACAAATATTTTAAGGTAATAATGAGTGAACTACATATGCATTTTTTCGCTCTGGAAGCTTTTAATGTCATAGAATATTATGTGGGGGTTGGGGTTTGGGCCCGGTATGGGGACCTGACTGGCTACCATACAACCACACTTGATTTTACAATAAATACACTCACTCATCCAGATTAAGATACAAAAATTTAAGGTACAAATATGTACTAAATGTGTATTTTACTTTTTAATTTTTTTTAATGCCTAGTTCTATTGCTAACTTAATGAATGTTAGTGTAAACTTGTTATATTTTATTATTATTATTAACATAGTGGCTGATTCCCACCAAGGCAGGGTGGCCCGAAAAAGGAAAACTTTCACCATCATTCACTCCATCACTGTCTTGCCAGAAGGGAGCTTCACACTACAGTTTTTAAACTGCAACATTAACACCCCTCCTTCAGAGTGCAGGCACTGTACTTCCCATCTCCGGACTCAAGTCCGGCCTGCCGGTTTCCATGAATCCCTTCATAAATGTTACTTTGCTCACACTCCAACACCACGTCAAGTATTAAAAACCATTTGTCTCCATTCACTCCTATCAAACACGCTCACGCATGCCCACTGGATGTCCAAGCCCCTCGCACACAAAACCTCATTTACCCCCTCCCTCCAACCTTTCCTAGGCCAACCCCTGCCCTGCCTTCCTTCCACTACAGACTGATACACTCTTTGAAGTCATTTTGCTTCACTCCATTCTCTCTACATGTCGGAACCACCTCAACAACCCTTCCTCAGCCCCCTGGACAACAGTTTTGGCAATCCCGCACCTCCTCCTAACTTCCAAACTACGAATTCTCTGCATTATATTCACACCACACATTGCCCTCAGACATGACATCTCCACTGCCTCCAGCCTTCTCTTCGCTGCAACATTCATCACCCATGCTTCACACCCATACAGGAGCGTTAGTAAAACTATACTCTCATACATTCCCCTCTTTGCCTCCAAGGACAAAGTTCTTTGTCGCCACAGACTCCTAAGTGTACCGCTCACCCTTTTCCCCTCATCAATTCTATGATTCACCTCATCTTTCATAGACCCATCCACTGACACGTCCACTCCCAAATATCTGAATACATTCACCTCCTCAATACCCTCTCTCTCTCTCCAATCTGATATCCAATCTTTCATCACATAATCTTTTTGTTGTCCTCATAACCTTACTCTTTCCTGTATTCACTTTCAATTTTCTTCTTTTACATACCTTACCAAATTCATCCACCAACCTCTGCAACTTCTCTTCAGAATCACCCAAGAGCACAGTGTCATCAGCAAAGAGCAACTGTGACAACTCCCACTTTATGTGTGATTCTTTATCTTTTAACTCCACACCTCTTGTCAAGACCCTCACATTTACCTCTCTTACAACCCCATCTATAAATATATTGAACAACCACAATGACATCACACATCCTTGTCTATCTAGTATTTATATGCATTTGTAAGTGGAAAAGATTGGATATCAGATTGGAGGGAGAGAGTATGGAGGAGGTGAATGTATTCAGATATTTGGGAGTGGACGTGTCAGCGGATGGGTCTATGAAAGATGAGGTGAATCAGAGAATTGATGAGGGGAAAACGGGTGAGGGTGCACTTAGGAGTCTCTGGAGACAAAGAACTTTGTCCTTGGAGGCAAAGAGGGGAATGTATGAGAGCATAGTTTTACCAACGTTCTTATATGGGTGTGAAGCATGGGTGATGAATGTTGCAGCGAGGAGAAGGCTGGAGGCAGTGGTGATGTCATGTCTGAGGGCAATGTGTGGTGTGAATATAATGCAGAGAATTCATAGTTTGGAAGTTAGGAGGAGGTGCGGGATTGCCAAAACTGTTGTCCAGAGGGCTGATGAAGGGTTGTTGAGGTGGTTCGGACATGTAGAGAGAATGGAGCGAAACAGAATGACTTCAAGAGTGTATCAGTCTGTAGTGGAAGGAAGGCGGGGTAGGGGTCGGCCTCGAAAAGGTTGGAGGGAGGGGGTAAAGGAGTTTTTGTGTGCGAGGGGCTTGGACTTCCAGCGGGCATGCGTGAGCGTGTTTGATAGGAGTGAATGGAGACAAATGGTTTTTAATACTTGACGTGCTGTTGGAGTGTGAGCAAAGTAACATTTATAAAGGGATTCAGGGAAACCGGCAGGCCGGACTTGAGTCCTGGAGATGGGAAGTACAGTGCCTGCACTCTGAAGGAGGGGTGTTAATGTTGCAGTTTAAAAACTGTAGTATAAAGCACCCTTCTGGCAAGACAGTGATGGAGTGAATGATGGTGAAAGTTTTTCTTTTTCGGGCCACCCTGCCTTGGTGGGAATCGGCCAGTGTGATAACAAAAAAAAAATAAGTGGAAAAAAGGTGTTCCACTTTACAGTGATTTCCGCTTTCCGGCAGTAGACTGGAACCTAACCTGCAGTATAAGTGGGGCACTACTGTACTATTTATTTTTCAACTTGTTTCCCACCAAGGCAGAGACCCAAAGAAGAAAACACATTCAGCATCATTTGCTCAATTGCCACAAGTGTGCTGACATCACAGTCAGATTACCCTCTGACTGCAACATCCCCCACCCCTTCAGAGTACAGGCACTGCCCTTCTTACCTCTAAGACTCAAGTCTAGCCTGTCAGTTTCCCTGAATCCTTTCAAAAAACATTACCCTGCTCACACTCCAACAGCACATCCCTTAAAAACCCAATTGTCTCCATGCATGTATGTATATATACAAGTATATACATGAGAGTACAATATTACTTTATGAATGAGGAGTGAGAATTTTATGCAATTCAGTAGCTCTAATTATAATTCAGTATATTCAAAGTTATAATAGTTCTATTAAACAACTGTCAAAGTGGGAAGTTTGAATGTGCGTGGATGTTGTACAAATGATAAGAAAGAGACAATTGTGGCTGCTATGAATGAGAAGAAGCTGGATGTCTTGGCTTTAAGTGAAACAAAGCTGTAGGGGGTGGGAGAGTTTCAGTGGAGAGGAATAAATGGGATTAGGTCAGGGGTTTCAAATAGAGATAGAGCTAAAGAAGGAGTAGCAATAATGTTGAAGGATAAGTTACAGCAGGAAAAGAGGGACTATAAATGTATTAATTCAAGAATTATGTGGAGTAAAATAAAGGTTGGATGTGAAAAGTGGGTTATAGTAAGCATATATGCACCTGGAAAAGAGAGAAGTGTAGAGGAGAGAAAGAGATTTTGGGAAATGTTGAGTGAATGCATGGGGAGTTTTGAACCAAGTGTGAGAGTAATGGTGGATGGGGATTTCAATGCTAAAGCAGGCAAAAATGTTTTGGAGGGATTAGTAAGTAAATTTGGGGTGCCAAGGGTAAATGAAAATGGGAACCCTTTAGTTGAGCTATGTGTAGAAAGAGGTTTGATAATAAGTAATACATTTTATGAAGAAGAGGATAAATAAATATACAAGGTATGATATAGCACGTAATGAAAGTAGTTTGTTAGATTATGTATTGGTGGATAAAAGGTTGATGGGTAGGCTCCAGGATGTACACGTTTATAGAGGGGCAACTGATATATCAGATCCTTATTTAGTTGTTGCTACAGTTAGAGTAAGAGGTAGATGGGAAAAAGAGGAAAATGGCAACAAGTAAGAGGGAGGTGAAAGTGTATAAACTAAGAGAGGAGGAAGTTCGGGTGAGATATAAGCAACTATTGGCGGAAAGGTGGGCTGGTGCAAGTATGAGTAGTGGGGGAGGGGGGTTGAAGAGGGTTGGAATAGTTTTAAAAATGTAGCATTAGAATGTGGGGGCAGAAGTTTGTGGTTACAGGAGGGTGGGTGCAGGAGGAAAGAGGAGTGATTGGTGGAATGATGAAGTGAAGGGTGTGATAAAAGAAAAAAAGTTAGCTTATGAGAGGTAGAGTAGAGTATATGGAGAGTAAAAGAAAGGTGAAGGAAGTGGTGAGGGAGTGCAAAAGGAGAGCAGATGATAGAGTGGGAGAGGCACTGTCAAGAAATTTTAATGAAAATAAGAAAAAATTTAGGAGTTAAACAAGTTAAGAAAGCCTAGAGAACGAATGGATTTGTCAGTTAAAAACAGAGTAGGGGAGTTAGTAGATGGGGAGATGGAGGTTTTGGGTAGATGGCGAGAATATTTTGAGGAACTTTTAAATGTCGACGAAGAAAGGGAAACGGTAATTTCATGCACTGGCCAGGGAGGTATACCATCTTTTAGGAGTGAAGAACAGGATGTGAGTGTGGGGGAGGTGCGTGAGGCATTATGTAGAATGAAAGGGGATAAAGCAGCTGGAACTGACGGGATCATGACAGAAATGTTAAAAGCAGGGGGGATATAGTGTTGGAGTGGTTGGTATTTTGTTTAATAAATGCATGAAAGAGGGGAAGGTACCTAGGGATTGGCAGAGAGCATGTATAGTCCCTTTATATAAAGGGAAGGGGGACAAAAGAGATTGTAAAAATTATAGAGGAATAAGTTTACTGAGTATATCAGGAAAAGTGTATGGTAGGGTTATAATTGAAAGAATTAGAGGTAAGACAGAATGTAGGAGTGCGGATGAGCAAGGAGGTTTCAGAGTGGGTAGGGGATGTGTAGATCAAGTGTTTACATTGAAGCATATATGTGAACAGTATGTAGATAAAGGTAGGAAAGTTTTTATTGCATTTATGGATTTAGAAAAGGCATATAACAGAGTAAGAGGCTAGTAACCCCTTCTCCTGTATAAATTACTAAATTTGAAAAGAGAAACTTTTGTTTTTCTTTTTGGGCCACCCTGCCTTGGTGGGATACGGCCGGTTTGTTGAAAGAAGAAAGAAAGATATAACAGAGTGGATAGGGGAGCAATGTGGCAGATGTTGCAAATTAATGTAATAGGTGGTAAGTTACTAAATGCTGTCAAAACTTTTTAGGATGGGGCTCAGGTTAGGGTGTGTAGAAGAGAGGGAGACTACTTCCCAGTAAAAGAAAAGTCTTAGAAGGGATGTGTAATGTCACCTGGTTGTTTAATATATACTATTTATATATAATAATATTATATAATATATATAATATATACTATATATATAATATATATTATATATATTTTAATATATATAGATGGGGTGTAAAAGAAGTAAATGCTAGGGTGCATCGGAGAAGGGGTAGGATTAAATTATGGGGAATCAAATACAAAATGGGAATTGACACAGTTGCTTTTTGCTGATGATACTGTGCTTATAGGAGATTCTAAAGAAAAATTGCAAAGGTTAGTGGATGAGTTTAGGAGTGTGTGTAAAGGTAGTAAGTTGAAAATGAACATAGAAAAGAGTAAGGTGATGAGGGTACCAAATAATTTAGATAAAGAAAAAGTGGATATCAAATTGGGGAGGAGGAGTATGGAAGAAGTGAATGTTTTCAGATACAGTGAAACCTGAAAAATCGAACGTATCACATATCGAACGTTTTGAAAATAGGACCATTTTCTCGGACAAACTGTGTCCCTATTATCGAACACGCCCCTATTTTCAGACCACCGGGTACGGGACCTGTCTGCCGCCCACTCTGTCCGCGTCCCCATGCAGGCGCCGTGAGCAGTCTAGCTTTGTTTATGCTTGAGTGAACACTAACCTTCGCACTCATTCACGCATTTTACGATTATTTCGTTGTGTTTAGTGCTTGTGGGACTGTGAAATAAGCTGCCATGGGCCCAAAGAAACTTGCTAGTGGTACCCCTGTGGTAAAGAAAGTGAGAAACACCATAGATTTGAAGAAGGAAATAATACAGAAGTACGAGAGTGGTGTGAGACTTGTTGAGCTTGCCAGGATGTATGAGAAAAACAAGTCGACCATCGGTTCTATCCTGTCAAGGAAAGAACAAATCAAGGAAGCTGATGTTGCGAAAGGTGTTAATATAGGGAGTGGATGAGGTGCCTTCTTCAAAGATTAAGGAGATTTGTGCCAAGTGGTATGATGTCCAAATGTTTGTGCAGAAGTACCACCCTGAGCAAGCTGAAACAAGCCATCTTTGCAACAAGTTCAGTGGCATAACCACGTCCCATTTTAGGGAAATGTTAAAGAGGCACCAGAAACAGAGGACTGTGGACAGTTATTTTGTGAGACAGGGGTCCAGTGACTCTCAAGCTGGTCCTAGTGGCATTAAAAGACAGAGAAGGGAACTAACCCCAGAGAGGGCTTTACCTGAAGTCTTCATGGAGGGGGATTCTCCTTCCAAACACTATTTTCCAGATGCCATCACCAATCTTCAATAAAGGTAAGTAAAAATGTTATTTTATATGTATTACTATACATAATTAAAACTATAGTATTTGTTGTATGTAAAACTGTAATTAATCTCTATAAAATGTATTTTTTGTGTGAATATTTTTGGGTTTCTGGAACGGATTAATTGTATTTCCATTATTTCTTATGGGAAATATTGCTTCGAATTTCAGACTTTTCGAATTTAGAACTAGCTCCTGGAATGGATTAAGTTCAATTTTTGAGGTTCCACTGTACTTGGGAGTTGACGTGTCAGCAGATGGATTTATGAAGGATGAGGTTAATCATAGAATTGATGAGGGAAAAGAGGTGAGTGGTGCGTTGAGGTATACGTGGAGACAAAAAACGTTATCTATGGAGGCAAAGAAGGGAATGTATGAAAATATAGTAGTACCAACACTCTTATATGGGTGTGAAGCTTGGGTTGTGAATGCAGCAGCGAGGAGGCGGTTGGAGGCGGTGGAGATGTCCTGTCTAAGGGCAATGTGTGTTGCAAATATTATGCAGAAAATTTAGAGTGTGGAAATTAGGAGAAGGTGTGGAGTTAATAAAAGTATTAATCAGAGGGCTGAAGAGGGGTTGTTGAGGTGGTTTGGTCATTTAGAGAGAATGGATCAAAGTAGAATGACATGGAGAGCATATAAATCTGTAGGAGAAGGAAGGTGGGGTAGGGGTCGTCCTCGAAAAGGTTGGAAGGAAGGGGTAAGGGAGGTTTGTGGGCGAGGGGCTTGGACTTCCAGCAGGCATGCATGAGCGTGTTCGATAGGAGTGAATGGAGACGAATGGTATTTGGGACCTGACGATCTGTTGGAGTGTGAGCAGGGTAATATTTAGTGAAGGGATTCAGGGAAGCTGGTTACATATTTTTATATAGCTGGACTTGAGTTCTGGAAATGGGAAGTACAATGCCTGCACTCTAAAGGAGGGGTTTTGGGATACAGTGGAGCCCCGGTATTCGTTGGCATCGGTATTCAATAAATCCGGTATTCGATGCATTATATCGCAAAAAATTTTCCTCGGTATTCGATTGAAAACCTAGTATTCAATACGATTCGTACAAGACCTGTCCACATGTGGCCTGAGCTGCCCCTTGTGTGCCAGTGTTTACAAGCCAGCCAGTGTGGGCGCATCTAAGGATACATTCGGTACATTCCATATTATCCATATTATCACTGTGTTTGGTGCTTGTTTCTGCAAAATAAGTCACCATGGGCCCCAAGAAAGCTTCTAGTGCCAACCCTGTGGTAAAAAGGGTGAGAATTAGTATGGAAATTAAGAAAGATTTTGAAGGGTTTGGGAGAAACCCTGAGAAGCCTATACCAGTTGTGGAATACATTGTGCCTACTTCAAAAATTAAGGAAATGTGTGCACAGTGGGTTGAAGTGCAAATCTTTATGGATGAAAATCACCCTAACACAGCTATTACAATGACAATGTTGTGGCCCATTTTAGACAAATCGTAAAGGAACGGGAGGTACAGAGCTCTATGGACAGATTTGTTGTGCGACAGAGGTCCAGCAACTCTCAAGCTGGTCCTAGTGGCATTAAAAGAAGAAGGGAAGTAACCCTGGAAAAGGACTTGCTACCTCAAGTCCTAATGGAAGGGGATTCCCCTTCTAAACACTAACACCTCTCCCCTCTTTCCATCCCATCAATCATCACCAGATCTTTATTAAAGGTAAGTGTCAATTATTTTATTGTTATTGTAATTGTTCTATTGCATTAAACTTTATATTTCATGTAGCAAAATTTTTTTTTTCATACTTTTGGGTGTCTTGCACGGATTATTTTGATTTTCATTATTTCTTATGAGGAAAATTGATTCGGTTTTCGATATTATCGCTATTCGATGAGCTCTCAGGAACGGATTAATATCGAATACCGGGGGTCCACTGTATTAGCAGTTTGGAGGGATATGTTGTGTATCTTTTTATGTATATGCTTCTAAACTGTTGTGTTCTGAGCACCTCTGCAAAAACAGTGATTATGTGTGAGTGAGGTGAAAGTGTTGAATGATGATGAAAGTATTTTCTTTTTGGGGATTTTCTTTCTTTTTGGTTCACCCTGCCTCGGTGGGAGACGGCCGACTTGTTAAAAAAAAAAAAAATTCCAGTGATACCTAATAGTTTAACTATTATGCTTTTAAGCAAAATACTGTATAATTTAAAACAATTAGAAAGTTTTACAAAAATTGTATGCCTGTGAGTGGAGTCATCTTGGTATAAAACACAATATAGGAATTGGAAGACATAATATCAAAAATATGCAATAAAAAATTAAGAAACCTTCACAAAATTAAAAATGAAGTGCTCACCTGCAAATCGAACATTTGGAAATTTTGACACGGAATGGTAGTGAAGTTTCAGAGTAAGGTACATGGCACATAGCACAAAGAGATGGTGATATGGGAACTGGATGGCTTGAAGATCCACTTGATAAAGAGGGAGGAAGAGGAGGAGGCTGAGGTGGGACACTCCCACCCTTGCCAGTAAATCCCTCTTCAATACAAGGTTGACTACGACTCATGCAAGCCTAAATAAAATAACAATTATTAGTACTGAAAACTATATGCCCATGCAGAACATAAATACTCAAAATAACAAATGATTTCAGTATAGTTCTACATTAATTCACCTGAGATTACAAAGGATATTTTTTTATGTACAGTATAGTTAAGCCTTGACACCTGTAATTTAGCTTCGGTGTAGCTATGCTAACTTATGGACATACTGTATGGTCCAGGATGTTACTCAGAGAAAGTGCACAAGACAATTGAAATGCAAGTTTCATGTGATCATTACACTTTTTTTTTTAACACGTCTGCCATTTCCCACCAAGGCAGGATGACCCAAAAAGAAAGAAAAACCCAAAAAGAAAGAAAAAACATTCAACACTTTCACCATCACTTATACATAATCATTGTCTTTGCAGAGGCACTCAGATATGACAGTTTAGAAGTTCCTCCAAACTGCCAATATTACAAACTCCTCCTTTAAAGTGCAGGCATTGTACGTACTTCCAATTTCCAGTACTCAAGTCCGGCTAACCGGATTCCTTGAATCCCTTCACTAAATATTACCCTGCTCACACTCCAACAGCTCGTCAGGTCCCAAAAACCTATTCGTCTCCATTCACTCTTATCTAACATGATCAGGCATGCTTAATGGAAGTCCAAGCCCCTCGTTCCCCTCCCTCCAACCTTTTCGAGGACGACCCCTACCCCGCCTTCCTTCCCCTACAGATTTATAAGTTCTCCAAGTCATTCTACTTTGTTCCATTCTCTCTAAATTACCAAACCACCTCAATACTTTTAGTAACTCCACACCTCCTCCTAATTTCCACACTACTAATTCTCTGCATAATATTTACACTACACGTTGCCCTTAGACATGACATCTCCACTGCCTCCAGCTGCCTCCTCACTGCAGCATTTACAACCCATTCTTCACAGATAACGTTTTTTCTCTCCACTGATACCTCAATGCACCACTCACATTTTTTCCTCCATCAATTCTATGGTTAGCCTCATCCTTCATAAACCCATCTGCTGACAAGTCAAATCCCAAATATCTGAAAACATTCACTTCTACCCTCCGTCAATTCTATGGTTAGCCTCATCCTTCATAAACCCATCTGCTGACAAGTCAAATCCCAAATATCTGGAAACATTCACTTCTACCATACTCCCTCCCTCCAATGTGATATCCAATTTTTCTTTATCTAAATCGTTTGATACCCTCATTACCTTACTCTTATCTACATTCGCTTTCAACTTTCTATCTTTACACACCCTCCCAAACTCATCCACTAACCTTCGCAACTCTTCTTTAGAATCCCCCAAAAGCACAGTATCATCAGCAAAAAGTGCCAACTCCCACTTTGTATTTGAATCCCCATAATTTAATCCCACCCTTCTCCCCAACACCCTAGTATTTACTTCTTTTACAACCTTATTTATAAATATGTTAAACAACCATGGTGACATTACACATCCCTGTCTAAGACCTACTTTTACTGAGAAGTAATCTCCCTTTCTCCTACACACCCTAACCTGAGCCTCAGTATCCTAATAAAAACTCTTTACAGTATTTAATAATTTACCACCTATTCCATACACTTGCAACATCTGCCACACTGCTCCCCTATCCACTCTATCATATGCCTTTTCTAAATCCATAAATGCAATGGAAACTTCCCTACCTTTAGCTAAATACTATTCACATACAGTGGAACCTCGGTTTTCGTGACTAATTCATTCTAAAAAGTCTGACAAAAATCGAATCATACGAAAACTGAAGGAATATTTCCCATAAGAAATAATGTAAATCCAAGTAATCCATTCCAGACACACAAAAATATTAACAAAAAATACATTTACATAGTTTTACATACAGAAAACAATGAGAAATAAATATAATGAAATGGATAAATGAACATTTAACATCACTTTTACATTTACTGAAGACTCTTGTTGACATATCGAAGACGGCGAGGAGGGGAGGAGGAGGAGGAGGAGAGGTTATTATTTGGAAAGGGAATCCCTTTCCATAAGGACTTCAGGTGTCAAGGCCCTATCCGGGGTAACTTCTCTTCTTTGTCTTTTACTGGCACTAGGACCAGCTTAAGAGTCACTGTACCCCTGTCGCACAAAAACTCGATAGAGGTCTGTTTCTAGTGTCTCTAAGATTTGCCTAAAATGCGCCAAGGCATAGTCATTGAACATGTTGCAGACACAGCTTGCTACAGCTTTGTTAGGGTGATAATTCTACACAAAACTTTGCAACTCACTCCACTTTGCACACATGTCCTTAATCACTGAAAAAGGCACAGTCTTCTTTCTTTCTTCCTCCTCCTCTGAAGCAATTTCCTCAGCTGCAGTCTGTTGCTGTTCCAGTTGAAGGTCATGCAGCTCTTCAGTGGTTAACTCTTCCCTCTGGTCGTCCACCAACTCTTCCACATCCTAGCCACTCACATCCAACCCCATGGACTTTCCCAAAGACACAATAGATTCCTCAATAGGCATAGGGTGTCAGGATCAGCCTTAAACCTGTCAAAATCCTTCTCGAGGACACATTCTGGCCAAAATTTTCTCTTAGCAGAGTTCATCATCCTGGAAGTCACTCCCTGCCAAGCCTTATCTATAAGGCTTATGCAAGTGAGGATACTGAAGTGATTCCTCCAGAACTCTCTTAGGGTTAATTCAGCATCCGAGGTCACCTCAAAGCACCTTCGAAACAGTGCTTTGGTGTAGATTTTTTTAAAGTTTGAAATGACCTGTTGGTTCATGGGCTGGATGAAAGGAGTGGTATTAGGGGGCAAGAACTTCACTGTGATGAAACTTAACTCCTCCATCAATTGGTCTTCCAAGTCTGGAGGATGAGCAGGAGTATTGTCCATTACCAGGAGGCACTTCAGTGGCAAATAATTTTCCAGGAGGTATTTCTTCACATTCGGCCAAACACTTCATTGACCCACTCAACGAAAATCTGCTTCATGACCCGTGCCTTATTGTTAGCCTTCCACATCACACACAATTTACTCTGGATGACATTTTCTTGAACACTTGGGTCTTGAACACTTGGGGATTTTCAGAGTGATACACCAGTAAAGGCTTCACTTTGAAATCCCCACTAGTATTGGCATGAACAAAAGAGTTAGCCTATCCTTCATAGGCTTGTGTCCTGGCAGTGCCTTTTCCTCCTGCGTGATGAAGGTCCTCTTAGGCATTTTCTTCCAAAAGAGGCCCATTTCATCACAATTGTTGACTTGTTGGGGGAGGAATCCTTCAGCCTCTACGTACTCCTTGAATTCATCAACGAATTCTTCGGCCCCATGTTTGTCCGAACTTGCAGCCTTACCATACCTTACCACACTGTGTATGCCAGTTCGTTTCTTGAATTTGTCAAGCCAGACTCTATTGGCCTCAAATTCACTAACAGCAACACTCGTTCCAAGCATTTTGTTTGTGAGATCCGCATGCAATTACCTTGCCTTTTCACAAATTATCGCCTCCAAAACACTATCTCCCGCTAACTGTTTTTCGTTGATCCACACGAACAACTTCTCAACATCTTCAATTGTTTGCGATCTCTGTTTCATTAGCACATTTACCCCTTTAGCAACATCAGCTTCCTTGATTTCTTTTTTCTTTGCCAGGATAGAAATGATCGTTGATGTGGACTTACGGTACATCCTGGCGAGACTTGGCCACATGTACACCACTTTTGTACTTTGCTATGAGTTCTTTCTTGAATTTTATCATATTTCTCACCTTCTTTATCAAAGGGCTGGCACTCAGAACTTTCTTTGGCCCCATGATGGCTTATTTAGCAGTTGCACTCAATAAACAAGCACAAAAATCAATGGACTATTACAAAATGTTTTGGATGAACATGCGGGGTGATGCTCACTCAACGAGAAACAAAGGCAGACTCAGTCACAAATGCGTGGGTTGCTTTGTGTGGGTGCTTGAGTGACCGAGTCATGCGGACACGTTTGGTACAGACCATTTTCAACTCTACTAAAACCGAGCAGATGTACGAAAACTAGGACAAAATTTTGACGGAAAAAGTCATCAAAAACTGAATCCTACGAAAACTGGGGCATACAAAAACCGAGGTTCAACTGTATATGCTTCAATGTAAATACTTGATTTACACATCCCCTACCTATTCTAAAGCCTCCTTGCTCATCTGCAATCATGCTCTCTGTCTTACCACTAATTCTTTCAAAAATAACCTTGCCATAAACTTTACCTGGTATACTCAGTAAACTTATTTCCTTATAATTTTTACAATCTCTTTTTTCCCCCTTCCCTTTATATAAAGAAACCATACATGCTCCCTGCCAATCCCTAGGTACCTTCCCCTCTTTCACATATTTATTAAACAAAAATACCAACCACTCCAACTCTATATCCCCTTCTGCTTTTAACATTTCTGTCATGATCTCCTCAGTTTCAGCTGCTTTACCCCCTTTCATTCTACGTAATGCCTCACGCACCTCCCTCACACTTACATCTTACTCTTCTTTACTCCTGTAAGATGTTATACCTCCCTGGCCAGTGCATGAAATTACTGCCTCCCTTTCTTCATCAACATTTAAAAGTTACTCAAAATATTCCCACCATCTACCCAATACCTCCAGCTCCCTATCTACTAACTCCCCTACTTTGTTTTTAACTGACAAATCCACTTGTTCCCTAGGCTTAACTTGTTTATCTCACTCCAAATTTTTTTTTTATTATCAGCAAAATAACTTCACAGTGCCTCTCCCACTCTGTCATTTGCTCTCCTTTTGCATTTTCTCACCACTCTCTTCACCTCTCTTTTATTCTCCATATACCCTGCCCTTCTTATATCACTTCTGCACTGTAAAAACCTCTCATATGCTAACTTTTTCTTTTACTGCACCCTTTACCTCATCATTTCACCAATCAATTCCTCTTTCCTCCTTCACCCACCCTCCTATAGCCACAAACTTCTGCCCCACATTCTAATTCCGCATTTTTAAAACTATTCCAGCCCTCTTCAACCCTCCCACTACCCATACTTGCACTAGCCCACCTTTCTGCCAATAGTTGCTTATATCTTGCCCGAACTTCCTCTTCCCTTAGTTTATAAACTTTCACCTCTCTCTTACTTACTGTTGCCATTTTCCTTTTGTCCCATCTACCTCTTACTCTAACTGTAGCTACAACAAGATAATGATCCAATATATCCATTGCCCTTCTATAAACATGTACATCCTGAAGCCTACCCATCAACCTTTTATCCAGCAATAAGTAATCTAACAAACTACTTTCATTACATGCTATATCATATCTTGTATACTTATTTGTTCTCTTTTTCATAAAATACAGTGGTACCTCGAGTTACGAACTTAATTCGTTCCAGAAGGCTGTTCGAGTGCTGATACTGAACGAATTTGTTCCCATAAGGAATAACATGAGTTAGATTAGTCTGTTTCAGACCCCCAAAATTACATTTACAAAAGCACTTACAAAAATACACTTACGTAAGTGCTCAAGTTGGAAGCTGTTCAAAACTCGAGGAACCTCTGTATGTATTACAGTAGACCATCGTTTAACACAGTAGTTACATTCCTAAAAACACCGTGTTAGTTAAAACCGTGTGAGACAAACTGAAGAACTTATGGGAAAAATAGGGTTACGTTCCTGGGAGCCCCCAAAAAACCAAACAACTTTTTTTCAGACCAAAAGATCTCACAAAAATAAAAGTGAAAATGTAATTGTAGTTCATTGTCACGATATATTACTGCTTAAGACTACAAATGCAATAAAAACAATAATATTTCTTACCTTAAATTGTGGGTAATGGTCTTTGTGGATGATTGTGAAGAGAGTGGATATGCATGGTGTGGCCCTACTGGGCTGAGGTAGATGGTTATTGGTTGTCGACAGAAGTGGATGGTAGAGGTTCTGGTACTGAAGTTGATGGTTGTATTGGAGTGTGCATAAATTCTGTAATGGATCTCTGGGCTCTTTTACCCTGCAGTACATTATACAGCTGCTGGTAAGGCATCATCAGCTGGTCTAGACCCCATTTCAAAGCACTGCTTCTAGATTTGTCAGGGTCCTCTTCAGTGAAAAAGTCTGCAACTTTACCAATAACATGGAACTGCTCACGTAACTGCTGCAATGTTAACTGTTTTTCTTCAGGTTCTTCTTCATCTTCTGTGCACTGAGCTCTGCCAACATTTGCTCTGGACTCCTGTCTTCACCATCATCTTCTAAGAGCTCATTCACATTCAAATCTTCAAATCATTCATATCTTCAAAACCATCACCTGGTAACTCTTAGCCAGCTGAACAATTTCCTGAACCTGACTCTCAAGCAAGGGAAAACCAGTGAAAGAATTAACTACAGAAGGCCATAACATTCCCCAGCCTGAATTTAATGTTGACTGGGGCACTTCATTCCATGCACTTCTAGCATAGCTGATGGCATCTGCAATGTTAAATTAATTCCAGAAGCTTGGTACTGCCAGGTTGGAGTCAAGAGTCCATTGATACAACTAGTTTTTTCATAACTTTTTTTTGTGTAGTTACACTTGAATGACTTAACTCCCCAATCCAGTGATTGTATTAGAAATATTGTATTTGGAGGTAAAAATACAACTTTTACATGTGGGGCCACATCCAGCAAAGCTTGTGGATGAGCATGGGAATTATCAAGAATGAAGAGAGCCTTATTTATTTATTTACTTATTTATTTATTTTATGTCTTTGCAAACAGTACATTGAGATTTTGTATTTACAATAGTGAGTTGCAATGAAAAGAGCCTCTATTATGCCTAGGCATTATGGGCCAACTTAACACTACTGGCTTACAGTCTACTTAATACTAAGGATTATATCATAGTTGTACAGTAGGATAGTAATTATTTCACAGTTTTACAGCAGAATATTAATTATAAATGAATCAAAATTTGTATAATACAAAGATATATTTATATTCTAAAATGCTTTTGTGAAAACAATGATTCAATTATATTCCTGTCAACAATGGATAAAAGGTTCAATGTGATTGTTGAAGTTATGATGTGGGAGTACATAGGTGAGTGTGTACTGAGTATTTAGCATTTAGTCTAGGGTGATTAAGTGGCTTTTGAGAAGAGTCTTAAATTGATTTTCAGACTGGGTTACTTTAATATCTTCTGGTAATGAATTCCATATTTTGGGGCCCTTTATGTGCATAGTGTTTTTACACAGTGTGATATGGACACGAGGTATATCAAAAAGAGATCTGTGTCTCATGTTGTGGTCATGTGTCCTGTTTAGGTTGGTGAGAAGTTTGAGTGGGGGGTTTATATTTGTGTGTATTGTTCTGTGTATGTAGTAGGTACATGAATAAGTATGGATGTTCTTAATGGTGAGCAGATTCAAACTTTTGAAAATTGGTGGATACACAAATAACCCGCACATAGAAGAGAGAAGCTCACGACAACGTTTCGGTCCGACTTGGACCCTTTACAAAGTCACACTAACCAGAAGTGGAGCAGTACGGCTATATACAGGCAGGAAGAGGTAGTGGTGGTGCCTATATATAGCCGTCCTGCTCCACTTCTGGTTAGTGTGACTTTGTAAATGGTCCAAGTCGGACCGAAACATCGTCGTGAGCTCCTCTCTTCTATGTGCAGGTTATTTGTACATCGTTCCAGTCACGGTATTGTGCCTTTTTTGTTATTTAAAATTGGTGGAGTATGCTGGCATGAGTGGGAATTTGTTATCATTCTTACTGCTGCCTTTTGCTGGGTTATTAGGGGTTTTAGGTGATTGGATGTTGTTGATCCCCATGCACAAATTCCATATGTAAGATAAGGGTATATGAGTGAATGGTACAGAGCCTTGAATGCAAGGTTCTTGCTATGCAGGTAAAACTTGACTTCAGGAATAAAGTGATGCTTAAACCAGTCAATAAATATTTCCTCTGTTATCCATACTGACTGGTTTGACCTCCAAATTACTGGTAAGGTGTTTTTATCTACACCTTTCAAAGCACGAGGACTCTTAGAGCGGTAAATAACCATGGGTTGACACTTGAAATCACCTGATGCAATATTGTAAAGGAGCAAGGTGAAACAGTCCTTTGCTGTCTTGAAGCCTGGTGCACTTTTCTCTTGCTGACTGATATAAGTTCGTGTTGGCATATTCTTCCAAAAAACACTTGTCTCATCAGCATTAAACACTTGATGTTGCTCATAGCCACCCTCAGAAATAATTCCTGCAATTCAGCAGGGAAATTACTTGCTGCTGTATGATCAGCTGAATCACTTTCATCAGAAAACTTAATATGATGTAACTTATTAAGCAACTTAAAGTTGTGAAACCAGCCTGTGTAAACATACACTCTTTTTCAGCCCTTCCTTCCTTATCACACACACTGCTTTAAACAACGTAAGGCCTTTTCCCTAATTAAGATGAAATTAAGTGGTGCGCCTTTCTTTGTCTTTTGTTCGATCCACTCAAGCAACAAGTTTTCGGTTTTATTTGCTTGTTGAGATCTGTATGTCATTCTTTTCATGAGAAGACATCTTGGGTTATTAATTACACAAGCTCGTACATTCGCCTCGTTCTTTTTAATTGTACGAACTGATGCTTCACTAAGGCCATAGGCCCTCATTATATTCATCACATGTGAGCCACTCTTAAGCTTGTCTAATATCTCAATTTTCTTAGTAACTCCTAGACTTCAAACTTTTTTAGCCACTATCAGCAACACTTGTATGCCAACTAGGTGCCATGATTGCTTGGCAGATTTATGATATGGCAATTAAAAGATCTAAACTCAATCCACAAACAAAAGTAAACAGCTAGCTCCTAGCAGAGGATGGTCCTACATGTGTATGAACCAGCTGAGACAAGGGTGGTGGGAGTGGTGGAGGGTGGTGGGGGAGGAGGAGGGTGGCAGAGATGGCATGGGATGGCAGTAGGTCTCCCCCATTGACTCAATGGTCTAACCAACAGCCAAGCAAAGTGTATCCCGGGGGCGACACACACTCCAAATTTTTTCCCCTCCCACAAACTGAACCGTGTTAAGTTAATTTTACGAAGTGTTATACAAAAATATGCCGCAATTCTTCAATAGTGCCATAACCAAAACGTGCCAAACAAAACCATGTTAAACGACGGTCTACTGTACTTACCAAACCTCTTCTACACATAGTTCAATTAATGGCTCCCCATTTTCATTTACCCCTGGCACCCCAAATTTACCTACTACTCCCACTAAAACATTTTTACACACTTTAGCACTGAGATCCCCAACCACAAGTACTCTCTCACTTGGTTCAAAACTCCCCACACACTCACTCAACATTTCCCAAAATCTCTCTCTCTTCTCTACACGTCTCTCCTCTCCAGGTGCATAAACACTTACTATAACCCACTTTTCACATCCATCCCTTATTTTATTTCACATAATCCTTGAATTTATACATTTATATTCCTTTTTTTTCTGCCATAACTTATCCTTCAACATTATTGCTACTCCTTCCTTAGCTTTAATTCTATTTAAAAACTTTATACTGTGTAATCTGATGCAGTGTGTGCAGGCTCGAATCCTCCTGTGGACTGAAAGATAATGTTTATAAACAAGTAAATGTGAGGTGATAATATTTAATTGTTAGATTAAGACAATAACTATATACAATGGAACCTCAGCACTCGAACTTAATTCATTCCAGAAGGTTGTTCGAGTACCGAATGAATTTTTCCCATAAGGAATAATGTAAATTTGATTAATCCATTTCAGACCCCCAAAAATACACTTACAGCGACTTTGCGGTGTATTTTCATGTGGTATTTATGACTGTATTCTCGTTTTCTTGGTCTCATTTGATAGAATGAAAGATATACTGCAGAAATAGAGATGATTTTGAATGGTTTACAGACTAAAAGTGCCTTGAAATTGAGCTCAAAGTAGCAGAAATGCTTGATTTTTGCAGATGTTTAAGAGTAAACAAATCACATCATGTGTCCAATACATGCCAACTGGTGGGTCTAATACACTTTCACAAATGCAATGATATTTATATTATTTTTTCAATAATGCAGTAGTCTGCACAACAGTAAATCTTTTATTTTTTGTGTGAATAAAAATTCAAAATGTAAAGCAAGCATAAATATAAGAGGGGCCCCAAAGTGGGAGGAGCTATAGAAGAGAGAGGGCAGGGCCAGCAGAATGTGCATTCAGTATCTGATGAGTCATCTCGATAGCCAGATACTAGCGGAAACGCGAATACAATGTTGTGTAATTACATTAATACAGCGGACCTTCGCCATTCGGCATCCGCGATTTTCGTGAAATCTGACTTTCGGCAAGTTTCTTCGGCAAAATTTAGCTTCTTGGTTCGTGATTGGACTTGTGATTCAGCGACCTTCTGGCACACGTCTGCCCGTCAGCGCACACACAAAGTCAGTCTCCTGCACTATTCACACTCAGTGTGCCATTATTTACCAGAATGTGACCATCACCCCACGGGTTCATACAACACATTTCATTATAATTCATTGTTTTTGTGCTTGCAACTGCTAAATAAGCCACCATAGGCCCAAAGAAAGCTCCTAGTGCCAGCCCTTTGTAAAGAAGGAGAGAAACACGATAGAATTCAAGAAAAAACTCATAGTAAAGTACTAAAGTAGACGAGGAAAAGAGAGGGAAGAATGTGCCTTCTGCAGTGATTCAGTGATTCTACAATATGTATGATACTAAAGCAGCAGGTATCGATAAAGGCTATAGCTCCAGCCAGTGATAAAGTGTAGAATTAACAGTGTAGCAAGTAAGTTAAGCGAGTAAGCGATAGAAAAACAAGATGAGAGTAATTCTCCAATGTTGTTGGATGTGTATAGGACCACTGAACATACACTGCCCTGCTATCTTCCACCATCCTAAACCTCGGCCAACATCTCCTTCATCAAACTAACTAATTACACTAATATCTCCTCCAAGGTAAGTGTAAATATAAAAGTGTATGTATAAAAGTAAATATAAGTGTAAATATAAAAGGACACCAATGGAAATATGCCACTCTTGAATTTTTTGGGTTATCCTGGGTACCTTACACATATGCTGCTATGTAAATAAGTAAATAAGTTTATTCAGGTATACACAAATACAGTTGCATAGAATTATCATACATAGCAGCATATGTGTAGAGAACCTAGGATAGCCCAAAAAAGTCAGACTATGTATGTAACTGTATTTGTGTATACCTGAATAAACTTACTTATTTATAAATTAAAATGTAAATATTTCTTATTTATAAATTAAAATGTAAATATTTCTTATTTATAAATTAAAATGTAAATATTTCTTATTTATTATAGGTAGTAGGTTGGTAGACAGCAACCGCCCAGGGAGGTACTACCGTCCTGCCAAGTGAGTGTAAAACGGAAACCTGTAATTGTTTTACATGATGGTAGGATTGCTGGTGTCCATTTTTCTGTCTCATAAATATGCAAGATTACAGGTAAGTCTTGCTACTTCTACTTACACTTAGGTCACACTACACATACATGTACAAGCATATATATACACACCCCTCTGGGTTTTCTTCTATTTTCTTTCTAATTCTTGTTCTTGTTTATTTCCTCTTATCTCCATGGGGAAGTGGAACAGAATTCTTCCTCTGTAAGCCATGCGTGTCGTAAGAGGCGACTAAAATGCCGGGAGCAAGGGGCTAGTAACCTCTTCTCCTGTATATATTACTAAATGTAAAAGGAGAAACTTTCGTTTTTCCTTTTGGGCCACCCTGCCATGGTGGGATACGGCCGATGTGTTGAAAGAAAGAAAGATTTCTTATTTATAAATTAAAATGTAAATATTTCTTATTTATAAATTACATACATTGTTTAAGTGTGATGGTGGTGGTGGCCAAAGCCTCCACCACCACCAACATGCCTTCTCTCAGTGGCAGCCCTTAAACCCAACAACAACACTTACACCATTTACTCCTCTCATACATTATGACATTTTATTTATTCTAGAGTATATATCATGTTTCTATGTTACTAATATTGTTTATAATGTCATATTAGATGAATTTTGATAGATAAATAAGCCATAGAGATGATATTAGCGTCATACTGAAGCATAATAAACTCGCCTTCCTCTTGCCTCCTACCTACCTCCTACACCAACAAGAATCAATAAAGGTTAAGTGTGATGTTAAATGTTCATTTATCCATTTTATTAGTGCTTTATATTCATTTGTCATTGTTTTCTGTATGTAAATCTATACTTAATCTTTAAAAAATTATTTTTTGTTAATACTTTTGGCTGTCTGAAACGGATTAATTGGGTTTCCATTATTTCTTATGGGGAAAACAGATTCGCCAATCATGAATTTCGCCAGTCGGCAGACTCTCTGGAACGGATTAATCACGAAACTCGGAGGTCCACTGTACAGTGGAACCTCGGGTTACGAATTTAATCCATTCCGTGGACTTGTTTGTATCCTGATTTGTTCATATGCTGGGTCAATTTTTCTCATTTAACCCTTTCAGGGTCCAAGGCCAAAATCTAAAGTACCCTTTCAGGGTCCAAGGCCAAAATGTAAAGTGGTGCTCCAGTGTCCAAGAAATTTTGAGAAAAAAAAAAAAAAAAATTCTTACAGAATTAAAGATAATATTTTTGTGAAGGTAATAAAACAAAAAAAACTTCTGATCAGTACTTACCGAGATACAGAGGCGGCAAGTTGACCCAAAATGACCCGGTGGCGGCAACATCAGTGACTTCTGCAAAATCGCATTTTTTTATGGTACAATGTACCAATTGTACCATATGATACCACTGTATGACATGGCACCATTGTACCATATGGTACCATTATACCATATGGTACCACTGTACCATATGGTACCACTGTACCATATGGTACAATGGTACCATATGGTACAATGGTACCATATGGTACAATAGTACCATATGGTTCAAAACCATAGAATTCCTCTTCAGCTCCACTTCCATCAGTCTTAGAACTGTAAGTTGTGAAGAGGAGAGTCAGAATTCACCTGGAGAGTGAGTGGGGAGTGAGAGCTTCCTTGCCGCCAGGCATGATGAACAAAGCTACTTTGGCGGTGTTCCCACAATGCCATGCGGGCGTCCAGATTTTTTCTATAGTGTGCACACTGACCACCCAGACCCATTCTCTCAGATGTAGGCCTACCAGCCTTCTCGCACTAAATTTGACGCCGCTAAAATTTTGGCGTAGATCTACGGTTTGGACCCTGAACGTAAAGCTGTAGATCCATGGGACGGACCCTGAAAGGGTTAAATTAATTGAAATGCAATTCATTCATTCCAGCTGAATTCCTGCTCATGGGAGGCATGACAAAATAATCCTAATATCAACTCTACGGCTTATTTATCTGTCACAATTCATCTAATATGACATAATAAATAATATAAATAACACAGAAACCTGATATACACTCTAGAATGAATAAAATATGTCATTACATGGATGGCAGAGGGAGGATTGTGGTCGGGAGTGGTTGAGCATTCTTGCCATGAAAACGTCAGAGGTGTTATAAGAGTAAACGAAATTTGTGAGGTTACAGAATATTAGTCTGGTTGTACATATGGATTTTCTACCTTGGAGAAGAAATGAAGGGTGTCATATCCTGTCAGGAGTTCACACTTTTCTTAAGAACTGCCCCTCAAGGAAGGCTCCTTGATGATGGTGAGGGCCTCATAATTTAGGAAATTGGATCTGTGCTCCAGTTCCCAAATTTAAGCCGGAATATCCCTTCCTCCCCCAGGCGCTGTATAATCCTATGAGGTTAGCGCTTCCTCCTTAATTATTATATTATTAATATCTTAAGAACTTTATGTACATTTTTATGTTTATATCACTACATTATTATCTCTGTGAGCTGTTTCTCCATCAAACCATGTCAACAGCACTTTTTCCATTCTTTGCTCATTGACAGAGGTCCACTGCTTAGAAATACTGTTAATGCCCTTTGCTGTTGCTATAGCTTTATAGACTCCTTCTGCTTTAGTATTGTACACATAGTAGAGGGCCATGCTTGTAATCAACTCGCTAAGTCCTCAAAACCCTCGTACCTAGTCTGTGCTTATTAAATATTTCTTGCTTTAATTCCATGCATATTATCTCTTTTCTTCTCAGTGCTGTCCATTGCACTTGCTTTCTTGGAAATCCATGGTCATGAAGAAAGAAATCTGGCGAATTAAACTGCCACATAACGTAAGGACATCACGAGTATTCCTTGTACGCGGAGGGTAACTACATAAGCACATGTGCACTGGTGACCATTGTTTTGATTGACACTGCTGTCTGGTAGTGGTGTTGTCAAACTAAATTATATGCAGTACGTGCATACACATACTATTTTTTTTTTTCAATAAACCGGCCGTATTCCAAAAAGGCAGGGTGGCCCAAAAAGAAAAACGAAAGTTTATCTATTAAAATTTAGGAATTTTAAAGAGGAAGAGGATGGTGGCAACAACAAGTATGAGGAGGTGAAAAGTGTATAAACTAAGGGAGGGGAAGTTCAGGCGAGATATAAGGCGACTATTGGCTGAAAGGTGGGCTTGTGCAAAGATGAGTTGTGTGGGGGGGTTGAAGAGGTGTGGAATAGTTTTAAAAAATGCAGTATTGAAATGTGGGGCAGAGTTTGTGGTTTTGGAGGGTGGGGCAGGAGGAAGAGGAGTGATTGTGGAATGATGAAGTAAAGGGGTGTGATAAAAGAGGAAAAAAGGTTGCCTTTCGAGAGGTTTTACATAAGCAGAAGTGTTATAAGAAGAGCAAGAAGTATATGGAAGAGTAAAAGAAGGTGATGGAGTGGTGAGAGAGTGCAAAAGGAGAGCGATGAAAGAGTGGAGAGGCACTGTCAAGAAATTTTTATGAAAATAAGAAAAATTTTGGAGTGAGTTATAAAGTAAGCAAAGCCTAGGGAAAAAGTATGGATTTGTCAGTTAAAAAACAGAGTAGGGAGTTAGTAGATGGGAGTGGGAGGTATTAGGTAGATGGCGAGAATATTTGAGGACTTTTAAATGTTAAGGAGAAAGGGAGGGCGGTATTTCATGCACTGGCCAGGGAGGTATACCATCTTATGGAGTGTAGAAGAGCAGAATGTAAGTGTGGTGGAGGTACGTGAGGCATTACGTAGAATGAAAGGGGGTAAAGCAGCTGGAACTGATGGGATCATGACAGAAATGTTAAAAGCAGGGGGGAGGGATATAGTGTTTGGAGTGGTGGTACTTTGTTTATTAAATGTTTTTGAAAGAGGGGAGGTACCTAGGGATTGGCGGGAGAGCTGTATAGTCCCTTTATATAAAGGGAAAGGGGACAAAAAAGATTGTAAAAATTATAGAGGAAATAAGTTTTCTGAGTATACCAGAAAAAAGTATACGGTTGGGTTATAATTGAAAGAATTAGAGGTAAGACAGAATGTAGAATGCGGACGAGCATAGGAGGCTTCAGAGGGGGTAGGGATGGTGTAGATAAAAGTGTTTACATTGAAATAACATATATGTGAACAGTATTTAGATATAGGATAGGGAAGTTTTTATTGCATTTATGATTTAGAAAAGGCAGTTGATAGAGTGGATAGAGGAAGGCAATGTGGCAGATGTTGCAAGTATATGGAATAGCGTGGTAAGTTACTAAATGCTGTAAAGAGCTTTGATGAGAGATAGGTGAGGCTCGGTTAGGTTCTGTGTAGAAGAGTGGAGAATACTTCCGTAAAAGTAGGGTTTAGACAGGGTTGTGGTAATGTCACCATGGTTGTTTAATAATATTTATAGATGGGGTGTAAAGAAAGTAAATGCTAGGGTGTTCGGGTGAGGGGTGTTTTTGGATTAAATTATGGGAATCAAATTCAACTGGAATTGACACCAGTTACTTTTTTGCTGATGATACTGTGCTTTATGGGAGATTATAAAGAAAAAATTACAAAGGTTAGTGGATGTGTTTGGGTATGTGTGTAAAGGTAGAAAAGTTGAAAGTGAACATAGAAAAGAGTTAAGGTGATGAGGGTTTCAAATTGATTTAGATAAAGAAAAATTGGTTTATCAAATTGGGGAGGAGGAGTATGGAAGAAAGTGAATGTTTTCAGATACTTGGGAGTTGACGTGTCGGCGGATGGATTTATGAAGGAGAGGTTAAGATAGAATTGATGAGGGAAAATAAGGTGAGTGGTGCGTTGATGGTATAGGTGAGTCAAAAACGTTATCTATGGAGGCAAAGAAGGAATGTATGATAAAGTATTGTAGTCCAACACTCTTATATCGGATGTGATGCTTGGGTGGTAAATGCAGGCGAGGAGGACGGTTGGAGGCAGTGGAGATGTGCTGTCTAAGGGCAATGTGTGGTTAAATATTATTGCAGAAAATTCGGAGTGTGGAAATTAGGGAGAGGTGTTATGGAGTTAATAAAAGCATTAGTCAGAGGGCAGAAGAGGGTTGTTGAGGTGGTTTGGTCATTTGAGAGAATGGATCAAAAAGTAGAAAGACATGGGAAAGCTTATAATCTATAGGGGAAGTGTTAAGAGGGGTAGGGGTCGGTCCTCGTAAGGGTTGGAAAGAGGGGGTAAAGGAGGTTTAATGTGGGTGAGGGGTTGGACTTCCAGGCAAGCGTGCGTGAGCGTGTTAGTTAGGAGTGAATGGTGACGAATGTACTTGGGGACCTGACGATCGTTGAGTGTGAGCAGGGTAATATTTAGTGAGGTTTCAGGTAACCGTTATTTTCATATAGTCGGACTTGAGTCCTGGAATGGGAAGTACAATGCCTGCACTTTAAAGAGGGGTTTGGGGTTTTTGGCTGTTTGGAGGGATATGTTGTGTATTCTTCTATACATATATGTTTAAACAGTTGTATTCTGGCACCTCTGCAAATAGCAGTGATAATGTGTGAGTGTGGTGAAAGTGTTGAATGATGATGAATGTATTTTCTTTTGGGGATTTTCTTTCATTTTTTTTTTGGGTCACCCTGCCTCGGTGGAGACGGCCGTCTTGTTGCTAAAAAAAAAAAAAAAAAAAATAATTTATTCAGGAGAAGGGGTTTACTAGCCCCTTGATCAGCATTTTGTCGCCTCTTACAAATAACAAATGCTTTCGGAGGAAGAATTCTTTTCCACTTTCCCATGGAGATAAGGGAAATAAACAAGAACATGAAACTACAAAAGAAAATAGAAGAAAGCCCAAGGGGTGTGTATATATATGCTTGTACATGTATGGTAGTGTGATCTAAGTGTAAGTAGTAAGTTTGCAAGATGTACTGATATCTTGCATGTTTAAGTGACAGAAAAATGACCCAGCAAATCTACCATCATGTAAAACAATTACAGGTTCCCGTTTTACCACTCACTGGCAGGACGGTAATCCTCCCTGGGCGGCTGCTACACATTGTATATTATTATTATATTTTTATTGTACAGTGGACCCTCCGTCAAATGAAACGGCATTTCCCCCCACCTAATGATAAATCCGGTTGCGATACATTTAACGCAAAAATTTGCCTCGGCTAGCGTCTAAAAAAACTTGCCCAACACGATTCGTTCCTTAGTGACGCGTCCAACTTGCGGCCTGAGCGAGCCTCATTGTCCCGTGGGTGCAAAGTGTTTACAAGCCAAAACCACGCGGTCGTATCCAAACTTCAATCTTTTTTTCAGAACCATTTCATATTATCACAGGCATTTATAGTGATTGCACCTGCATAATTAAGTCCCATGGGCCCAAGAAAGCTTTAGTGCCAATGCTACAGCAAAAAGTGAGAATTACTATGGATATGAATATAGAGATCATTGACTAAGTATGAAAAGTGAGTGCATGTCTCCGAGTGGCCCAGGTGTACACATAAGCCCCAATCAACCATCGCTACTATTGTGGCCAAGCAAAACGGCAATCAGGTAGCGGTTCTTGCCAAGGTGCAACTTTGTTTTTGAAACAAGAGATTGCAAGTGTTGATGATGCTGAGAGACTGTTATTGGTTGTGGATAAATGAAAAACAGATGCAGGAGATAGCTTCTTCAAGCGATCATATGTGAAAAGGCTAGGAAGTTGAATGACGATTTAATTAGAAAAATGCCTGCAACAGTGGTGATGTGAGTGATTTAAGGTCAGCAAAGCGTTGGTTTGAGAGATTTAAGAATCGTCGTGGCATGCATACTGTGATAAGGCATGGTGAGGCTGCCAGTTCAGACCAGAAAGTGGCTGAAAAATATGTGAAGGAATTCAAGGAGTACATAGAAGTGAAGGTCTGATACCTGAACAAGGGTTTAATGTGACGATAAGGCCTGTTTTGAAGAAAATGCCAATCAGGACCTACATTACTCAGGAGGAAAAACCACTCCCAGGACATAAGCCTATGAAAGACAGGCTTACTCTCTTTATGTGTGCTAATACTAGTGGTGAATGCAAAGTGAAGCCTTTATTGGTGTATCACTCTGAAACTCCCAGAGTGTTCGGAAAAAAAATGTCCTCAAGGATAATTGTGTGTGTTGTGGAGGGGCAATACAGTAAAAGGCCTGGTCACTAGAGACCTTTTCTTTGACTGGGTTAACCATGCATTAGCCCCACTGTGAAAAATTACCTCCTGGAAAATAATTGACCTGAAGTGCCCTCCTGGTATTAGACAATGCTCCTGGTCATCCTTCAGAGTGGGAGAGCGACTTTTTGGGGACATGGCTTCATTAAGGTCAAGTTTTTGCCTCCTACTTACCTCTCCTATCTGCTGCCATGGGACAGCAGGTCATTTCAACTTCAAAAAAATCTACACAAAAGCTTTGGTTAAAAGTGCTTGTAGTGACCACAGACACTCGATTGACCTCTAAGAGAGTTTTCGAAGCTCTCTTTAGATTTCCTCAATTGTGAAAAACCTATAGGTAAGGCTTAGGGAGGGAGTGACTAGAAGGACCTTGATACTCTGCTTGGAAGTAAATACTGTGGCAGAATGTGTAGACATATGGGATTTTGAAGGATTTGAGCAAACCCTGAGAAGCCATATGCCAGTTGTGGAATCATTGTGGCATTGGGAAAGTCCTTGGGGTTGGAGGTTAGTGGGGAGGATGTGGAGAGGTTGGTGGAGGAGGCCAATGTTGAGCTTGCAAGATCTTCTCAACAGTAGAGGCCCGACTGAGGGACACTGCTTCGGAAGAGGGGAGAGAGAATTGAAGACGTTGTCTACTTCAAAGATAAGGAAATGTATTGCAAAGTGGCTTGAAGTGCCAACCTTTATGGATGAGAATCACCCTCCCACAGCTATTTGCAAGCCGTGTGGTGACTATGGACATGACAATGTTGTGAACCCACTTTAGACAATCAAAAGGGTACGAAGTTACAGGCCTCTATGGGACAGGTATGTTGTGCGCAGAGGTCCTGTACTCTCAGTGGTCTAGTGGCATTAAATGAAGAAGGGAATGTAACCCCGGAAAAGGACGTGCTACCAAATTCCTAATGAAGGGGATCACTTTCTAACAATTATCAACTTCCTCACTCTCCCCTCCTCCCATCCATCAATCATCACGATCTTCAATAAAAGGTAAGTGTCTGTTTGTGTGTATTAAACCTTTGAGGGTCATCAGGCCCTTCCGAGTCTTGTTCTCAGGGTCAGCACAAATTTAAAATTAAAAAATTATTTTTCTTGTGAAAGATAGAGAATCTTTTCCCAGTCATAATGACACCAAAAAGTTATGAAATTTGAGGGAAAATTTCGGAATTAGGCTTTCTCGCAAAGTTAGCTAGTCTCGGCGATGTTTATGCATTGCGATTTTGCCCACTTTGAGCCCTATTTTCGCCCAATTTCAGTGTTCTATTGACAAAAAATCATACTATTCTCTAGGTACTCCATTTTTTTCTATTGAATGAGTACAAGTATCCACCCATTTACTGATTTATCTATCCAATTACAGTGGTCAAGATTTTAGCATTTTGCCAATTTTCACACAAATTTCAAAAGATGCCATTTCCAAATAGCGGTCCAGAATAAACAAGAAAAGACTTTCTGGCACTAAAATATACATTCCTCTGTTTCGTTTGTCAAATCCCCCAAGCCCCTCTTATATTTCTTTGCTTTCACTTTCAATTTATATTCTCCCCCTTTCCCCCCTTCCTACAAATATAGAAGATTTACTGTTATGCAGACTGCTGCTTTAGTGTAGAAAGGTATAAATAATATGCAGAGCACTTGTGAAAGAATAGTAGACTCACCAGTTGATGTGTATTGGAACTGGCATGATTTGTTTACTTTGAACTTTGGTAAAAATCGAACATTTATGCCATACTTTTGAGCTCAATTTCAAGGTTACTTTTCCATTGTAAAACCAGTTCAAATCATCTCAAATCTGTAATATGTCTTCCATTCTATTAAAATGAGACATGAAAACATTAGATACAACAATAAATACCATACGAAATTACAGTGCAAAGCGCTGTTTTATTCCAAAAAACGGTCAAAGTTCTTTTTTCTCATTATGCACTGTGTGCTGAGGATTTTTGTTTTACTGCGCAAAACTGACCACATAGACCCATTATTTCTATGTATGTCTACAGCTTTCTCCCACTAGATATTGAGGGACGACAGATTTAGGAGTACTAGTACGTCAAAAACAATGAGTCATAAGCGTTCTAGTACGGCCGAAAACCCTCAAAGGGTTAAATTATATTTCTGTCGTAAAAAATTTTTTTTTCTTACTTTGGGGTGTCAGGAACGGATTAATTTAATTTCCTTTATTTCTTTTGGGAAAAATTAATTCACCTTCCAAATAATTTCAGCATACAATGAGTTTCAGGAACTGATTATTATCGTATGGTGGGGGCCCACTGTAAGATAAATAAACACCAAAAATGCGAAAAAAAAGGGGAAAAAAGCTTGAATTGTTTACAGTGAAGGGTCAGCAGAGTTTTGGACTGAACGACTGCTGCGGGGAGTCTGATGCAAATGTTTGGCAGGTGTGTTTTTTGGTCAAGTGCCGGGGAATCTAACAGTCAACTACGAGAGATTTTTTTTACCAAAGAGTTCGAATACTATTACTGTTTGGTTGGAGCTGTTCGAGTACTAGGTTCCATTGTTATAATTTTTTTATAGTTAGTCTCACTGTCATGAAAAGTATGCCAAAAATGATATGCAAATCAGGGTTTTTTAAAAATGTACACTAACTTCAAACTCATTCATTGTAAAATCTACATATATTTATAAAAATAAAGATATCCCAGACTATAATTTCCCCCTTCCTCAGGAATTCTGGGGAGTGAGGGATGGAGGTTAAACTCAAAGCTTATTTAAAGAAGTATTATTCACCTAGCATTAATTGCAATCAAACTAGTCACCGAAATATAGTTTACATACATTTTTTTTTTTAATAATCTTTCTATACTTTGGTTGTGTATGAATCCCCCGTAGTATTCTCAGTGATCTCGATAACATCTCATAAACAATCATTTTTCTTCATTTTAAAATTCAAATACTAGACTAAAAAATTGAAGGCATACCACTCTCCAAATTTATGCCCTCTTTGTAATTCTCACTAAAATTTGGATTGCTTCTATTTATAATGTGAAAATTAATGACAGTATTTTTTTAAAACATTTCAGTGAGGGCTGAGTTTACTGTATTCATTATTCTCTTCTATCTTTTATAGTTGATATGAACTTAAAGTACATTGTTAGGATTGGTTTCCTTTATACCCACAAAACTGTCAAAAAGCATGGTTTGAAATACCATTTGGGGTTTCACAATTTTAGCAAACTAATGTACACTGCAGATTTAACCATTTTTCAAACACAGATTTACTCTCATAACATGTAGCTTGAAGCAGTTGTTCGGATTATGATAAAATAAATGTTGCCTCATTATTATAGACAGTCATTATGGCAGCTGATAATTAGATAGCAGTTCTTCCTTTTTTTTTTTTTTTTTGGAACAATTCTTGAGTACACTTTACAAAAATCCCTATTGATGATATTCTTTGTAAGAATATCTGAACATATTTCAGTGTCCTACTGCTTCACTGTACCCAATAATCATGCAGTCATTCAATCAAGTTTTTATATCAATGTTTTTTTTCAGTCAATGATGAATATTTTTGCCAGAAAATTATATGTTATATTACAGCCCACTCTCACCAGTTCTCCTTCTACACAAATACTGTTGTTAAAAATTCTACACACACATACATTCATACTTAACAGTATTACAAGAATGAACCCTCAGTACTGTTATATGATGACTTTTTTCATATTTGGCAAGAAACTGGAGCATCTGAAATATTTTTGAAGGAGTCAAATGAGTCAGAGAAAGATGGCAAGCTAAACCTTCTTGGATTAGTCTACTTACATATAATTATAGGAAATTCAGAATTAATAAGTCACGTTTACAGAAAATGACACAATTTTGCCAGCTACTTACAAATTTTAGCCACAATCCAGAATCAGATTATGGAAAATGCATTCTTGGGTTTATTCTTCATGCACTCAAACTGTGTGTCCATAACTATTGATAAGAGATGAGTGCCCATCACTGCACAACTCAAGACTTGGTCATCCAACAAGGTTCATACTAAAATGTCAAGCAAAACCAGTACAGTATCAGAGCAAATAAAAAAAATATGAGAATAACGACATTGGATATTAATATAAAGGTTAATTTCACACAAAATAAATGTGTACAAAGACAAGAGAAAAGTTAATCCAACTCAAAGTATAATTGTACCTCAATACCCTAAAAGGGACAATGGGAAGAAGAAAAAAGAGAAATTATTTACTCTTCTAAACATTTGGAACAGGTTCTAACAACCACAAGGACATAGAGAAATCAAGTCAAATGAAAAATGAAGGTTCTGGCTCATGGCTAAACTTATCTTCACCTTAGTTCTATATACACTGTTTAATAAATACCCACACCTGCTTGTCGTGAAATGGTTAGATCAGAGTGCTTCTAGCAATTTGAATGTCTTTGGAGTGTAGGTAAACATGTACGAAAGGATTCATGGAGACTGGTTAATCCTATTCTGAGGTATAGGAGTGGGAAGTGCACTGCCTGCACTCTGAAGAGTGTTGTGTTAGTTCTGAGGGTTGTTTCTGATGGGGATGTGACTTCTGGCAAAGACAAACCTATTAAATGAACAATCCCACAATACTCCCTGTTTTGGGTTAACCTAACCTCAGTGGTAGTGGGCCAATGTGAAAAGAAGATTATATATATGTTTGTATTTAGTAGTACTTGGTTGGTTGACAGCAACACCCACTGAGGTACTACCGTCCTGCCAAGGGTGTAAAACGAAAGCCTGTTATAGTTTACATGATGGTAGGATTGCTGGTGTTCTTTTCTGTCTCTTAAAACTTGCAAGATTTTCAGGTGCGGCTTGCTACTTCTCTTACACTTAGGGTCATACTTACACATATATGTACAAGTGTGTGTTGTGTGTGTTATATATATATATAATATATATATATATTATATATATATATTTATTATATATATATATATTTATTATTATACTATATATATATATATTTATTATATATATATATTTTTTTTTTTTTTTTTTTCACAAGTCGGCCGGTCTCCCACCGAGGCAGGGTGACCCAAAAAAAGAAAGAAAATCCCCAAAATGGAAAATACTTTCATCATCATCAACACTTTCACACACAACACATTATCACCCTGCTTTTGCAGAGGTGCTCAGAATAAACAGTTGAAGCATAGACGTATAGAGTTACAAAACATATCCCTCCAACTGCCATTATCCAATAACCCCCCTCCTGTAAAGTGCAAAGCATTGTACTTCCCATTTCACAGGGCACTCAAAGTCCGACTATATGAAAATAAAACGGTTTCCCTGAAGCCCTTCACTATTTTTACCTGCTAACTCCAATAAGTTCGTCAGGTCCCAAGTATCATTCGTCTCCATTCTATCCTATCTAACACGCTAATTGCACGCTTGTGGAGTCCAAGCCCTCACCCACAAAACCTTCTTTACACCTCTTTTCCAACCCTTTCGAGGACGACCCCTACCCCTCTTTCCTTCCCCTATAGATTTATATGCTTGCCATGTCATTTCTACTTTGATCCATTCTCTCTAAATGACCCAAACACCTCAACAAACCCTCTTTCTGCCCTCTGATCATAATCTTTTATTAACTCCACACTCTAATTCCACAACTCCGAATTTTATGCATAATATTTTCCACCACACACTGCCCTTTGACAGGACATCTCCACTGCTCCAACCGTCTCCTTCGCTGCTGGCATTTTACCACCAAGCTTTCACATCCATATAAGAGTGTTTGGTACTTCTATTCTTTCATTACTTTCCCTTCTTTGCCTCCATAGATAACGTTTTTTGACTCCATCATATACCTCACATGCTCCATTCACCTTTTTTCCCTCATCAATTCTATGTTTAAACTCATCCTTATTAAATCCATCCGCCGAACGGTCAACTCCCAGTATAACTGAAAACATTCACTTCTTTCTTACTCCTCCTCCCCAATTTGATATCCAATTTTTCTTTATCTAAATCATTTGATACCCTCATCACCTTACTCTTTTCTATGTTCACTTTCAACTTTCTACCTTTACACACATTCTCAAACTCATCCACTAAAAATTTGCAATTTTTCTTTTGAATCTCCCATAAGCACAGTATCATCAGCAAAAAGTAACTGTGTCAATTCCCATTTTGAATTTGATTCCCCATAATTTAAAACCCCCCCCTCTCCCGAACACCCTAGCATTTACTTCTTTTACAACCCATCTATAAATATATTAAAACAACCTGGTGACATTACACATCCCTGTCTAGAACCTACTTTTTACGGGAAGTATTCTCCCTCTCTTCTACACACCCAACCTGAGCCTCACTATCCTTATAAAAGCTCTTTTTATATTAAAATATATATATATTTATATATATTATATAATATTTTATATATTATATATAAATATATATAAATATATTACAGGTACGTATGTAAAGTAGGTGATTGGGGTGGTTATTTATGATGTAATGATATATGTATGTATATATGTATGTATGTATGTATGTATGTATGCATGCATTTCATGCATGCATGCATGTGGGTAGGTTTTATGTAGTATGCTTCATGTATGAATGAATGAATGTAATGCATTGTATATATATAATATAAATATATATATAATATATATAAATTATATATATAATATATATATATATATATATATATATATATATATATATACAGCCTCTCCTTACCTAGCGACTATCGTTTACCAATGACTTGGGGATTTAGGGACGGGCTCTCCAACCGTATGCATACCCAAATTTAAAGTATATCAGGGGCTGATTTCCCCCCAATTTGGGTTTTTTACAATATGGAGTACACTCTGATAAACATTTAAAAAAAAAAACTAAAAAAGTTATAAACACATCCTTCCTCACTTAACGGGTGGAGTTCTGTTCCTAAGACCATGTCGTTTTTAAAAGAATTCGCCATTAACCCCCTTTTGGGGACGGCAGACTTGTTGAAAAAAATATATATATATTATTTATATTCCAGGTAGTAGGTTGGTAGACAGCAACTGCCCATTGAGCTACTACCGTCCTGCCAAGTGAGTGTAAAACGAAAGCCTGTAATTGTTTTGCATGATGGTAGGATTGCTGGTGTCTTTTGTCTGTCTCATAAATATGCAAGATTACAGGTACGTCTTGCTACTTCTACTTACACTTAGGTCACACTACACATATGTGTACAAGCATATATATATACACACACCCCTCTGGGCTTTCTGCTATTTTCTTTCTAGTTCTTGTTCTTGTTTATTTCCTCTCATCTCCATGGGAAAGTGGAACAGAATTCTTCCTCCGTAAGCCATGCGTGTTATAAGAGGCGACTAAATTGCCGGGAGCAAGGGGCTAGTAACCCCTTCTCCTGTATATATTATTAAATGTACAAGGAGAAACTTTTGTTTCTCCTTTTGGGCCACCCCGCCTCAGTGGGATACGGCCAGTGTGTTGAAAGAGAGAAAGAAGAAACATGCAAGATTTCAGGAATGTCTTGCTACTTCTTACACTTACGTCATACTGCACATACATGTACAAGCATATATATACATACCCCTCTGGGTTTTCTTCTATTTTCTTTCTAGTTCTTGTTCTTGTCTATTTCCTCTTATCTCCATGGGGAAGTGGAACAGAATTCTTCCTCCGTAAGCCATGCAGCTAAAATGCTGGGAGCAAGGGGCTAGTAACCCCTTCTCCTGTATATATTACTAAATTTAAAAAGAGAAACTTTTGTTTTTCTTTTTGGGCCACCCTGCCTTGGTGGGATACGGCCCCACCACCACCATGAACCACATGCGGTATGTGCCATGCGCCATTTTCCCTTCAGCCTGGGCTTACCACACAGTTTGAGGTATGGCAGATGATGAAGCCAGCCAGCCACAAAGCCAGGGAAACAATGCACCCAACAATGAAAGAAGAGGCACATGTCAGGTGTGTGGAGAGTTTCAAGCAAGACACAGGGATGGCCGCATTCGTGCACACAATGGGTGTGCAGGATCACATATGCCCCCAGCAGAGAGCAGCCCACAGCCTCCACAGGCAGATGGCAATTCCAATGGCAACCTCGTCACTTGCGATAACCTTCTGTTGGCATTCAAATCCACTGCTAGCAGTACACTATCCCACATCCCTAAAGCGGCTCGCCCATATGCAGCAGGGAAATTCACAGACCTTCTTAAGCGGGTGAATGGAGGTTCCACCAACTTAGAAGCCTGAGGCACCATCCAAGCATGGCGCAACCTACTCTTGTTCGGCAATGTCTGTCTTGCAGTTCCTGAAAGACGAGGCAAACTGCTAACCACGTCAGTTATCAAGGCAGTGCGCAACTACCCAAGAACGGATAACTGTGTCCCTCTGCCCCATCATCGCAGGAATCAAAGAGGTAGACCTAAGAAAAGTCCCACTGAAAACGAGAAAATTTGCGCACAGGTTAGCAAAAATATTGAAGAAGGTAACACAGTGGGAGCAATAAGAATAATTACAAGTGACGAAACTGTAGCCCCCAAGGATGAGACCACGGCCCAAGCACTAACAGACAAGCATCCAACCAGGGACACCATAGCCATCAACGACAACCCTGAGGAAGACCCCATCACTGAACAATTAACTTTGCCAGAATTGGAAGTCTATAAGGCGATCGTGTCATTTCCAGCAGGATCTGCAGGAGGTTACACTGGAATTCGACCTCAGCACCTCAAAGAGATGGTAAACCCAGTACTCGGTGAATCTGCATCAATTCTTCTCACCGAGTTAACAACTTTCGTCAACAATTGCCTGGCTGGGCGAATCCCAGAAGAAATTAAACCTTTCTTGTTTTGGAGCCTCACTGTGTGCTTTGAAGAAGAGGGATGGGAGAATCAGACCCATTACAGTTGGAAACACTCTTCGCTGTCTCGTTGCCAAAGCAGCAGTGAGAAACATTCGCCTAGAAGCTGCCACTTTACTCCAGCCACACCAACTGGGCTTTGGGGTCTCTCAAGGCAGTGAAGCTGCAGCTCATGCCGCAAGGGCCTACATCAGGGACCTACCAGAAGACATTGCCATAGTCAAATTTGATTTTAGAAATGCCTTTAATATGGTGAAGAGAGACGCTGTTTAGCCAGCTGTTCGGGATCGGTTCCCCAGTCTTTTTCCCTTCATTTCAGCTGGCTACAGCAAACCCTCAATTCTTTTGTTTGGAGAACATGAAATTCAATCATCAGAGGGTGTTCAGCAGGGTGACCCACTCACTCCACTTCTCTTCTGCCTGGCAGTAAGAGAGCCAACTTCCAGCCTACACAGTGAGCTCAATATCTGGTACCTGGATGACAGCACTCTGGCAGGTACTGATGAGTCCCTGGTGGGGGACCTACAACTGGTAAACACACAGGGAGAAGACTTGGGACTCATCCTCAATCCCTCCAAGTGTGAAATCATCACAGCGAACCAGGAAATAATCAATGCTGTGCGAAGAATCCTCCCGGAAGTCTCAACTACCACTCCGTCCAACAGTACCCTCTTGGGGGCACCGCTGGGTCACCAGGCCATCGACGCTGTCCTCAGGGACAAATTGAATGACCTGATGAGAATGGAGGAGAGAATAAGCGATCTTGATGCCCATGATGCTCTGTATCTCCTCACAAGGTGTCTTACTATGCCAAGACTCGCTTACTTCTTGAGGAGTGCACCCTCTTTTGACATCCCAACACTCGATGAATATGAAGCACACCTGAGATCAACTTTTAAGAAGGCACTGAACCTGTCACTAGAGGATGAGCAATGGGATCAGGCAACCCTCCCAGTGCGACTGGGAGGTATAGGGGTGCATAAAGCAACGCATGTTGCTTTACCTTTTCTGTCTTCGTGTTTGGCTTCCAGTGCATTAGTCAAGAAGATAGTTCCCGAACGCTTGAGAGACGTGGTAGGAGCTCAAGACCCCAGGTTTACTGAAGCAGCGATTCGGTGGGACACCCTTAGAGACTCCTCCAGTAGACCAGCTCCTCCCAAAGAGCACAAACAGTCCCACTGGGACAAACCAATCATGGAAAAAATCGCCAACACAATGGTCCCCAATGCTTCAGGAAAGGATAAAGCTCGTCTCCTGGCAGTGAAGGCACCACACTCGAGATTTCCTGTTAGCTGTTCCCAATTCCTCCCTGGGCACCAGTCTCGATCCACAGGCCATTTGGATTGGTGTTGCTCTTCGCCTAGCCGCCCCCATCCTCACCGAACATAGGTGTATTTGCGGCAGGGCAACAGCTGATCAATTCGGACTTCATGGTCTCATGTGTCACACAGCAGAAGGGAAGTATGCCAGACATGAGGAGGTCAATGACATCATAAAGAGAAGCCTCGCCACAGCCCGTTGCCCAGCTCAATGGGAACCCCAAGTACAGAGGTCTGATGGAAGTCAAAAGCGTCCTGATGGAGCCACTATGCTACCCTGGAAGGATGGAAAGCAGATTGCCTGGGACTACACCTATGCTGCCACACTGGCAGACACCTACTTGCCATACTCCGTAGTGAAACGGGGTGGAGCTGCCAGCCACAGGGAGACAGAAGATCCGAAAATATGAAGACCTTCCCCCTTGCTATAACTTCATTCCAATAGGGTCGGAGACCCTTGGAGCATGGGCAAGTGTGCTCTAAAGTTCCTCAAGAGCTGGGTGAAAAGCTCATCATAGAAACCAAGGACCACAGGGCGACCAGCTTCCTCTTTCAGAGACTCAGTGTTGCAATCCAGAGAAGAAATGCCTGCAGCATTCTGGGCACGCGGCCCACCGCAGGGGAGCTGGACGAAGTATTCGAGATGTAGCTCTGAGTTACCTATGTTGTTTTACTTTCTGCTGTATTTTTGTGAATGTTTGGCCAATGTATTTTGTCTTTAAATAAAACATACTTGAAATATAGGGGGTGAAAAGCTCATCAAAGAAACCAAGGACCACAGGGCGACCAGCTTCCTCTTTCAGAGACTCAGTGTTGCGATCCAGAGAGGAAATGCCTGCAGCATTCTGGGCACGTGGCCCACCGCAGGGGAGATGGACGAAGTATTTGAGATGTAGCTCTGAATTACCTATGTTGTTTTACTTTCTGTTGTATTTTTGTGAATGTCTGGCCAATGTATTTTGTCTTTAAATAAAACATACTTGAAATATAGGGGTGGTAGGAGAAAATTCTCAAACAGCTTCAGGGAGAACCTTGAGTTTTCCCTAAAGCAAGTTTATTCTTTTCTCTGACGAGGGTCCCTAGGACAGTTCTAGAGGTGGTACCTTCCTATATTTTATATATAATATATAGTATATTATTTATATATATACACTTACACGCTCCGACTTATGACCTGCTCGACATACGTCCACTCAACTTACGACCGTGCATCTGGCAGCTGGGCTGGGCCGGCTGATGCACACCACTGTACAATATTTGACAATACTCGCGGCAGCAATGCGTCATGCCGGCAGCATCAGTTTGAGTAACCCTGTCCTATCAGCAGCATCATACTGTATTAACTGTACTAACTGGACAGTATATTTCACCATGGCCCCTAAGATGAAGTCTGTGGCAAGAAAGGCTTTTACTCTCGAGCTCTATATTTGTTTTCACTGTTGCACATAAACCTGTCTGTATCTGTCTGCCTATATATCTGTGTATCTCTGTGTGTCTGTTTATCTGTCTGTCTACCTGTGTGTGTGTCTTTCTGTCTACCTGTGTCTATCTCTACCTGTGTGTCTATCTTTCTGTCTACCTGTGTGTCTGTTTTTGTCTACCTGTGTGTGTCTTTCTGTCTACCTGTGTGTCTGTCTACTTGTGTATGTCTTTATGTCTACCTGTGTGTGTCTTTCTTTCTACCTGTGTGTCCGTCTGTCTACCTGTGTCTGTCTACCTGAGTGTCTGTCTGTCTTTCTGTCTGCTTGTCTGTCTCAGAGCCACTCATTAAGAGTGTAATTGGTCTTGAAGATGCCATGTTAATGATAATAACACAATAATAATCACTGAGGCGCATTAAATGTGTATAAAACGTTGATATAGACATTTTGCTTAATCCATCTATGATTTCTTTTTCAAAATTATATAATAAACATGCTACATAACATATAACCATATAAATTAACAAATATGAGATGTTTTTCTGGTCGGCTTGACAGAGTGAACAGGAATCATTCCTGTCCGGGCTGGTAACAACAACAACAAAGTTTGTTTACATAACTCGCCAACCTTCTACACACTCATTCGTTTATTCATTTAATCTTGTTTACTCACCTCTCACTCTACATTAAAACTACAGATATTTTAAGGTAAGTAATGAGTGGACACAATTATTATATTATAGTTTAATAATAATAATAATATTAATATTAGTACATATGTATTATTGTAATAATAATAATAATAATTATTATTATTATTAATTTAGGACACTGGAGCACAGATCCACTGTATAGCACTTTGTCTGGATTATTAGGGTTATCCTAGGTAATTTATACTATGTATGATAACTTTACTTACGTGTACCAGAGAGAGAGAGAGAGAGAGAGAGAGAGAGAGAGGAGAGAGAGAGAGAGAGAGACAGACAGACAGACAGACAGAGAGAGACAGAGAGATAGAGAGAGAGACAGAGAGAGAGCCAGCCAGCCAATCGACTGAAACAGCATCATAAGTTTCATTCTCGTATGAGTGTTTATTTGTGTTTTGTTCCACTCACAGTATTGTGTCTTTTTATTCTTTAATTAGTCATGTTTTCTAAAATATATACAATGTAAATTATTTTGTTAAATTATGAAACATTAATGTAATAGAAAAATGCGATAAAGGTCATTCAAGGTGCATATATGTTTAATGCATCAAGTGCCAGTAACTGACATTATAGTGCGTTTAAACTTTGTTGCATTATGCTCAAGATACCAGAAAAAGTTTGAAGTAGAAAAAGCAGGTTCAGGCAAGACAAAGTTTGGAAACTTGTCTTTAGCTCATAAGTGCATAAGTAAGAAACAGGCTTGTAAAGTAAAAGCATTCAAGATAAAAAGATGGGAGGAAAAAAAAAAAGATAGTGACAGAAAAAGATGCTGCAAATGCAACTGCAATTGTCAAAATTTCGTACCAGCTGCAAAGGTAAGAGGAAAGGTACTCACACCAAATCTCTTAAGAGGGCGTGGACTTGAAACCCTATGTCTCAAACATACCTATGGAGATTTAAATTTTAGTCACTAAAATATCCATAATCAGAAAGCCAATTTCACCTTTAAGACCCATGTTCCACTTCTCCATGCAATAAATATATTTTGCTTTAAAAAAATCTAAAGACTGAGCAACATAGCAAAATATCTAAACAAGAAACTTACCTGAGAATTAAAAATGAATAATTTCAATTGTACAAAACAATAACTAAAAATTCTGCTTAAACTGATTTTTCACAAGACATGTATTTCATACATCTAAAGTTAAACCTCCATAAGTGCAACATCTTTAAACTATTTAAGAAAACAGACACAGTTTGATATCATTACTCCTAATAAGTTGCACTGCCTGCTGACTTCAAACTTGTAACTGAGTCCTTGGAGTTCTTTCATCAGTATTTATTGATTTAGAATATTTCCAGAAAGCCTGCATGATACAACACTGATGACTTTCTTTTTCTACTTCACATTTAGTTGGTTAAAACTGCAAGGGAGGATAATAGTAAAAACAGGATTTTCTTGACTTCTTAGGCAGTGTTTTATATTTCATAATTGCTTGGTCAATTCCTATGACCAAGTTTTGTTCTCTGCTTTCATTCCTAGTGCTTTTATCATACTATTTGATGATATTTACTGTACAACATCAATAGTCTTTCACATATAGACCTATCCCTCCATGCAACTTACTTCCTCTATTACATCTATACATACTATATCCAGATTTCACTTAAGAAATGTCTGGTATGGGTTCTGCAAAGGCAGTAAAGCCACCATTTATAGCAGGAACATTGCTTTGGAGTTAACTGTACTAACATAAAGCTATTATATTTGGGATGCAATGAAGAGTAGCATTTATTACGAAAGTCAGTTGTTGCTGTCTCATAATGGGGCGTGTGGCGTATGAATTCATTTTTTTCAGTACTGTTACTGCTCAAGTGAACTTTTATTCTGTCCAGTGCTGGTAGTGACAAGGGCTATAATTTTTTATTCTTTTGTATGAATGAGTGATGACTGCCATGCATTCCTCCAGTACTACCTGTTATTCTTTTCAGTGTTTCAATCTGCTTGATCTTTCCTCTTCCCTTGCACATGCCTCAGTGCTCTTTTGAATTCCTTTGTCTCTGTACCTAAATTATTGTTGCCATTTTCTGAGAACTCATTTTTTCCTTACATTCCTCAATTACATTCTGTGCCTTTTTACATATCAGTCTAGGCATCTAGGTCATAGCACTGTCCTACTTCAAGATGTTCTGCACATTAGAGAATAAAAGTACAGTATTAGCATTTAGTTTCCTAAAGACTCTTTCCAATTCTTATCAATTTTTGTTGTGATATACAAGACATCTGACTGTTCTGCATAAACTCTGGAATAACTTTTTCATAACCTGAATGAACAAGATTCACTTTGTTATACAGCTAATGCAAATACTATATTTTAATATTACAGGAAACAAATACTGCCAAACTAGAAGGAAAACATAAAACAACAGTGGTGTTCAATAAGCAGGTAGCTGCTGGTACTGTATCTGCTTATCACTAAACTGTTGTGTATAACAACGAGGACACTAGTCATTCTGGAAAGTAGATTCACTACTTGTCAAATACTCATATAATGAAGTAGAGGCATCTCAACAAATTCACAGTGAACTATATTTCTGAAGGTCCCACAAAACTAACACCATAAACAACTCAAAATTAGGTCCACATAAAATTTTTTTTATGGATTGGGGATCAATTTATGTTTCACAGACCATATATCTATGTAAAATATCACTTGATAAATTAGACACATGTGCAACTCTTGGGTATCTTTATTGAGGAAACGTTTCACCACACAGTGGCTTCATCAGTCCATACAAAGGAGAAACAGGAAGAACAGGAGGAGAAAGAGGTAATCAGTCCCTCATCCTTTAGTCGATGTGGTCAGTCCATCAATCTTGAACAGAGAAGTAGCTTATATACCATAGGCAGGAGAGGTGCAGCAGTCATAGGTGGTGTCACATTTGTCCATTGTGGAAGTAGGTCATGCCCAAGGGTTAGGCAAGCGAAGAATTCCTCAATAAAGATACCCAAGAGTTGCACGTGTCTAATTTATCAACGTGTCGGTTCTCTGAACCATTCATCTAAAATATCACTTATCTGATTAATATTAACATTCATAAGAGGGAGTAACTGCAAGAGGGAGAGAGACTTGGTCATGGGAATGCCAATGAGAGGAATTTGTGTCTTATGGCCAGTTTTCAGCTCCAAGGTCATGCATAAAGCCTAAAAAAAAAAAATCCTGCCAGAAAACAATCAAATCTATCCATGAGTTACACATCTGTAGAAATGTTAGTTAATCAAAATTCACATTATTAAATATCTTAAAAAAAAATCCTGTTAAATCATCACTTTTTCACAAGCGTTCATTCTGAAAAAGATCATTCTTTTCCAAATATTATATACATTTTTCCCTAACTCTATGCAGACTACCTTTGAAAAGAGACAATATTACTAACTAATTAATGTTAGATTATATTATCTAATCAAATGAGCTTAAAGCATTCTAATTTATACATTACAGCAGATGAAACTAGTTGCTGCTACTTTTTAGACAACTTTGACTCACTTGCGATCCTGAGTGCCCATCCTTGCATCCAGATGATCTGCCTGAAGGTGGAATTTGCTGTCCTTGTTGTTGCTGCTGCTGCTGCTGCTGCTGTTGCTGCTGCTGCTGCTGCTGTTGCTGCTCGAAATCTTTACGGTCAAGTGAGAGTGTCATGGGGTCTCGGAGGGACCTTTGAATGCCTTGCAAACCTCCACTTGTATCCATGTCCAGATAATGAAGGCTGATCACTGCTGCTGTGCCTGTTGCATTCAGCACACATACCTCATCACTGTAGGATACACCAATTCTACTTCAAATACAACACTCTGTATCAATTAAATTCTATTCAAAGATTGCTACTATTCATACAAAGAATAACTGAACTAGGGAAAGGACAATATTGGTACTCAATTTTAGGATGATACCTATGCCATCAAAATTAACAGGTACCACCAATACCGATATCTTAGCACACCCCTAAACTGAACACTAGAAATGTATTAGATATGCATGAAAAATGGTTAAGCTTTTTTCTAGCATTTTAGGAATTGAAAGCATAACAAATAGTAAGCTGCTTCCATTACAAACTGTACCAGTATGTACAGTATAAGCTTTCAGCCTTTACATCACAATGTGACTACAAAATCTCGCAAACTACTGAAGACTTCATACTTTAACCACTCTTGCAGTTTAATAAAAATAATAATAAATATAAAAAAAATATTATTAATTAATATTACTTTCTATCAAAGAATGAACAGCATAAATCATGTAGTGATGGTAAATTACTGGTAAATTTACTGGCAAATTACGAAAATCAGAACCACAAAAAGCATATCATGGAGCCACTTGCCTAATGGTGGTGAATTCCTCATAACCAAGCACAACATTGCAAGCCAAAGCACGAGCATGTGAACGTACTTCCATCCTGAGTTGTGTCCACCAGTTATCTCGTGTTTCTACTTCTTCTGGGGTGTGGGGGCGATCCAAGAGCTTCACTGACCTAGCACTTACTGTACCACCTAAAAACGGAAGTAAAGTATTCAGTCTTGCATTAAAAAATCGTGTCAAATATGGAAAAGTGTCAGTATATTACCAATAAAGAAAAAAATTCTTATACAACTATGATAACTAATCTGGTCCCATTACCTTTCTTTTGTCAATATAGAATAGTAGCTGCTGTACTACTACCTTGATTATTTCAACAGTCCTTGTTTAATCTGGAAGTTGTGACTTCAAGTCAACTTCATTTTTTTTTCCTCTTTTATAAACATTGGAACTTCATAATTAGAATATCGCATTTCCACCTCAAATTTCATCCTGAATGTTCTGAATGTCCATATCCCATCTCAATCTTTGTTTTATCTTGGTTTTTAAGTTTCATCCATCTTCTTACTAAATTTATAGTGATGTAGAATAATTTTATTTGTGGCTTATACAAATCTCTGGTAATCTCTAGTTTTGTGTACTTCATATAATGCTTAGAAGTACCTCACTTCCATCAACTTCCAATGGCCCATTCAATATTGTTCGATTTACTTGTCCTATGTTATAAAACTCATCCAGCAGGATCACTTGTGTAAGTTTAGCTATCATGTGCAAGTTTAGCTGCCGTGTGCAAGGCCACCAAATTTGCCCCTGGTACAATATTCTTTACACAGTTATCTATAAATATATCATCTCTTTCTTTGTGACTCAAAATAATACCTAATTATTTACTTGCAAGCCCATCACTGCTTGCAGTTTTCTAGATAAATGCTTTCCTAGAATCAGTATGTGGTCAGGAGAAACATGAATCATATATAGTTTAGATTCTGTATAATGTGTAAATTAAAGAAAGAATTCATAATAAATTATTATTCACTTAAACAAAATAGCCTGTCTAGCCTGTCATAGGAACTTGGTTACTTACCAAGATGTAAGATAAAGCCAGCAGGGAATGTTTTCATTGTAAGGAAGGGGTACTCAAGCATGTCAAATGATTCTTGAGTCATGATGGGGCGATGAACTCCAGTGAGCATTCTACCCTTTCCTATAATGCCACCACCTGATGACCCTCCACTACCAGCCAAACTGCCTCCTGTAGAAATCATTTGAATTACAGTACTGTATATTAAATATTCCCTAGGTTTTGTTCTAAAGGAATACAGATTAATCATACAGTAAACACCAGCTGTATTTAATACTAATGCTTGAAAAAAGCTACTAAGATTTAAGGATACTACAGTATTTAAAGATTTAAAAAAAAGGCACAAGATTACAAAAATATTGTATGGTATACAGTGTGGTACTATGGTTAATGTGCCTGGGACTCAGTCAAGTTAAGTTCCATTGGATTTGACCAGTAACTGGATGAGTGCATGGGTTGAGCATTGCCTAAGGCTAAGAAGACATTGGTAAGTCAAGAGCATCCTGTTTCCAACATTAATATTATTATTATTATTTCTTCTTTCAATGCACTGGCAGAATCCCACTGAGGCAGGGTGGCCCAAAAAGAAAAAACAAAAGTTTCTCTTCATAAATTTAGTAATGTATACAGGAGAGGAGGGTTACTAGCCCCTTGCTCCTGGCATTTTAGTCGCCACTTACGACACGCATGGCTTGCGGAGGAAGAATTCTGTTCCACTTCCCCATGGAGATACATACAAGGAAATAAACAAGAACAAGTAAGATAACAGTGTGACCTAAGTGCAAGTAGAAGTAGCAAGACATACCTGAAATCTTGCACATTTATGAGAGAAAAAAGACACCAGCAATCCTACCATCACATAAAACATTTACAGGCTTCTGTTTCACACTCACTTGGTAGGACGGTAGTACCTCCCTGGGCAGTTGCTGTCTACCAACCTACTACCTAGGTACAGTGGACCCTCGGGTAACAATGACATCAGCTAGCGATAAAATCAGATATCGATGTGTCTTTGCGTAAAAATATTGGCTCGGCCAACGATGAAAAACTCGGTTAGGGACATTCGTCCCGAACACGTCCGCCTGTCCGTCGGCCTGAGTGCCTCAGCTGCCCTGCCTTCAGCTAGTGTGCCATTGTTTACAAGCCAGGGTAGACAGTTCCACGCACACATTCAATACATTTTGTATTATTCCATTGTTTTTAGTGCTTGTAACTGCTAAATAAGCCACCACGGGTCCAAAGAAAGCTTCTAGTGCCAGCCCTGTGGTAAAAAGGGTGAGAAATACTAACAAAATACTATCGTACCACGGTCAGCTGGTACTGCACCACCATCAGCTGCTGCTGCTGTACCACCGTCAGCTGCTGCTGCACCACCGTCAGCTGCTGCTGTACCACAGTCAGCTGCTGCTGCACCACTGTCAGCTGCTGCTGTACCATGGTCAGCTGCTGCTGTACCATGCCATCAGCTGCTGCTGCTGCTTCACCACCATCAGCTGCTGCTGCTGCTGCACCACCATCAGCTGCTGCTGTTGCTGCACCACTGTCAGCTGTACGACTTGAAGATGTGGAGAGACTGTTGTTGGTGTGGCTTAACGAGAAACAACTAACCCCAGAGGATTAGCCACCCAGGATAACCCAAGAAAGTCAGTGCATCATTGAGGACTGTCTAACTTGTTTCTATTGGGGTCCTTAACCCTTTGACTGTTTTGGTTGTATATGTACGTCTTACGAGCCACCGTGTTTGGCGTATATATACCCATAAATTCTAGCGGCTTCAAATCAAGCAGGAGAAAGCTGGTAGGCCCACATGTGAGAAAATGGGTCTGTGTGGTCAGTGTGCACCACATAAAAAAAAAATCCTGCAGCAAGCAGTGCATAATGAGAAAAAAAACTGACGATTTTTTTTTTAATTAAAATGCCGACTTTGTGGTCTATTTTCGTATAGTATTATAGAAATAGAGGTGATTTTGATTGGTTTTACTATGAAAAGAACCTTGAAATGGAGCTCAAAGTAGGGGAAATGTTTGATTTTTGCCAATGTTCAAAAGTAAACAAATGATGTCATTTTTCAATAAATGTCCAAGTAGCCATTCTAATACGCAGTCATAAATGGGTTGACATTATTTATACTATTATTACAATATTGCAGTAGTCTGCATAACAATAAATCTTATATTTTTTGTGCGAATAAAAATTCAAAATAGAAAGCAAGAGTAATATCAGAGGTGCCTGGAGACATGACTGATGAACAAAGAAATGTTATTTTAGAGCCAGGAATGTCTGCATTGTTCATTCTGGACCCTATTTTAAAACTGTCATATTTTTTAATTTTCGTGAAATTGGCCAAATTGCAAATTTCTAACCAGGTTATTGTGTAGTTTAAATCGGTAAATGGGCATTTTCTTGTACTCAGTCAATAGAAAAAATGGAGTTCTAAAGAACATAGCTATGAGTTAGTTCGACTGGAACAATGGAATTAGCCGAAAATAGGCCTCAAAGTGGGTGAAATCACAGATTCGTAAATATCGTCAAGGTCGCTAACTTCGCGAGAGCATAATTCCGTCAGTTTTCCATCAAATTTCGTTCTTTTGGTGTCATAACAATATCAGGAAAGGATTCTCTATCATTTCATAAGAAAAAATAATTTTTTTTTGGGGGGGGGAAATTTTGTGACACCAGGAGACACCTCAGGATTTGGGGTTGTGACAGTCAAGGGGTTAATCTTGTCCCCCAGGATGCGACCCACACCAGTCGACTAACACCCAGGTGAACAGGAAAAAATGCCTAGAACTAGTGCTCATATTGGTGAATTTAAGGTCAGCAAAGGTTGGTTTGCGAGATTTAAGAATCATACACAGTGTGATAAGGCATGGCGAAGCTGAAAAATTCCAACCCCAACAAGTGTTCAATTGTGACGAAACAGGCCTGTTCTGGAAGAAAATGCCAAACAGGACCTACATTACTCAGGAGGAAAAGGCACTCCCAGGACACAAGCCTATGAAAAACAGGCTAACTCTCATGTTTTGTTGTAATGTTAGTGAGGATTGCAAAGTGAAGCCTTTACTCATGTATCACTCTGAAAATCCCATGTTCAAGAAAAACAGTGTCTCATCACTCATCAATACTCTTCAATAAAGGTCAGTGTCATTTTAGTATTTATTTATGTATTTATTCTGCATGTCTCATTGTTTTCTGTGTAGGGAAATGTATATTTCATGTAAAAAAAAAAAATTTTTTTTAATACTTTTGGCTGTCTGAAATGGATTAATTAAATTTCCATTATTTCTTATGGGGAAAATTAATTCAGACAGCGATAAAATCGGTTAAGGACAAGCTCTCTGGAATGGATTAAAATCATTACCCGAGGGTCCACTGTATTATTATTATTATTATTATTATTATTATTATTATTATTATTATTATTATTATTATTATTATTATTATTATTAGTTATTATGATGATGATCAATTTAAGCACTAAACCTGAAAGTATCATGAAGCTTTCCCAGGGGAGGTATACCACCAATGTAGAGCAAATCAAAAATGAAAATTCACCATCACTTATTTTTTAGCTGCCTTTATGGAAGGGTTAACAGTCCTGTCATACCACTCTCAGAGAGCAAAAGTCGCTGTTCAATACTGACTCACTGAACAATTTCCCTACTCCACTTTCAAAAGGAAAAACACATTACTTCTCAGCTTCCATCATGCATGTTTAGCACACTGGTTACTTGATTATTATTATCATCATCATGATCATCACCATGGGAAGCACTAAACCCACAGGGCCATCAAATACATGTACCTTAGTAATAGGAGGCAACTAGATCTGATCCAAAGAAAAAAGAGCTACTCCAATTCCTCAGATCAGAACTCATCACCAGCATCATTGCACTTTCCTTGAGGGAACTACCTAACACCACTCAGACTGCTCTGGACTATCAAAATATGTAATACTGTAAAATCAAGTTTTCTCATGTTACTCGAAATATAGTCATAATTCACATTTTTTTGTGTGTGTGTGTGTGTGTGTGTGTGTGTGTGTGTGTGTGTGTGTGTGTGTGTGTGTGTGTGTGTGTGTGTGTGTGTGTGTGTGTGTGTGTGTGTGTGTGTGTGTGTGTGTGTGTGTGTGTGTGTGTGTGTGTGTGTGTGTGTGTGTGTGTGTGTGTGTGTGTGTGTGTGTGTGTGTGTGTGTGTGGTGTGTGTGTGTGTGTGTGTGTGTGTGTGTGTGTGTGTGTGTGTGTGTGTGTGTGTGTGTGTGTGTGTGTGTGTGTGTGTGTGTGTGTGTGTGTGTGTGTGTGTGTGTGTGTGTGTGTGTGTGTGTGTGGTGTGTGTGTGTGTGTGTGTGTGTGTGTGTGTGTGTGTGTGTGTGTGTGTGAGTGTGTGTGTGTTGTGTGTGTGTGTGTGTGTGTGTGTAAACTGGGCACCTCCTTTAAAGGGATTACCAAATTCCCTTCATAAGCACAGTACAGCATTGCTCAATCCCTCATTCTGACAGCACATCAAATTTTGAAGATCATTTACAGCTAGGTCTCGATTAGTGTGAGTTCGAATAGTGTGAATTTTTATTTAGTCCAAAATTAATCAGTGCTAGTTTTTTCCAAAAACTCTTCAAATCATGTGCAAAACTTACTTATAATTCAAACAATGAAACCACTTTATAGGATTCATTATTCACACTAATCGAGACCTAGCTATACATCCATACAAATACTAACACGTGGAAAATTGCCCATAAAGGTTGCCCCAACAGACTTCAACAGTACAAGATCAGCTTTTTTCAACAGCAATAAAGCCTGCAGTGTTACATCCATATATCACATGTTTTCAATAATATTTTCATGGGGAAGATCTAACCCTGCAAAGTTCATACAGTGCCTGGAGAATAGGAGGTAATGAGGGATGATCTAAAAAAAAGGGGAGGGTTGCTTCAATTCTTTACATCAAGAGATCTTCACTAGCATCAAGGCACCTCTCTTGAAGAGTCAAGTTTTGAAACCAATACTTCTTTGTTAAATGATGATGAAGATAGGGAAGCTGTGATTTTGTGTATAGGGCAAGGAGGAATAACATCTTGTAGGAGTGAGGAAGAGCCAGTTGTGAGTGTGGGGGAAGTTTGTGAGGCAGTGGGTAGAATGAAAGGGGTAAGGCAGCTGGGATTGATGGGATAAAGATAGAAATGTTAAAAGCAGGTGGGGATATAGTTTTGGAGTGGTTCGTGCTATTATTTAATAAATGTATGGATGAGGGTAAGGTACCTAGGGATTGGCAGAGAGCATGCATAGTTCCTTTGTATAAAGGCAAAGGGAACAAAAGAGAGTGCAAAAATTATAGGGAGATAAGTCTGTTGAGTATACCTGGTAAAGTGTATGGTAGAGTTATTACTGAAAGAATTAAGAGTAAGACGGAGAGTAGGATAGCAGATGAACAAGGAGGCTTTAGGAAAGGCAGGGGGTGTGTACACCAAGTGCTTTACAGTGAAACATATAAGTGAACAGTATTTAGATAAGGCTAAAGAGGTTTTTGTGGCATTTATGGATTTGGAAAAGGCATATGACAGGGTGGACAGGGGGGTGATGTGGCAGGTGTTGCAGGTGTATGGTACAGAAAGTAGATTACTGAAAGCAGTGAAGAGGTTTTACGAGGATAGTGAGACTCAGGTTGGAGTATATAGGAAAGAGGGAGATTATTTCCCAGTAAAAGTAGGCCTTAGACAAGGATGTGTGATGTTACCGTGGTTGTTCAATATATTTATAGATGGGGTTGTAAGAAAAGTAAATGCAAGGGTCTTGGCAAGAGGTGTGGGTTAAAAGATAAAGAATCAAACACAAAGTGGGAGTTGTCACAGTTGCTCTTTGCTGATGACACTGTGCTCTTGGGTGATTCTGAAGAGAAGTTCCAGAGGTTGGTGGATGAACTTGGTAGGGTATGTATAGGAAAGAGTAAGGTTATGAGGATAACAAAAAGATTAAGTGACTAAAGATTGGATATCAGATTGGAGGGAGAGAGTATGGAGGAGGTGAATGTATTCAGATATTTGGGAGTGGACGTGTCAGCAGTTGGGTCGATGAAAGATGAGGTGAATCATAGAATTGATGAGGGGAAAAGGGTGAGCGGTGTACTTGGGAGTCTGTGGAAACAAAGAACTTTGTCCTTGGAAGCAAAGAGGGGAATGCATAAGAGTATAGTTTTACCAATGCTATTATATGGGTGTGAAGCATATGTGATGAATGTTGCAGCAAGGAGAAGGCTGGAGGCAGTGGAGATGTCATGTCCGAGGGCAATGTGTGGTGTGAATATAATGCAGAGAAATCGTAGTTTGGAGGTTAGGAGAAGGTGCGGGACTGCCAAAACTGTTGTCCAGAGGGCTGAGGACGGGTTGTTGAGGTGGTTCGGACATGTAGAGAGAATGGAACGAAACAGAATAACTTCGAGAGTGTATAAATCTGTAGCGGAGGGAAGGCAGGGGTAGGGGTCGGCCTAGGAAAGGTTAGAGGGAGGGGGTAAAGGAGGTTTTGTGTGCAAGGGGCTTGGACTTCCAGCAAGCATACGTGAGCGTATTTGATAGGAGTGAATGGAGACAAATGGTTTTTAATACTTGACGTGCTGTTGGAGTGTGAGCAAAGTAACATTTATGAAGGGATTCAGGAAAACCAGCAGGCTAGACTTGAATCCTGGAGATGAGAAGTACAATGTCTGCACTCTGAAGGAGTGCAGACACTGTACTTCCCATCTCCTGTTTAATAAACGGTAGTACATGTATAAAACACCCCTCTGGCAAGACAGTGATGGAGTAAATGATAATAAAAGTTTTTCTTTTTCGGGCCACCCTGCCTTGGTGGGAATCGGCAGATGTGTTAATAAACAAAAATAAAAATAATTTCTTTGCTAAATTTCTGTTTGTCAGTTTTATTGCCTTAAATTAATGATACAATATGTATTACTATAATTTTTTAATTAATATGAGAGGAGGCATGTGAAATGGAGGCTCAAAGAACCTACCTGTTCCTCCTGTAAGTGCACTTCAACATTAACATTCACAACAAGACTGGGTTTTAACTGCTCTAAACTTAAAAAAAAAAATACTGCATAAATATAACTAACCCTTAGGAGTAATGGAGAGATCAGAATCTGAAGACCGTCTGTTGATGGAGACACCTGGAGTACGAGCAGGACTCGCCAATTTGCCAGAATGAGTTGGTGAGTGGTTGGCTGCATTCCCATTGGTTGATGCTATGATGCCACCCACTGTTGCACATCCTCCACCACCACTATCACTCTTGGAACCATCAGCATCAGTGGGTAACGGACTCCTGGACATGGGGTTACAGCCACTAGTATGGCGACTACGTGATGAGCGCTTGGGAGAGCCTACCATCGATGCTGAGCCAGGCCGGGCCTCCACTAGCATGTCAAGGCTAGAGATGTACACAGGATGGGAGGGACATTTAGCTGCTAAATCTAAAGCACACTGAAGCAAGTTACTACTCATGCTTAGACTGCTAGTTACATGTGGAAACTCTGAACATGAAGAAGAAGCAGGGGAGGATATATTAGAGGCAGAGGATGAGGCAAAGTATGAGAAATTGGATAAGCTAGAGGATGAGGCAAGTTGTGATAAATTGGATGAGGTAGAAGAGGTGAGGAGCATGGAAGACAAAACAGGAGTGGAGGAGGAGGTTTGATAAGGTAGAGAGAGGTGAGAGGAAGGGGAGGAGGAAGGGGACTGACATGGCAAAGAGATCTGAGGAGAGGAAGAAGAGGAGAAAGCTGAGCTACACAGGTTAGTATTAAATAGAGAGAGTGCATCAGAAGCAACAGGAGACATCGCACACAAGGCAGCACCTCGACCATTACTATCTCCACTGCCATTATCAGAAGAAGAATTTGTGTTAGTATCAGATAAACAAGAAAATTCATGCAAACTACTGTGGTCTGCACTTGCATGGATTTGCATAGATGAATTCAAAGATTTTGGGGGTAAGACTGGAGTTGAAGGAATAACTGCAATTGCTGGAAGAGGAATAGAGTTCAAATGCGGTACTACTGACTGCAATGGACCCATGTTTGACTCACACGCAGACTGTGTTTCCATGCAGGTATTCTTTGAGTAAACACCACCTTTTTGCATTCCGGGTGCTGAAGTATTTGACTCTTTCTGTTCCAGTTCAGGCAAGAGCTTGTGTTGTTTATCCTTTAGTATATCATGTGATATGTCCTGGACTCCCGTATCAGTAACCTGTAAATCATTTTCAAGTAACTCTTTTTCTCTTAAGGGATTCATGGAAAGGTCTTCCATCACATATAAAGCTTCATGCTCATGGCCTGCCTTCAATAAAAATGAATGTTTTTTATATCCTTCTAATGAACAACTCTTAGATTGTGAATATATTCTCTCCATGTGCCCTAAGGTCATTTCTAGAAGCTTCTCTACAAGCAAAGCGACTATCGCTAGCAGAACACTCTGTGGTTTGTTGCAGATCATGCACATCTACAGGACCAGTAAAATGACTTTCTAGGGAGCTCTGTAATGTAATATCATCTTCACTTAAGAAAAATTTCTGCCCACATTTATGTACTTTCACTTCATGTTCTGGACTACTGAAGTCTGAGGACAAGGGTTCTGAGCTACAGGTATCCTCATCCGAAGAAATATACTGAATTGGGGCTGAGGGATCCAGTGGTCGCCTTAACTGACATTTTGCAAAAACACTCTTGTTCAATGTTGGATCAGAAAAGGCTGTGGATTTGATTTTATAAGAATATTCTATACTGGTTACCTCATGCCCAGTTTCTTCATCAGAACACTGTACATCATCATCATCATCATCATCATCATCATCATCATCCAAACCAATAACTTCTACAATATCTGGTGAATAAAGCTCCTGCTTTTCTTTCAGAGGTTTGGCTCTGTGATAGCCTCTGCCAAGTAGCCGCCCCATAGGACTGTGAATTTTTGGGCTGATCTTTAGGTTGGCTCCTTTACCAACATGTGGTGGTTTGCACTGACCACTGCTGCTTGCATCTAAACTCCGTGATTTTTCATGTCCTCTAAATTTCATCATTCGCTGAGCCGTCTTACGTAACCCAGCTCTCATAGATTCAAGGCCATCCTTGTTACCAGAGGGTAAATTTGACCTGATATTTTGAATATTCTGATGTCCATAGTGTGAGCCATGTACTGCCCATGGACCTCTTGTCTTGCGAGGCTTGAAATGGCCAGAACTTTGATATCGGCATGATGAACCATCAGGGAAAGATGAATTGCGCTGAAGGTACACAGGGGGATGTTTGGTGATTGTGGTACCATATTTCCGTTTGACTAGTGGTACCCACGAATCATTCGCTTTGCATTGGTGAGAACCAACTGTCCTGGAAGAGCCCTACCCTGATCTGAAGATGGGCTTACCATCAAGTCAAGCCACTGCGAGGGGTGATGCGAGTGAACATGTGCTGAAAAACTTGAGCTGGAGCTTCCATTCTGCGAGGACATAAGAGAGTATTGGCAGGTGGACGGAGTAGAGCCTGAGGAGAGGTTCTTGGGTAAGTGGACAACAGAGATGGGCATGGGCCTATCAGAGTGTGGAACAAGAACATACATATTCTCTAGCACTAGCTCATCTTCCACACTAACACAACACCAATAAATAAACACACAAGTTGAGAGAGCAAGTGTCAATCAACAGTTCAACACAAAGCATATTACATGAGAAGCACCAAAAGTGTAAATGGGGAAGGTTATTACATTATATGGTTAAAATATTAGCAGGTTCACATGAGGAAGAGGGGAAAAATAGGAGAAAAGAATGAAGAAGAAAAATTAATAAAACTTAAGTGTTTTTTAGATCAAAGCAAAAATTTATGTTTAACAAAACATACATAAAAACTGATTTCAAGGATTAAAAGGTATGAGAAAATGTCAAACATGAAAAACTATCTCATTTAAATGAAAAAGCAAAAAAATAAAAAAAACAATACATATATTGTATTTAAACATAGGTAAAATTAATATACAATAAATATTTTTTCACCTATTGATAATCCTATACAATATGTGCATCAAAATCTACACATCAAATGTAATTTTTATACATTCCACAATCTATATAAAACTATCACGGATGGTAAAGGTAAGAAAGGTATCAATAAATTATGGGAGGACTTCAATGAAATGTAAGAAATTTTAAAAACATGTTAGAAATTTACATGAACACTTACTTTACAAAATATCATAAAAGAATATTAACAAAGCAGTTGTGAAATAGGTGTCCTATTGGAGTGTGAGTAAATTAACATTTATGAAGAGATTCAGGGGAAACCAGTTAACTGGGCTTGTGTCCTAGAGGTGGGAAATACTACAGTGGAGGGGTGAGGATACCACAGTTCAGAGGGCCATACAAACTGTGATGTTAGTATGCCTTTGGGAAGGAAGTGATTAAGTGAACGATAGCAAATGTGCTTCCCTTGTTTCTCTGAAGTGGATGGAGGGGGTCACCTACCTCTGTGAGACATAGCCAGTGCGTAAAAAAACTTACAATCTCTCTTTTGGCCCTTTTTTCTTAGCCACAGAAACTATGCATGCTCTATGCCCATCCTGAAGTACTTTCCCATCTTTAATTAATTTTTTTATTTTACTTTTTTTTAACATGTCAGCCGCTTCCCACCAAGGCAAGGTGACCCAAAAAGAAATAAAAACCCAAAAAGAAAGAAAAACTTTCATCATTCAACACTTTCACCATCACTCATACATAATATTACACTGTCTTTGCAGGGGCGTTCAGATACAACAGCTCAGACGTCCCTCCAAACCCCTCCTTTAAAGAGCAGGCATTGTATATCCCATTTCCAGGACTCAAGGCCAGCTAACCAGTTTCCCTGAATCCCTTCACAAAATATTACCCAGCTCACACTCCAACAGCTCGTCAGGTCCCCAAAACCATTTGTCTCCATTCGGCTCCATCTACGTTCGATTTTACATGCTCTCTTATGTAAAAAAAAAAAAGTAGACCTACGTTCTGAGCGCTACGCGAGCGAACGTATATCTACATTTGGACAGTTTAAGGGTTAATAATCTTTCCAAAACTGTTCTTATTCTCAGGAAAATTTGCAAAAAAGTACTACAGGTCCTCCATCACAAATCCAGCAATCAGTTATTTGGTTCCTTCAGTTATCCGGCACTGCTAGCATAATTTCAAATTTCCAGGGTTACCACACCAACCTGCTGCTACTGTTTGATGGCGCTACTTGCTGCATAAGTCATTCCAATTTCTTTTTCTCCATTTACTGTTATAACCTGCTTACTTTTAGACCTAGCCATGATTCCAACAAATAAAAGAAATGCTTCTCGTTGTGTAAAGCACATACACAGTACATTGGCCATAAAAGATAAGGTGGCTTTGAAGCCACTGTCGGTTGCCATGAGCTCAGTCTCGTCATGGAGGGGAATATGCTTTATTATTATGCTAATATCAACACTACAGCTTATTTACCTATCACAACTGATCTAATATGACACATTAAACAATATAAATAACAAAAACATTGTAAATACTCCAGAATGAATAATATTTGGCATAATACCAAGCAGGTTTGACAGAGGTATGAAGAGGATATGGGATACAAGTACCATCCTCCTATTCGTCTTGGTGGCTTATATTAGAGACAACGAAGTATAGCACAGGGCTAACTGTGACATACACTCGTAATGCACCATAAAACAAACAAAAAAGCTATTTTCTCTACACAGATTATCATACGTAGCAGCATATGTGTAGAGAACCTAGGATAACCCAAAAAAGTCAAAGTAACTTATTTCTAGTACCTGGCTTGGGTTTGCCATATAAGATTCTTGGTAAATATATTTTTTCTCAGTTGTTTGTTGGGCTATCTTATTGAAACTTGGGCAATGTATGATGGACAGATATTTCTTTACATACACCAAAAATGAAAGAAATCAGACCATAAATAAGGGAGTTCACTTCTCAGCCATTAGCCGCCCCTTAGCTGTATACTTTCGTATGGTTTTTATGGTTGTATTCTCGTTTTTTTGGTCTCATTTGATAGAATGGAAGATATATTACAGAAATAGATATAATTTTGATTGCTTTCACAACGAAAAGTACCTTGAAATTGAGCCCAAAGTAGCGGATTATTATTATTATTACAGTGGACCCTCAACCAGCGATATTAATCCGCTCCTGAGAGCTCATCATTAATCGAAATAATCGTTAGTCAAGTTAATTTTCCCCATAAGAAATAATGGAAATCAAATTAATCTGTGCAAGACATCCCAAAGTATTGAAAAAAAAAATTTTACCACATGAAATATTAATTTTAATACACACAAACTGAAGACATGCACAGTTACATGACACTTACCTTTATTGAAGATCTGGTGATGATTGATGGGATGGGAGGAGGGGAGACCATTGATCTTGTTAGTGTTTAGAAGGGGAATCCCCTTCCATTAGCACTTGAGGTAGCAAGTCTTTTTCTGGGGTTACTTCCCTTGTTCTTTTAATGCCACTAGGACCAGCTTCAGAGTCACTGGACTTCTGTCGCGCAACATATCTGTCCATAGAGGCCTGTACCTCTCGTTCCTTTATCCTAAAGTGCTTCACAACATTGTCAGTGTAATAGTCACCAGCATGGCTTGCAATAGCTGTGTGAGGGTGATTTTCATCAAAAAAGGGTTGCACTTTAAGCCACATTGCACACATTTCCTTAATCTTTGAAGTAGGCAACTTCTTCAATTTCTTTCTCCCCTCCTCCGAAGCAGTTTCCTCAGGTGTGGCCTCTTACTGTTGAAGATGATCTAGCAGCTCATCAGTGGTTTGTTCTTCATTGTCCTCCTCCACCAACTCTTCCACATCCTCCCCACTAACCTCACCAATATGAGCACTAGTTCCAGGCATTTTTTCCTGTTCACCTGGGTGTTAGTCAACTGTTGTGGGTCACATCCTGGGGGACAAGATTAAGGACCCCCAATGGAAATAAGTTAGACAGTCCTCGATGATGCACTGACTTTCTTGGGTTATCCTGGGTGGCTAACCCTCCGGGGTTAATCGTTTCTCAGTAATTGTTTCACGTTAAGCCACACCAACAACACTCTCTCCGCATCTTCGAGTAATACAGCTGATGGTGGTGCAGCAACAACAACAGCTGACTGGGGTGCAGCAGCAGCTGCACCTTTGGCAAGAACAGCTTCCTTGATTGCCGTTTTCTTACGCACAATAGTAGCGATGGTTGATTGGGGTTTATTATACAACCTGACCAGCTCAGAGACACGCACTCCACTTTCATACTTAGCAATGATCTCTTTCTTCATCTCCATAGTAATTCTCACCCTTTTTGCTGTAGGGTTGGCACTAGAAGCTTTCTTGGGGTCCATGGTGACTTATTTTGCAGGTGCAATCACTACAAAGGCTGTGATAATATGAAATGTTCCAGTTGTTGTATGTTTGGAAGCGACCGCGGTGGCTGGCTGGCTTGTAAACACTGGCACCCAAGGGACAAGTGAGGCGCGCTCAGGCCAAAGTGGACATGTATAGTACGGAACGAATAGCGCTGGTCAGGTTTTTAAGCGCTAGTTGAGGCAAAATTTTTGCATTAAAATGTATCGCTAGTCAGATTTATCGTTAATCGATGCCATCGCTGGTTAAGGGTCCACTGTATTATAATCAAAAAGAAGCGCTAAACCACAAGGGTTATACAGCGCTGCAGGGTAGGAAGGAAGCGAGGGTATCAGGTGGCAAAAGAGAGATGGATGAGTAATAGGTTACGGAGAACAGCGGGGCAGTGGATGGTGAATGGGTAGAGGGCAGCAAGAGATTGAGGTAGAAAGGGCTGAGGGGAGTGCAAAAGGTACCATCATCAGAGTTTGTGGAGTAAATCAGTCATTGTCAAGAAGTCAATGAGAGAGTCAGGATTAAAGGAGGGTCCATCAGCAAGAAGGGAAGGTAAAGAGAGAGTAGTAGAGCGGAGACGACATTGGAGGTAAATTCTGCGTGCTCGTTGATAGAGAGGGCAATCTAACAGAATGTGCCTAATCGATACTGGAACTTGACACTGATCACAGAGTGGAACAGGGTGCCTCTCCATGAGATACCCATGAGTAAGACGAGTGTGGCCAATGCGAAGGCTAGAAAGAGTAGTCTCCCAACCTCGCCACTGATGACAAAAGACGGCCAGTAACCTATGCTCAGTTTAACAGAATGAAGTTTGTTACCGAGTAGAGTTGACCAACATTGTTGCCAACGTGTGTGAAGGTGGGTAGCTATTACGGCAAAATAGTCCGGAAATGGAACACCTCTATATGAAATTGGTAGATTATGTACTGCTGACCGTGCAGCAGTGTCTGCCTGTTCATTGCCCTGTATGCCAACATGACCTGGGACCCAACAAAAAACAATATCTTTAGGCTTGGTAGAGATACAGCGTAGCCAAAGTTAGATACGGAGAACTAGGAGGTGAGGTGTATCAAATTTCTGTATAGCCTGTAGAGCACTAAGGGAGTCTGAGACAACCACAAATGATGACACAGGCATAGATGCGATATGAATAAGTGCTGCAAGAATGGCATACAATTCAGCAGTAAAAATTCTAGCTGAAGATAGTAAATGCCCTCACACAACGCTGTACAGAAACACTGCTGCGAATCCGACGCCATCAGAAGACTTAGAGCCATCTGTGTACACTGCGATGACATGAGAATGAGAGTGGAAGTGGTCAAAAAAAAGAGAGCGGGAAGCCACTGTAGGCAGTTGGGCTTTCGAGCAAGGGAGTGAGAAAGAACAGACCTGAACAGATGGAACTTCCCAGGGGGGTAAGGAAAAATGAGATGCTACATGAACATATAAAGGGGGTAACTGAAGGGAAGACAAGAGCGAATGTAGGCAAAGAGAGAAGGGACGGAGCAAAAAGGGGCGGCGAACAAATAATGTCTACTAATATCGGTGACTATTCTATAAATGGAAGGATTGTGGAGATCGTGAGAGCGTACATAGTAGCAAAGGCAATGGGCATCACGGCGATCAGACAAGGATGGAACATTTGCTTCTGCATAGAGGCTCTCAACAGGGAAAGAGTGAAAAGCACCAAGGCATAAACGTAATCCTTGGTGATGGATGGGGTTAAGGCTAGAGAGAGTAGCAGGAGAGGCCGCTGAATAGATCTGGTCACCATAATCGAGTTTCGATAAAATGTAGGTGAAGGAGAATTCGACGATCAGCTCCCCATGAAAGATGAGCAAGGGTTTTAAGAAGGTTCAGCCGGCTGTGACAAGTTGCCTTCAGAGAGGTAATATGAGGTTTCCTGGATAACCTATGGTCAAAGAGAAGGCCTAGAAACCTGACTGTATCACGTTCAGGGATACGGGAGCCATAGAGGTACAAAGGATGATCGGAGACGACAGAGCGTCTAGCGAAAGTAATTTGGTGAGTTTTGGTACTGGAACATTTAAACCCATGCGTGGTGGCCCAATTGGAAACACGGTCGACCACATGCTGGAGAGAAACTGTAATGAGGTGACAGTCAGCGCCTGCACAAGCAATAGCGAAGTCATCTACATAGAGTGATGACCAAATATTGGATGGAAGAACAGAGGCCAAATCATTTATAGCAAGGAGAAAAAGTGTTGTGCTCAGAACACATCCCTGAGGGACACCTTCAGCTTGGACAAAGTCCGGGGAGGGCACATTATTGACTTGAACACGGAAATGTCTGTCAGTTAAAAAGTTCTTAAGGAAGGATAGTAGATTGCCTCGGAGGCCTAAGGAGTGAGCTTGGGCCAAAATATTATACCTCCAAGTTGTCATATGCCTTCTGAAGGTCAAAAAATATGGCAATAACAGTGGTTATTCGCAAAGGCATTACGAACATACTTATCCAAGTGTAGTAAGGGGTCTATGGTAGATCGGCCCTTACGAAAGCCATATTGACTAGTGGAGAGACTGTTGTGTGTCTATAAATACCACATTAAACATTGATTTACGAGATGTTCCATCACTTTGCAAACTGCACTAGTAAGAGCAATGGGACGATAGTGGGAGGCATCATGTCACATAGTACCCGGCTTGTGGAAAGGGATAACAATGGCAGATTTCCACAGCTGGGGAAGAACTCCTTGTGACCAAATAAGATTGAAGAGGTGTAAGAGGACTACAAGGGCTGACTGATGAAATTGTTTTAACATCCGAAGTGTAAAAGGTACATCATACTGTTCTTCTCTGAGAGAAGAAAAGTCCAAGGGTACTAACTCTCTGGCAGACTTTGCGGAAAGAAACGAGGGGCATAGATGGAGCCCCCGGGAAATACGGACCAGATGAGTGCCAATTTCAATGGCAACGTCAAGAGGGTTTGCTATATCAACACCGGCGACCCATAGAACAGGAGCCGGGTCAGGAGAGTTTTCACCACACAATTTCCTCACTTTTTTCAAGACTGCACTCATAGAGGAAGCAGAGGTGATGGTGGAAACAATCTCGCCAGCAAGTGAGTTTAGCATCACGGATGACACGGCAATTGACCGCACGCTTCTGCTTAAAATCAAGAAGTCTCTCATCAGTTCAATTGTACCGGTACCTGCCCCATGCAGTGCGTTTCAAACGTACTGCAGGAGCACAAGCATGAGACCACCAAGGCACACACTTCTGAGAATGCCTGCCTGAGGTTTGGGGTATAGAATGAGAAGCTGCGGTTAAAACTGACATCGAGAAGAGGTGTAGGAGCTCATCAATGGAGGATGAAGAAGGAACCTCACTAAAAGCAGTGAGTTGCGAGTAAAGGTCCCAATTTGCCCGATCAAATTGCCAGTGAGGGCTACGGAAAGGTGGTGAATATGAAGGAGAAGTAAGAATGATTGGAAAATGACCGCTGTCATGTAAGTCCGGTAGAACAGACCAGGCAAAGTCTAGTGCAGTGGAGGAAGAGCAGACCGATAGATCGATGCAAGAGAGAGTACGAGTATGAGGATCAAAATGGGTGGGAGTACCCGTATTTAAAACATGGAGGGGGTGAGAGGCGAGAAAAGCCTCCAACTGGATGTCACGCGAGTCACAATGAGACCCCCCCCCCCCCAGAGGAAATGGTGGGCATTAAAATTGCCAAGTAACAGGAGTGGTGGTGGTAAGGATGAAACAAGAATGGCAAAATCTGGGATAGAAAATGCCCGAGAAGGAGAGAGATATAAAGAACATATTGTAAACCACTTATTCAAGTGGATACGGGCTGCAGTGTAATGCTGCGAGGTATGGACAAATAGTTGACAGTACGGAATATCATTGTGTAGAAGAAGGGCACTTTCATTAAAGGTCCCATCTGAGAAAGGATCCGAAGAATACAATAAATTATAGCCTGAGATAGGTTGGAAAACAGCTGAGTGTAATTTTGGTTCTTGTAAGCAAACACCAACAGGGGAAAACCTGGAAAGCAACATCTGAAGCTCTCCTCGATTACCCCTGAGGCCGCGGACATTCCACTGTAAATAGGCCATGATTGGCAATGAGGAAAATACCAGGAATCCGTAGGGAAGGGCACCTACGGACTAGAGAGGTTAGAAAAGTCTACATTCGGTGGCATCGGAAGACATTCAAGCAGCGAAGGAAAGGAGCATTGCAAAGAATGGAGTTGTAGAGATGGAGGAGAGAGAAGAGAAGGAACAGGAGGTGAATCAGTGTCCACTGAAGGTTTAGTCTCTGCAATATATTCTGAAATAGCATCAAGTGTTTCTGAATTCAAAGACGTTGTATGGGAGACAATATTGGAGATAGAAGGAGGAGGGTGAGTAAAGATTGGGACAGTAATGGACTGTACTAAAGTAGGGGGCGACAAAAGTGTGTTGGGAACTGGAGAAGAAGTGTGGGAGGGGACAGAAGAGGCAGAAACCTGGGAGGCAGCAGAAGAGGGAGAGACTTGGGAGGGGACAGGGGAGGGAGGCACAGAACGAGGAGGGGGGTGAACCTCCACACTTGTAATAGCGCCAGTGAGAGGGGAAGAACCAGGTACAGAGACTGGAAAGGTAAAATGTGGGGGCGGAAGAAAGGAAGGAGGGGGCAAGTAAGATTTGAGCAAAGGGGATTTTTTGGACTTCTGAGAAGTAGAGGGGCGATTGGTAGAAGGTGTCGTACGAGATCTTGTTGATACTGGGGCTTGTGAGTGAGAACTCAAAGATGTCAGAACAGACTGAGGTGTTGAAGTAGGGATGTCTGAGCCCAGGACAGCAAAAGAATTAAATAGATACAGGAGTGACTATGGGAGGGGTAACAACAGAGGAGGCTACAGAAGATGGGACCCCAGAAGTGGGGGGACGTTTTGAAACACGAAAATAAGAAACACGGATTTCACGCTCATTTAAGTAGACCTGGCAACGGCGAGAGTACGAAGGGTGAGCCTTGTGACAATTAAGGCAAGAGGGAGGTAGACTGCAAGACGTATTAGAATGGTTGTCGGCACCACAGACTGGCATTTGGCTATAGATCTGCAATATTTCGCTGGGTGACCAAATCGCCAGCAATTTCTACACTGTTGTGGTGTAGGGATCACCTTTCGAACTTGTAACCGATGTCCTGCGACATAAACAGAGGACAGGAGTTCATGGCTGTCAAAAGTTAATCGAGCCACATTGCAAGGGTATCGTCTCAGCCTGCGGGCAGGAAGGACATAAGTGTCTACTTTGAGGATTGGGAGATCCTGGAGTTCCAGCTGTTCAATAATGTCATTGCCACATGTCTGGAAATTCTGTTGGACTATGGTATGGGGCAGAATGACAGTGCCACTACAAGAATTGAGAGAATGACTTTTTCAATAGTGATAGGAATAGTATTGATATGTGAAAGGAGAGAAAGATCATGAGCTTGGGTAGCATTCTGGACAGTGACAATGTGCATACCACTCTTGAGAGCATGAAATGAAATATCTCTACCAACATAGCGTAGGAGCGCTTTGCCAATACTATGGTCAGAAAGATAGGCAATAGAAGAAGTCGGTCGTAAAGTAAAGAATTTAGTCCATTGTGTGGTCCAAAACTGAGCGTGGAGAGGGAGTGCATGGCGTGTCAGTCTTTTCCGAGTAGAATGGGAAGGTAACGAAGTAACATCATCAAGAGATTGTCATTGGCATTTAGAAGTGGGACCAGAGTTGGTCCGACGTGGGACGGGCTAGCGATTCGAAAATTGTCGTACCGTAGAGGGAGAGGCCAGAAGCATAGTCAAAGGAGGGCGGAGGTCAGACAAATCAGTGGAGTCAGTCGAGACCCCGGTACCTGAAGCTGGTGATGAAACAGCACCAGCAAGAGGCACAGGGGCATCAGGAGTGTCCAAAGAGTGGTCAAAAAAACGAGGCAGGGTCAGAACAGGGTGCGGTATCAGTAAGGGGCCCGGGGGTAGCAGGTTCACGGACTAGGGCTTCCATGGTTAAGTTACTTCTTTCTTTTTGTTTTTAAGAAAAAAAAAGAAAGAAGAAAAGAAAATAAAAACAAAAAAAAAAAAAGGGAGGAACGGGGAGGAATAGTTCCCAGGAGGAATGAAAGGGCCGGAAATCACCCTCCGCGCCCAAGAGGACCTCAACACCACAAGTAGTGCAGATGCGGCATGGAACCCGTGCTATACCCTACCCTTCATGCCAGTAAACCAGCAATCCAGGATAGCAACCTCACATCTGCTGAGCTACCTCGGTGGACAAAAGAGAGGGCGGCCAGATATCTGCCACAAAGCACACCTCCTTTGGCCACCACCCCTGGAATCCAAAAGGCGGCCTCCAGAGATACACCCGTCACCCGAAAGACACCCAAAGCCACCCCCTGGAAGACCGGAGAGGGAATGGGATATCCCCAGGCGATCCAGATTCCACGGCAAACTACACCACCGCCAAGAACCTCAATGGAATGGGATTGACCCCGGTACCCATCCCCCTACCTAGGAACCAGTAAGCCTGTGGGAAGAATCCCAAAGGCCAATAAGAGGAAGGGAATAAGGGAGGGACGGGGGGGAGGAGGAAAGGAAAAAGGGAGGAAGGGGAGGATGGGATAGGGTAGGGGGGATTGGGGGGGTAATTAGGTTCGGTCTGAGGAAGGAGACCAACAGGTCTAATTCCTCAGACCAAGAGCCTCTTCACCACGCCAAGGAGCCCCCTTAAAGAGGTCAAAGTAGCGGAAATATTCGATTTTTGCCGATGTTCAATGAACTTTCTTGTGCAAGTCGAGTTGGTTAACTTTATTAAGTGAATTCTAACCTAACCACTCTGTAATCTGGCAAACTCAATAATCCGGCACACTACAGGTCCCAATGATGCCGGATTTGTGATAGCGGACCTGTATTTTGTCATTTGTTCTCCTTTTGCACTCTCTCACCATTCTTTTAATCTCTTGTTCTCTCCATATACTCTGACTTCTGTATATGATTTTTACACGATAAAAATGTCTTGTATGCTATTACTTCCCCACCATCCTACTGATTTAATCACTCCATCAATCTTTCATTTTCCCACCTACACCCACCCTCAAATAACCACAAAAATCTGCTGCACACACTAGCACTGTATTCTAAAAGCTACCCCACATTTCATTTATCTCTTCCTCATTATGTGTACTTTCTATATCTCAATTTTCTTTCAGTAATTGTGTATACTGCCCACTAATTGTCCCCTTCTTTAGTTCCTTCACTGTCACTATTTTACCAACAAACACCATTCTCCTTGTATTCCAATGACTCTTACTCTTACTGAACTACTTCAGCTTATTCAGAAGGCTACTCAGCAGCACCTAAACTTAAATAACAAAAAGGCACAATACCGTGACTGGAACGATACACAAATAACCCGCACATAAAAGAGAGAAGCTTACGACGACGTTTCGGTCCAACTTGGACCATTGACAAAGTCACACTAACAGAGGTGGAGCAGGACGGCTATATATAGGCAGGAAGAGGTGGAGGTGGTAGTAGTAGTAGTACATGTGTCTTAAGACACATGTGCGGCGTCTGGTTGTCTTTGTTGTGGACGTTTCGCCATCCAGTGGCTGGCTGGATGGCGAAACGTCTACGATGGGGATGCCCGGGTGTTGTGCATGTGTCTTAATTTCATCTTGTCGGTATTATATACAATTCTTGTACTACTACTACTACCTCCACCTCTTCCTGCCTATATATAGCTGTCCTGCTCCACCTCTGTTAGTGTGACTTTGTCAATGGTCCAAGTCGGACCTAAACGTCGTCGTAAGCTTCTCTCTTTTTTGTACACCTAAACTTAAATATCCCTACACAAACTCAGGCCTACAATCATTGTCTCTAAACATCCTATATATTCATTAAAAAATGACCTACTAAAAATAATATTACCTATAAGTGTAATTACCAAACCCATAACAGTCATACAGAATCCAGAGAATAGGAGGTAACTGGGTTTGAGTTGAGGAAGAGAAAGGCAGTTCCAACTCAATGGGAAAATGGAGAAGAATCCTTCCTCCATAAGCCTTGTGTGTTGTAAGAGGCAATTAAAATGCTGGGAGCATGGGGCTAATAATCTTTTCTTCTGTATAAATTATAAAATGTAAAAAGTAGAAGTGAAGCAAGGAGGGAAGAGTATATGGAGAAAAAGAGAGAGGTTAAGAGAGTGGTGAAGCAATGTAAAAAGAGAGCAAATGAGAGAGTGGGTGAGATGTTATCAACAAATTTTGTTGAAAATAAGAAAAAGTTTTGGAGTGAGATTAACAAGTTGAGGAAGCCTAGAGAACAAATGGATTTGTCAGTTGAAAATAGGAGAGGAGAGTTATTAAATGGAGAGTTAGAGGTATTGGGAAGATGGAGGGAATATTTTGAAGAATTGTTAAATGATGATGAAGATAGGGAAGCTGTGACTTCATGTATAGGGCAAGGAGGAATAACATCTTGTAGGAGTGAGGAAGAATCTGTTGTATGTGTGGGGAAGTTCGTGAGGCAGTAGGTAAAATGAAAGGGGGTAAGGCAGCTGGGATTGATGGGATAAAGATATGAATGTTAAAAGGCAGGGGGGGATATAGTTTTGGAGTGGTTGGTGCTATTATTTAAAAATGTAGGGAAAGAGGGTAAGGTACCTGGGGATTGGCGGAGAGCATGCATAGTTCCTTTGTATAAAGGGCAAAGGGGACAAAAGAGTGCAAAAATTATAGGGGGATAAGTCTGTTGAGTATACCTGGTAAAGTGTATGGTACAGTTATTATTGAAGAATTAAGAGTAAGATGGAGAATAGGATAGCAGATGAACAAGGAGGCTTTAGGAAAGGTAGGGTGTGTGGACCAGGTGTTTACAGTGAAACATATAAGTGAGCAGTCTTTAGATAAGGCTAAAGAGGTTTTTGTGGCATTTATGGATTTGGAAAAGGCATATGACAGGGTGGATAGAGGAGCAATGTTGCAGGTGTATGGTATAGGAGGTAGGTTACAGAAAGCAGTGAAGAGTTTTTATGAGGATAGTGAGGCTCAAGTTAGAGTACATAGGAAAGAGGGAGATTATTTCCCAGTTAAAGTAGGCCTTAGACAAGGATGTGTGATGTCACCGTGGTTGTTAAATATATTTATAGATGGGGCTGTAAGAGAAGTAAATGCGAGGGTCTTGGCAAGAGGCGTGGAGTTGAAAGATAAAGAATCACACATAAAGTAGGAGTTGTCACAGTTGCTCTTTGCTGATGACACTGTGCTCTTGGGAGATTCTGAAGAGAAGTTGCAGAGATTGGTGGATGAATTTGGTAGGGTATGTAAAAGAAGAAAATTAAAAGTGAATACAGGAAAGAGTAAGGTTATGAGGATAACAAAAAGATTAGGTGATGAAAGATTGGATATCAGATTGGAGGGAGAGAGTATGGAGGAGGTGAATGTATTCAGATACAGTGGACCCCCGGTATTCGATATTAATCCGTTCCTGAGAGCTCATCAAATACTGATAATATCGAAAACCGAATCAATTTTCCTCATACGAAATAATGAAAATCAAATTAATCCGTGCAAGACACCCAAAAGTATGAAAAAAATATTTTACTACATGAAATATTAAGTTTAATGCAATAGAATACAATAGAATTACAATAACAATAAAATAATTGACACTTACCTTTAATGAAGATCTGGTGATGACTGATGGGATGGAAGGAGAGGAGAGGTGTTAGTATTTAGAAGGGGAATCCCTTCCATTAGGACTTGAGGTAGCAAGTCCTTTTCCAGGATTACTTCCCTTCTTCTTTTAATGCCACTAGGACCAGCTTGAGAGTCACTGGACCTCTGTCGCACAACAAATCTGTCCATAGAGCTCTGTACCTCCCGTTCCTTCACGATTTGTCTAAAATGGGCCACAACATTGTCATTGTAATAGCTGTTAGGGTGATTTTCATCCATAAAGGTTTGCACTTCAACCCACTGTGCACACATTTCCTTAATTTTTGAAGTAGGCACAATGTATTCCACAACTGGTATAGGCTTCTCAGGGTTTCTCCCAAACCCTTCAAAATCTTTCTTAATTTCCATACTAATTCTCACCCTTTTCACCACAGGGTTGGCACTAGAAGCTTTCTTGGGGCCCATGGTGACTTATTTTGCAGAAACAAGCACCAAACACAGTGATAATATGGATAATATGGAATGTACCGAATGTATCCTTAGATGCGCGTACACTGGCTGGCTTGTAAACACTGGCACACAAGGGGCAGTTCAGGCCACATGTGGACAGGTCTCATACGAATCGTATCGAATACCGGGTTTTCAATCGAATACCGAGGAAAATTTTTTGCGATATAATACATCGAATACCGGATTTATTGAATACCGATGCCATCGAATACCGGGGGTCCACTGTATTTGGGAGTGGACGTGTCAGCGGATGGGTCTATGAAAGATGAGGTGAATCATAGAACTGATGAGGGGAAAAGGGTGAGCGGTGCACTTAGGAGTCTGTGGAGACAAAGAACTTTGTCCTTGGAGGCAAAGAGGGAAATGTATGAGAGTATAGTTTTACCAACGCTCTTATATGGTTGTGAAGCATGGGTGATGAATGTTGCAGCGAGGAGAAGGCTGGAGGCAGTAAAGATGTCGTGTCTGAGGGCAATGTGTGGTGTGAATATAATGCAGAGAATTCGTAGTTTGGAAGTTAGGAGGAGGTGCGGGATTGCCAAAACTGTTGTCCAGAGGACTGAGGAAGGGTTGTTGAGGTGGTTCAGACATGCAGAGAGAATGGAGCGAAACAGAATGACTTCAAGAGTGTATCAGTCTGTAGTGGAAGGAAGGCGGGTAGGGGTCGGCCTAGGAAAGGTTGGAGGGAGAGGGTAAAGGAGGTTTTGTGTGCGAGGGGCTTGGACTTCCAGCAGGCATGCATGAGCGTGTTTGATAGGAGTGAATGGAGACAAATGGTTTTTAGTACCTGACGTGCTGTTGGAGTGTGAGCTAAGTAACATTTATGAAGGGATTCAGGGAAACCGGCAGGCCGGACTTGAGTCCTGGAGATGGGAAGTACAGTGCCTGCACTCTGAAGGAGGGGTGTTAATGTTGCAGTTTAAAAACTGTAGTGTAAAGCACCCTTCTGGCAAGACAGTGATGGAGTGAATGATGGTGAAAGTTTTTCTTTTTCGGGCCACCCTGCCTTGGTGGGAATCGACCAGTGTGCTAATAAAAAAAAAAAAAAAAAAAAAAAAACTTTATGCTTCTTCTTTTTGAGTCACCCTGCCTTATTGGGAGATGGCCATTGTTAGAAAAAAAAAAAAGCAGCTCCAATTCCTCAGCTCATAAGTCTTGACAAGCATCAAGACACCCACTTTGATGGGACTTGATTATTTTAGTTCAGGTTTTCTTTCATTTTAATATTCAGGAGTTTAATGCTTTGATAACTTTCAATACATACAGTAAATCTCTCTCACATGTTCTACCGCATATATGCAGCCTTATTAGCATACCTATTTTTAGGCCATTCATTTGATATACACTGATAATAAGAAAAAATTATCTATACTGATATTTTGTGAGGTGCAATTACTTGTTAAAACGATACACAAATAAACAATATGAAAGATGGAGAGAAAGGGAGAGGGGTAGAAATAGGAGAGAGAAAGACATAAAATGAGACACATTATATGCATACCAATGTAATACCTGTACTGTTCATTAATTTAATAATGTAACTCGCTACAACACACATGTACAGAGAATATTTAGCATCTTACTTAGAAATTCAACAACACATTCCACATCAGCCATTACACACACAAGCCAAATTACATGTTACCTAGACATATCCATATTGACGGCATCACTGGAATACAATTCTAACAAGTGCTAAGCTTAAATACAGAGAAACTACAAGGGTAGAACAATATGGATCATCATTGTGCCTTACAATGTACAAGCTTACATGCCTATGAATGTAATGCCTACAGCAAGGCCAGAAAAATCTTTGTATACTAGTTTTATATAAAGCTCATACTTTGAAAATGCCATGTTAATAACCACATGTTTGTTATTTGCATCTGTAATTACCAACAAATTTCTCTTACAAACAGAACAATAATTTTTTCTTTATAAATGGTTGACAGCAAATATTAAAAATTTACATAAACATTTAACTACTTTTGTTATAAAATATCTACAGAAAACAAACAAAACTAATTCTTAAAAGTTATAGGGATTAAAATCAAAAGTACAACAATAATAGACCATACAATGACACTTATCAACTTCAAGACGGGAAGAGCAGCAAAACGAGAGCATGCAGGGTGCAACCATTTAAAGCTGCATCATTTTGGCTAGGCATTAGGTAAATAGCTCCTTCTACAAGCCAATGATCTTCAAACATTTATGAACTACAAGCAATGCATTTTATTATCCAGTACCTATACAAATTGATAGGTTTTCCAGCCATAAAACACTTTAAAAAATGGCATTAACTGGCATCAAGGTATGGTAAGCTAACACTTGGTGTAGACTGTGAATACTAAATATCTTCCAACATGTACTGAAAATCTTTAATGAATGTATGTAACAATTCAGTGGAGTGATCAGGATTCAAACCCACAGTCTGGGATTACCAGTGGGACTGTTGTGGTTAAAATAAATGGCTGGTAATCCAAGGTCATGGGATTGAATCCTGCTCTCTCATATGAAATACTAAAACTTTCTTACAATTCAGGATAAACAAACTAATACAGACAAAGCTTAATAAGAATAAAAAGCTCAGCATTAATTAGAAACATGTCATCTTCCCCTAAAGTGTAGTTATCAATTTTAATTGTCTGAGCTGTGGTATATAAAATTCATATACTGATTATTCAAGCTACTCCAATTTATCAATAATAATAATAATAATAATAATAATAATAATAATAATTTATTTTGACATGATACATGGTTGTACAAAGGAATATAATAGTTGGGTGTACATGTCAAAAGCCCTTTGTATGTAGAGCATTTCGGGCCAACTTAAAATTAACTGAAGATTAATAAGGCAATAACAGTCCATATGGTCATTAGATTAGTTACAATGAGTACAAGAGAACTGAGTATTCTATTAGGTAATGCTATATGGCTTTAATAAGTCTAGTAGAGAAGTTCAGTAAAAAATAATTAGTATTGAAATAGAGTATAAAAAGTATTATAATTTAGAACAATTTAAAACAATTTACAATATGAAGTATTATAATTTAGTACAATTTAAAACGATGAAATTGAAACCTTATAATTTTGAAGTAATGAGTAAATGGTTGAGAAATCCCCAGCACAATATACAGTAATGAAATTGAAACAATTTTAAGACTGAAATTAATGATCGAACAGTTGAGCAGTCTTAAATTATTTAAAAGTTTTTGATTAGCTTTTGAGTAACTGGTAGGTATTAAGTAAAGTGTCTGTCTGGTTAATTTTGGGTGATGAGGTGATTTCTAAGTAGGGTCTTAAATTGATTTGCAGGCAGGGGTCCTTTAGTGTGTTCTGTCAGTGAATCCCAGATCTTCGGTTTGTATAACCTATTCTTTGAAAAATATTCCACTCTCAGGATTTATTTTTTGCTAGGTAACTTTTGTTAGATGTTTAACTTGGTTATCTCTGAAGTCAGACCTTCACTGAAACACTGAAGCTGAAAAAAAAAGTCTTCAGGCTGCTTGGGGATACACTGATATCATTTCTCACCCAAGACACAACTCTGCACAGCTTTTACATCCCTCACTGGCACATATTGTGAGACAACTAGTTCACTTAGAGATTACCCACCCCATCTTCCAAACATAACCTAATCTAACTTGTCATAATTTATGCAATACAGTAGACCGTCGTTTAACATGATTTTGTCTTGCACGTTTTTGTTATAGCATGACTGTGGAATTGCAGCATATTTTTGTTTAACACTTCATAAAATTAGTTTAACATGGTTGTGTGAGGGGAAAAAATTTTGAGGGCCCGGTCACTAGCCGAGTGGAATGGTTTGTGGGTTAGTGGGTTACACCACTGTGTCAACGAGGAAGACCTGCTGCCATCCCCCAGCTCCCTAAGCCACCCACACTACCCTCCCACCCTTCAGTTCAGGTCATACGCGTATAGGACGACGATACTTTGGAAGCTCGCTGTATTATACAGCATCAGCTGTATAATGTACTGCAGGGTAAAAGAGCCCAGAGATCCATTACAGAATTTATGCACACTCCAATACAACCATCGACTTCAGTACCAGAACCTCTATCATCCACTTTTGCCGACAACCAACAACCATCCACCTCAGACCAGTAGGGCCACACCATCTATATCCACTCTCTTCACAATCATTCACAAACACCATTGCCCACAATTTAAGATAAGAAATACTATTGCATTTGTAGTCTTAAGCAGAAATATAGCACGACAATGCACTAAAATTACATATTCACTTTTATTTTGTAAGATCTGGAGGTCTAAAAAAAAGTTGTTTGACTTTTTGAAGGCGCCCAGCAACGTAACCCTATTTTTCCCATAAGTTCTTCAGTTTGTTTAACACAGTTTTGTCTAACACGGAGTTTTCAGGAACGAACTACCGTGTTAAACGACGGTCTCCTGTAAGTTAATTTACTTAATCTAAGAGTTTAAATAATCAATTACAATAGTTTCAAATAAATAAGACAAGCCAATTGCCTTTGGAAAATTTTCTACATACTGTATATTTACATAATCATTAAGTATAGTAAAATATGACTGTTGCATGACATGTTCAAATCATTCACAAAAATATTCAGAGCTACCTGTAACTAGTTTCAATAGTTCAAATCCCAAAGTCTTGCCTGAGGCCAGACATCACTGTCGGCTCTCTCGTCAACTAGCTTATTGCTGCTAGTGGCTCAAAGGACTACACACGTACCACACCCTGGCCAATCAGATATTTGCAGCAGGTGGTGGTTCAGTTTTCTTTTGAAAATTGAACCACTACCTGCTACGGTAGCATAGTTCTGTCAATATTTCTGATTTTTTTTTTTTCAACAAGTCGGCCGTCTCCCACCAAGGCAGGGTGACACAGAGAGAAAGAAAATCCCCAAAAAGAAAATACTTTCATCATCATTCAACACTTTCACCTCACTCACACATAATCACTGTTTTTGCAGAGGTGCTCAGAACACAACAGTTTAGAATCATATACGTATAAAAATACACAATATATCTCTCCAAACTGCCAATATACCAAACCCTTCCTTTAGAGTGCAGGCATTGTACTTCCCATTTCCAGGACTCAAGTCCAGTTATATAAAATAACCGGTTTCCCTGAATCCCTTCATTAAATATTACCCTGCTCACACTCCAACAGATCGTTAGGTCCCAAATACCATTTGTCTCCATTCACTCCTATCTAACACGCTCACGCATGCCTGCTGGAAGTCCGAACCCCTCGCCCACATCACCTCTTTTACCCCCTCCCTCCAACCTTGTCGAGGACGACCCCTACCCTGCCTTCCTTTTTCTACAGATTCATACGCTCTCCATGTCATTCTACTTTGATCCAATCTCTTTAAATGACCAAACCACCTCAACAAACCCTCTTCAGCCCTCTGACTAATACTTTTATTAACTCCACACCTTCTCCTAATTTCCACACTCCGAATTTTCTGCATAATATTTACACCACACATTGCTCTTAGACAGGACATCTCCACTGCCTCCAACCACCTCCTCGCTGCAGCATTTACAACCCACACTTCACACCCATATAAAAGTGTTGGTACTACTATACAGTGCACCCCCGCATAACGATATTAATCCGTTCCTGAGAGCTCATTGTTATGCAAAATTATCGTTATGCGAATGAATTTTCCCCATAAGAAATAATGGAAATCAAATTAATCCGTGCAAGACACCCCAAAGTATGAAAAAAAAAATTTTACCACATGAAATATTAATTTTAATACACACAAACTGAAATGACAGTAGTTTGTTGGATTATGTATTGGTAGATAAAAGACTGTTGAGTAGACTTCAGGATGTACATGTTTATAGAGGGGCCACAGATATATCAGATCACTTTCTATTTGTAGTACACTGAGAGTAAAAGGTAGATGGGATACAAGGAGAATAGAAGCATCAGGGAAGAGAGGGTAAAGGTTTAAAAACAAAAGAGGGGGCAGTTGGGGAAAAGATATAACACTATTGGAGGATAGAGGGGCTAATGAGAGCATAGGAAAGGGGGCGAAGAGGTAGGGGGTGGGTTTAAAAATGGTGTTGGAGTGTTCAGCAAAAAAATTTTTGGGGTTTACGGGAAAGGGGTGCAGGAGGGAAGAGGAGCATTGGGGGAATGATGATTAAAAGATAGTAAGGAAAAAGTTACATATAAAGTTTTTACAAAGTAGAAGTGATGAAAGGGAGGAAGAGTATTGGAAAAAAGAGAAAAGTTAAGAGAGGGTGAAGCAATGTAAAAAGAGCAAATGAGAGAGTGGGTGGGGAGTTATCAACAAATTTTTTTGAAAATAAGAAAAAGTTTTGGATGAGATTTAACAAGTTAAAAAAGCCAGAAAACAAATGGATTTGTCAGTTAAAATGGGGAGAGGAGAGTTTTAAAAATGGAGTTAGGTTTTGGGGAAAATGGAGGAATATTTTGAGGAATTGTTAAATTTTTGATGAAGATAGGGAAGCGTGATTTCTGATAGGGCAAGGAGAAAAAAATCTTGTAGGAGTGGGGAAGACCCGTTTGTGAGTGTGGGGGAATTCGTGAGGCAGTAGGAAAAATGAAAGGGGGAAAGGCACCCGGGATTGATGGTAAAAGATAGAAATGTTAAAAGCAGGGGGATTTTTTGGAGTGGTTGGTGCAATTTTTTTAAATAAATGAGGGGAAGGGGTAAGGTACCAGGGATTGGCAGAGACATCATATTTTCCTTTGTTTAAAGGAAAGGGGATAAAAGAGAGTGCAAAAATTTGGGGGGAAAAGTCTTTTGAGTGTACCGGTAAGTGTATGGTAGAGTTAAAATTTGAAAGAATTAAGAGTAAGACGGAGAATAGGAAGCAGATAAACAAGGGGCTTTGGGAAAGGTGGGGGTGTGTGGACCAGGTGTTTACAGTGAAACATAAAAAGTGAACAGTATTTAGATAGGCTAAAGAGGTCTTTGGCTTTATGGATTTGGAAAAGGCGTTGACAGGGGGATAGGGGGCAATGTGGCGTGTTTGCAAGTGTATGGGGTAGGAGGTAGGTTACTGAAGCAGGAAGAGTTTTTACAGGATAGGAGGCTCATTAGAGTAGTGGAAAAGGGAAATTTTTCCCCCAGTAAAAGTAGGCCTTAGACAAAAATGTGTGATGTCAAACCCTGGTTTTTAATAATTTATAGATGGGGTTGTAAGAGAAATAAATGCAGGGTCTTGGCAAGAGGCTGGAGTTAAAAGATAAAAAACACACCCCCCCCGTGGGGGTTGTCACAGCTGCTCTTTGCTGATGACACGTGCTCTTGGGGGAATTTTTGAAAAGAAGTTTTCAGAGATTGGGGATGAAATTTTGGTAGGGTGGCAAAAAAAAGAAAATTAAAAGGGGAAAACAGGGAAAAGTAAGGTTTGAGGATAAAAAAAAGATTGGTGATGAAAAATTGAATATCAGATTGGAGGGAGAGAGTAGGAGGAGGGGACGTATTAATTTTGGGAGGGACGTGAGCGGATGGGGCTATGAAAGAGAGGGGAATCTAGAATTGATGAGGGGAAAAAAAAATGAGTGGGCACTTAGGAGCTGTGGGGGACAAGAACTTTGTCCCTTGGGGGCAAAGAGGGGAATGTAGAGAGTATAGTTTTTCCAACCCCTTTTGGGGGGTGAAACGTGGGTGATGAATGTTGCAGCGAGGAAAGGCTGGAGGCAGTGGAGAGTCATGTCTGGGGCAATGTGTGGTGTAATATAATGCAGGAATTTTGTAGTTTGGAAGTTTGGAGGAGGTGCGGGTTCCAAAATGTTGTCCAGAGGGCTGAGGAAGGGTTTTGAGGGGGTTCGACTGTAAGAGAATGGGGCGAAACAGAATGACTTCAAGTGTATCATCTGTATGGAAGGAAGGCGGGGTAGGGGCGGGCCCCAGGGAAGGGGTTTGGGGGGAGGGGGTAAAAGGAGGTTTTGTGTGCGGGGGTTGGACTTCCAGCAGGCCCTGCTGGGGCGTGTTTGAAAAGGAGTGAATGGGGAAAAAGGTTTTTTAATACTTTACTGTGTTGGAGTGTGAGCAAAGTAACTTTATGAAGGGGTTCAGGGAAACCGCAGGCCGGGTTGAGTCCTGGGGATGGGGAAATAAAAAGTGCCTGCACTTGAAAGGATGGGGGTTTTTGTTTTCAGTTTAAAAACTGTAGTGAAACACCCCTTTTGGCAAGACGGATGGGGTGAATGATGGTGAAAATTTTTCTTTTTCGGGCCACCCTGCCTTTGGGGGGAATCGGCCGGTGTGATAATAAAAAAAAAAAAAAAAAAAAAAACTGAAAAAGGCATGCACAGTTACATGACACTGCTTTTATTGAAGATCTGGTGATGATTGATGGGATGGGAGGAGGAGAGAGTCTTAGTGTTTAGAAGGGGAATCCCCTTCCATTAAGACTTGAGTGTCAAGTCCTTTTCTGGGGTTACTTCCCTTCTTCTTTTAATGCCACTAGGACCAGCTTCAGAGTCACTGGACTTCTGTCGCACAACATATCTGTCCATAGTGGCCTGTACCTCTCGTTCCTTTATGACTTCCCTAAAGTGTTTCACAACAGTGTCAGTGTAATAGTCACCAGCACGGCTTGCAATAGCTGTGTTAGGGTGATTGTCATCAAAAAAGGTTTGCACTTTAAGCCACATTCACACATTTCCTTAATCTTTGAAGTAGGCAACTTCTTCAATTTCTCTCTCTCCTCCTCCGAACCAGTTTCCTCAGGCCTGGCCTCTTGCTGTTGAAGTTGATCTAGCAGCTCATCAGTGGTTAGTTCTTCATTGTCCTCCTCCACCAACTCTTCCACATCCTCCCCACTAACCTCCAACCCCAAGGACTTTCCCAATGCCACAATGGATTCCTCAACTGGCATACTCCTCTCAGGGTTAGCCTGAAACCCTTCAAAAACCCTTTGGTCTACACATTCTGGCCACAGTTTCTTCCAAGCAGAGTTCAAGGTCCTCTTAGTCACTCCCTCCCAAGTCTTACCTATAAGGTTTACACAATTGAGGATATTAAAGTGCTCTCTCCAAAATTCTCTTAAGAGTCATTTGAGTTTCTGAGGTCACTACAAAGCACCTTTCAAACAGAGCTTTTGTGTACAGTCTTTTGAAGTTTGCAATAACCTGCTGGTCCATGGGCTGCAGGAGAGGAGTGGTATTAGGAGGCAAAAACTTCACCTTAATGAAGCTCATGTCCCCATAAAGTCGCTCTGCCATGTCTGTAGGATGACCAGGGGCATTGTCTAACACCAGGAGGCACTTAAGGTCTAATTTCTTTTCAGTCAGGTAATCTTTCACATTGGGGGCAAATGCATGGTGTAACCAGTCATAGAAAAAGTCCCTAGTGACCCATGCCTTACTGTTTGCCCTCCACAGCACACACCAAATTAGCCTTGAGATATTCTTTTGCCTGAATGCTCTGGGAGTTTCTGAGTGATACACTAATAAAGGCTTCACTTTTCAATCACCACTAGCATTGGAACACATCAACAGAGTAAGCCTGTCTTTCATAGGCTTATGTCCTGGGAGTGCCTTTTTCTCCTGAGTAATGTAGGTCCTGCTTGGCATTTTCTTCCAAAACAGGCCTGTTTCATCACAATTATACACTTGTTCAGGTTTCAGTCCTTCACTGTCTATGTACTCCTTGAATTCCTGCACATATTTTTCAGCTGCTTTGTGGTCCAAACTGGCAACCTCACCATGCCTTATCACACTATGTATGCCACTACGCTTCTTAAATCTCTCAAACCAACCTTTGCTGGGCTTAAATTCACTCACATCATCACTAGTTGCAGGCATTTTTTTAATTAAATCCTCATGCAACTTCCTAGCCTTTTCACTTATGATCACTTGAGAGATGCTATCTCCTGCTATCTGTTTTTCATTTATCCATACCAATAAGAGTCTCTCAACATCTTCCATCACTTGCGATCTCTGTTTCGAAAACACAGTTGAACCTTTGGCAAGAACAGCTTGCTTGATTGCCGTTTTGTTGCCCACAATAGTAGCGATGGTTGATTGGGGTTTATTATACAACCTGGCCAGCTCGGAGACACACACTCCACTTTCATACTTAGCAATGATCTCTTTCTTCATCTCTATAGTAATTCTCACCCTTATTGCTGTAGGGTTGGCACTAGAAGCTTTCTTGGGGCCCATGGTCACTTATTTTGCAGATAAAATCACCAAAAACACTGTAATAATACGAAATGTTCCGATTGTATGCTTGGATGTTACCGCGGAGGCTGGCTGGTAAACAATGCCACCGGCGGAACATGTGAGGCTGGCTCAGGCCGCACATTAGACGCGTCTCGGACGAACAGCATTGAGCGGGTTTTTTAGTGGTAAGTGAGGCAAAATCTTAGCGATAAAATGTATCGGTATGCGGATTTAACGTTATGTAATGCCAACGGTATGCAGGGGTCCACTGTACTTTCATACATTCCCTTCTTTGCCTCCATAGATAACATTTTTTGCCTCAACATATACCTCAATGAACCACTCACCTTTTTTCCTTCATCAATTCTATGATTAACCTTATCCTTCATAAATCCATCCGCTGACATGTCAACTCCCAAATATCTGAAAACATTCACTTCTTCCATACTCCTCCTCCCCAATTTGATATCCAATTTTTCTTTATCTAAATCATTTCATACTCTCATCACCTTACTCTTTTCTATGTTCACTTTCAACTTTCTACCTTTACACACATTCCCAAATTCATCCACTAACCTTTGCAATTTTTCTTTAGAATCTCCCATAAGCACAGTATCATCAGCAAAAAGTAACTGTGTCACTTCCATTTTGTATTTAATTCCCCATAATTTAATCCCACCCCTCTCCCGAACACCCTAGCATTTACTTCTTTTACAACCCCATCTATAAATATATTAAACAACCATGGTGACATTACACATCCCTGTCTAAGACCTACTTTTACCGGGAAGTAGTCTCCCTCTCTTCTACACACCATAACCTGAGCCTCACTATCCTCATAAAAGCTCTTTACAGCATTTAGCAACTTACCACCTATTCCATACACTTGCAACATCTGCCACATTGCTCCCCTATCCACTCTATCATATGCCTTTTCTAAATCCATAAATGCAATAAAAACTTTCATACCTTTATCTAAATACTGCTCACATATATGCTTCAATGTAAACACTTGATCTACACATCCCCTACCCATTCTAAAACCTCCTTGCTCATCCACAATTCTACATTCTGTCTCGTCTCTAATTCTTTCAATAATAACCCTACCGTACACTTTTCCTGGTATACTCAGTAAACTTATTCCTCTATAATTTTTACGATCTCTTTTGTCCCCATTCCCTTTATATAAAGGGACTATACACGCTCTCCGCCAATCCTTAGGTACCTTCCCCTCTTTCATACATTTATTAAACAAAAATACCAACCACTCCATCACTATATCCCCCCCTGCTTTTAACATTTCTGTCATGATCCCATCAGTTCCAGCTGCTTTACTCCCTTTCATTCTACGTAATGCCTCATGCACCTCCCCCACACTCACATCCTGCTCTTCTTCACTCCTAAAAGATGATATACCTCCCTGGCCAGTGCATGAAATTACCACCTCCCTTTCTTCCTCAACATTTAAAAGTTCCTCAAAATATTCTTGCCATCTACCCAAAACCTCCATCTCCTCATCTACTAACTCCCCTTCTCTGTTTTTAACTGACAAATCCATTTGTTCCCTAGGCTTTCTTAACTTGTTTAACTTACTCCAAATTTTTTTCTTATTTTTATTAAAATTCCTTGACAGTACCTCTCCCACTCTATCATCTGCTCTCCTTTTGCACTCTCCCATCACTCTCTTCACCTTTCTTTTAATCTCCATATACTCTACTCTTCTTATAACACTTCTGCTTTGTAAATACCTCTCATAAGCTACCTTTTTCTCTTTTATCACACCCTTTACTTCATCATTCCACCAATTACTCCTCTTTCCTCCTGCACCCACCCTCCTATAACCACAAACTTCTGCCCCACATTCTAATACTGCATTTTTAAAACTATTCCAACCCTCTTCAACCCCCCCACTACTCATACTTGCACCAGCCCACCTTTCTGCAAATAGTTGCTTATATCTCACCCGAACTTCCTCCTCCCTTAGTTCATACACTTTCACCTCCCTCTTACTTGTTGATGCCATTTTCCTCTTATCCCATCTACCTCTTACTCTAACTGTAGCTACAACTAGATAATGATCCGATATATCAGTTGCCCCTCTATAAACGTGCACATCCTGGAGCCTACCCAACAACCTTTTATCCACCTGATATCTACTGCAAAAAGGTTGAAAAATCCATGGACCACAAATAGTGACACTGTGTTCTCTAATTGTGCCTCAGGACCTACACTTTTCTTTATCAATATATTAATGGCATACAATACAGTCATACCCCATTTTATGCCATTTTGGCTTACATCAACTTTGCCTTTACACCACTTTTCTAGAGTAAATTAAAGTTCAGTGAATGTCATTATGTCAGATGTTACATCACTCAGCAACGTCACCTACGTAATAATAAAAGTGTGTGAAATGAATAAATTTTTCCTAAAAAATAATTTAAAATAAATAAAATGCAAAAATTAACAGTAAAAGATAAAAGCTAAAAAAGAAATTCGAAAATACAATAAACACTCATTTAAAACATAAAAAAAATGTATACATATACAGTGGACCCTCGTTTTTCATAATTAATCCATTCCAGAAAGTGTGACTAATGGTGAAATTGACGATTTGCGAAACCATTTTCCCCCATAAGAAATAATGTAAATCCAATTAATCCGTTTCAGACCAAAAGTATTAACAAAAAAATATTTTTTTTTACATGAAATATAGATTTACATACACAGAAAACAATGAGACATGAAGAATAAAACAATAATAACATCACACTTACCTTTATTGAAGACTCTTGTTGGTGTATGAATAAAATATGTCATTACATATGTTAGGAATTGTGGCGGTGGCAGGGGAATGTCTGGAGGCAAGGCAAGATAGTCCTTCACTATGACACTAACATCAATCTACGGCTTATTTATGTATCACAATTCATCTAATATGACATAACAAACAATATTAATAACATAGAAACATGATATACTCTAAAATGAATAGAAAATGTCATTACGTATGTCACAAGTGGTGGTGTGTTTTGTTGTTGGGTTAGAGAGGCCACTGAGAGCAGAAGCCATACATAGTGGTGGTGGCGGCGGCGGTGTTATCAGTAGCCCTATACAGTGGAACCTCAAATATCGAACTTTCTTTGGTCCAGAAGGCTGTTTGAGTGCCTTTACCGAATGAATTTATTCCCATGAGGAATAATGTAAATTAGGTTAGTCCATTTCAGACCCTCAAAAATACACTTATAAAAGCACTTACAAAAATATACTTACATAATTGGTTGTGTTGGGAGCAGTTCGATTTTTGAGGTTCCACTGTATACAGTGGAACCCTGAGTTTCATATGCCCTGACTATTATACGCTTTGAGTTTAGAACTGTTTTTTCAGCTCAATTTTGTCCCGAGTTATGCACTGCGCCCCGTGTTTCGTCCTGCGTACCAGAACTGTCTGCCTGCCCCCATAGTTGTGAATCAGTGTGGCTTTGTTTCTCCTCGAATGAATATAGACATTTTCATTAATCCATCTATTATATTATCTTCAAAATTATATAAGAAACAAGTTACATAGTATATATAAAAACATGCAATGTTTATATGCGATGTACGTTTAATAATAATTACTCTTGGGCACATTAAATGTCTTACTTTTGGTTAATATAGATATTTTCACTAATGCATCTATGATTGGCTGTGTAGTATAATAATATGGCTGTGTAGTGTAGCCCAGGGAGGCTACATACATGTACCTACATCAACAGGCTACCTACACTGAATTCCTACAAATAAATGCTACTCACCTCTCACCCTACATTAAGACTACAAATATTTTAAGGTAAGTAATGAATGTACTGTAGCAGTAAAAGACAAAGAAGGGAAATAACACTAGAGGGCTTTGATACCTGAAGTCCTTATGGAGGGGGATTCTCAACTCCCTGGAATGGATTAATTGTATTTACATTAATTCTTATGGGAAATACTGTATCGACTTTAGGACGTTTCGGCTTTAGTACTAGCTCCTGAAATGGATTAAGTATGAAACTCAGGGTTCCAATGTAACTCCAACAACATTGGAAGAGTTAGGTTCATGCTGTCCTTTTTCTATCGATTAATCGCTTAACTTACTTGCTACACTGTTAATGCTACACTTTATCGCTGGCTGGTACTATAGCCTTTATTAACTCGTGCTACTTTAGTATTGTACATATCGTAGAATCACTGAAGAAGGTACATTCTCCCCTCACTCTTCCACCTCCACTTTATCACTTTACTACGAGTACTTTCTTGAATTCTATTGTATTTCTCAACTTCTTTACCAAAGGTCTGGCATTAGGAACTTTCTTTGGGGCCATAGTGGCTTATTTAGCAGATTTTTTTTTTTTTTTTTCAACAAGTCGGCCGTCTCCCACCGAGGCAGGGTGACCCAAAAAAGAAAGAAAATCCCCAAAAAGAAAATACTTTCATCATCATTCAACACTTTCACCACACTCACACATTATTAGCAGATGCAAGCACTAAAATGAATAGAATATTAAAAAACATATCGTATGAACATGTGGGATCATCCTCACTCGCTGATAAACAATGGCACACTGGCTGTGAATGGAGTGTGGGGCCACTTGGGGCTGTGCATACGCATCTGGGATGAACGACTATTTGTAGGTCAAATGACGATTCACAAGTCAATATTTTGACAAAAAAAAATTTGATTTTCTAAAATTATGACCTCTGATGCTTACAAAAAACGAGGATCCACTGTACGTAGTTCTGCTGTCTTGTTGCATGGCGGCATTGCTGTTGGCTCTCATTCAAAACAAAGGTGATGCCATGTGCATTTTTGTCCATGCTGTAATCGTATGCTTGTATATGTTTTGGTAGAATTACCGACAATATGTAAAGTAAAAGGACACAAGTGCAACTAATGTGACATTTTATTGTGGCAACGTAACGGCTTGACAAAGCTCCTGGAGAGCGAAACGTTGCCACAATAAAATGTCACATTAGTTGCACTTGTGTCTTTTTACTTTACAAATCATGTGCTTGTTTTGCCTTTCACTGTTATCTTTGTGATTATTCCTTTACTGTGTCTGTGTTAGCCATGGGTCCTAAGAAGGATAGTGCTAGTGATTACAAGTGGAAAGTAAGTTAAATATGATTAAAAGATATGAAAATGGTGAAAAAGTGTCGGTGATAGTGCATGCCTTAGGGTTGCCTTAGGTGTTCTTTTCATACTTAAGGCATTTTTTAAGGCAAATCACAAGGTAAATAATATAATTTTTTTAACTGTGTTCATTATTCTTTAAAAAATATGAATAAAATATGTTTTCAGTGTTCTTTAAGGTTTAGCAATAGTTATATTCTTTCGCAAGTTATTTATGCTAGTTTCACAGTGTTTGTCGTCATTTTAAGGCATTACGTCCGGTTTACGTCAAAAATCAGGTTACGTCACAGCTCTTGGAACCAATTAATAATGTAGGGTGGGGTATGACTGTACTGACAAGTAAATGAGTATGACCCATGTGCAACGGCTGGAAATCTTTATTGTTGAAATGTTTTGCCTGCTCTGCAGGCTTCTTCAGTCAAATACAGATGTTACTAAATACTAGAGACAGAAGAAGCAGTGGTGAAGTCAAGATGAGGTGATTAATCCCTCAGCTTTGAAGGAGTAATTTTGAGGTAGTCGGTCCCTCAGCTTTGAGAAGGGTTCAGCTCCCCAATCTTGTTCAAAGTGAAAGTGAAGAATGAAAATGAGGCCATTATGCCAGAGCACATGTGTCTTACTTATTTACATGTGCTTTTCACTTGGTTTACTCTACACTTCCTCCCAAATCTCTTGCTCCAATAAATAAATAAATTACAGCATGAACTCACTCTCTCTGAGCTGTGATCTCTCGAAGCGGTGATGGAGAATGTGTGGTTCCTCCTGTTGTGCTAGATTCGAAGTGGAGTCTAAGTAACGTTACAGCCGACCCCAAGCCACGGACAACAATACCTGTCTCGCCCTCCAGATCAAAATACTGACGATAACTGATGATAAGAAGGTAAAAAGAGACCATTACAATTACTTACATTACTGTTATATTCTAGCACTACCAGTATATACTTCCAAAATTAGTTTGCAGAAAGTTACATAAACACTGCTTAATAAATTAATATAAAATCCTTTTAATACAATATTATTGTGTACTTACTGAACATAAAGTTACAAAACTGTACATGTACATATTTGCATGTTCATCAGAACATGCAAATATGTAAGTAGATAGGAATCTGCCTTTGAAACAACACTCATTCAAGACAGATAAAAAACTACAAACATTATTTAAGATGTATCAAAAGAATATAGAAGTCAAAAACTTTGAGAAAAAAAAAATTCTACCAGGAAATGAACTCGCCCCACCCATCAAACAGGAACTCAGGACACTAGTTACCAGAAAAATTTTGACTTTTAAAGGAAAACAAGTAACCCGCACATAGAGTCAGAAATGCTATTACGAAGCTTCAGTCCGACTTGGATCATTCACAAGTCACACTGTGTATTGTTCCAGTCATTGTACTGTGCCTTTTTGTTCTTTAAAATAAAACTTTTCATCAGTGAACCTCATGAAAGACCTGGCTGGAAATTGAAATACAGTTGACCCTCAACCAACGATGGCGTCGATTAACGATAAATCCGACTAGCGATACATTTTAACGCAAAATTTTTGCCTAGGCTAGCGCTAAAAAACTCGACCAACACTATTCGTTCCGTCTGAGACACGTCCACTTCTGGCCAGTGTTTACAAACCAGCCAGCCACCGCGGTCGCTTCCAAGCATACAATTGGAACATTTCATATTATCACAGCCTTTTTAGTGATTGCACCTGCAAAATAAGTCACCATGGGCCCCAAGAAAGCTTCTAGTGCCAACCCTACAGCAAAAAGGGTGAGAATTACTATGGATATGAAGAAAGAGATCATTGCTAAGTATGAAAGTGGAGTGCGTGTCTCCAAGCTGGCCAGGTTGTACACAAAACCCCAATCAACCATCGCTACTACTGTGGCCAAGAAAACGGCAATCAAGGAAGCTGTTCTTGCCAAAGGTGCAATTATGTTTTCGAAACTGAGATCGCAAGTACTCGAAGATGTTGAGAGACTGTTATTGGTGTGGATAAATGAAAAACAGATAGCAGGAGACAGCATCTTTCAAGCGATCATATGTGAAAAGGCTAGGAAGTTGCATGACGATTTAATTAAAAAAATGCCAGCAACTAGTGGTGACGTGAGTGAATTTAAGGCCAGCAAAGGTTGGTTTGAGAGATTTAAAGGGAAGGGAAGTAACCCCAGAAAAGGACTTGCCACCTCAAGTCCTAATGGAAGGGGATTCCCCTTCTAAACACTAAGACCATCAACACTCTCCCCTCTTCCCATCCCATCAATCATCACCAGATCTTCAATAAAGATAAGTGTCATGTAACTGAGCATGTCTTCTTCAGTTTGTGTGTATTAAAATTAATATTTCATGTGGTAAAAACAATTTTTTTTTCATACTTTGGGGTGTCCTACACTGATTAATTTGATTTCCATTATTTCTTAGGGGAAAATTAACTCGACTAACGATAATTTTGACTAACGATGAGCTCTCAGGAACGGATTAATAGCGTTAGTCGAGGGTCCACTGTATATAGCAAGAAAAAAAAAGGAAAACAATGCAACAGATGAAAGAAATTCTGTTTAAAAGAAAAATGTCACCAGTGGGTCAAACAAAAATCAGCGCTTGCCCAATAATCTATCTAAATTATGTGTATTCTATGTCAAGAAAAACAAAATATCTACACTAGTTTGTGGATCATGCAAAAAATCTTATTCAGAATAAGAACTAAAAATGATTAAAACTCAACCAGACTTTGATGAGTTCAACAAATAGAGCGACAGATGAAATGATGGAATTTAGTGTAGGCAAGAGTCACGTAATGGAAATGTAAAGAACTTTTACCCAATCACAGCATTTCCGCCAAGTTCCAAAACCTTAAGTCCAATACGGCGCTGGAGTTCCCCAGAGAGCTTAAAAAAGAGAGTCTGACGTGCTTCATTGCTGGCACGAGGAGTCCGAATCTTGTCTATCCACTGATACTCTGGATCATCATTCACCACCAACTCTTCGACAAATCCGACAATATTCTGACACCTGTACCCAGCAGGAATCTCAGGAGCTGCCAAAGTAAAAATAACATTTAGAATATAGAATAAATAGCCAAATTTTGGTCTTTGCTAGAAAGTTCATGAAGTTAAAAGACGAAACTTACTAAAGAAAAACTGCACCCCACACGACGACTGACGAAATTTGTTGAAGTCTGAGAAGAGATCAACTTTAACAACGATGTTGACCTCACCACGAATCCCGTGCATAGTGTCATAAACAGGCAACCATCCAGACATGACAGCTGTTCCTGAAAATAAATTATCTACATGCATAAAGGGTGTGATAAAAGAGAAAAAGGAAGCTTATGAGAGGTTTTTACAAAGCAGAAGTGTTATAAGAAGAGCAGAGTATATGGAGAGTAAAAGAAAGGTAAAGAGAGTGGTGAGAGAGTGCAAAAGGAGAGCAGATGATAGAGTGGGAGAGGCACTGTCAAGAAATTTTATTGAAAATAAGAAAAAATTTTGGAGTGAGTTAAACAAGTTAAGAAAGCCTAGGGAAAGTATGGATTTGGCAGTTAAAAACAGAGTAGGGGAGTTAGTAGATGGGGAGATGGAGGTATTAGGTAGATGGCGAGAATATTTTGAGGAACTTTTAAATGTTAAGGAAGAAAGAGAGGCAGTAATTTCATGCACTGGTCAGGGAGGTATACCATCTTTTAGGAGTGAAGAAGAGCAGAATGTAAGTGTGGGGGAGGTACGTGAGGCATTACGTAGAATGAAAGGGGGATCATGACAGAAATGTTAAAAGCAGGGGGGGATATAGTGTTGGAGTGGTTGGTACTTTTGTTTAATAAATGTATGAAAGAGGGGAAGGTACCTAGGGATTGGCAGAGAGCATGTATAGTCCCTTTATATAAAGGGAAAGGGGACAAAAGAGACTGTAAAAATTACAGGGGAATAAGTTTACTGAGTATACCAGGAAAAGTGTACGTAGGGTTATAATTGAAAGAATTAGAGGTAAGACAGAATGTAGGATTGCAGATGAGCAAGGAGGTTTCAGAGTGGGTAGGGGATGTGTAGATCAAGTGTTTACATTGAAGCATATATGTGAACAGTATTTAGATAAAAGTAGGGAAGTTTTTATTGCATTTATGGATTTAGAAAAGGCATATGATGGAGTGGATAGAGGGGCAATGTGGCAGATGTTGCAAGTATATGGAATAGGTGGTAAGTTATTAAATGCTGTAGAGTTTTTATGAGGATAGTGAGGCTCAGGTTAGGGTGTGTAGAAGAGAGGGAGATTACTTCCCGGTAAAAGTAGGTCTTAGACAGGGATGTGTAATGTCACCATGGTTGTTTAATATATTTATAGATGGGGTAGTAAAGGAAGTAAATGCTAGGGTGTTCAGGAGAGGAGTGGGAATAAATTTTGGGGAATCAAATTCAAAATGGGAATTGACACAGTTACTTTTTGCTGATGATACTGTGCTTATGGGAGATTCTAAAGAAAAATTGCAAAGGTTAGTGGATGAGTTTTGGAATGTGTGTAAAGGTAGAAAGTTGAAAGTGAACACAGAAAAGAGTAAGGTGATGAGGGTATCAAACGATTTAGATAAAGAAAAATTGAATATCAAGTTGGGGAAGAGGAGTATGGAAGAAGTGAATGTTTTCAGATACTTAGGAGTTGACGTGTCGGCGGATGGATTTATGAAGGATGAGGTTAATCATAGAATTGATGAGGAAAAAAGGTGAGTGGTGCATTGAGGTATATGTGGAGTCAAAAAACGTTATCTATGGAGGCAAAGAAGGGAATGTATGAAAGTATAGTAGTACCAACACTCTTATATGGGTGTGAAGCTTGGGTGGTAAATGCAGCAGCGAGGAGAACGGTTGGAGGCAGTGGAGATGTCCTGTTTAAGGGCAATGTGTGTAAATATTATGCAGAAAATTCGGAGTGTGGAAATTAGGAAAAGGTGTGGAGTTAATAAAAGTATTAGTCAGAGGGCAGAAGAGGGGTTGTTGAGGTGGTTTGGTCATTTAGAGAGAATGATCAAAGTAGAATGACATGGAAAGCATATAAATCTATAGGGGAAGGAAGGAGGGGTAGGGGCCGTCCTCAAAAGGGTTGGAGAGAGGGGGTAAAGGAGGTTTTGTGGGCAAGGGGCTTGGACTTCCAGCAAGCATGCGTGAGTGTGTTAGATAGGAGTGAATGGAGACGAATGGTACTTGGGACCTGACGATCTGTTGGAGTGTGAGCAGGGTAATATTTAGTGAAGGGATTCAGGGAAACCGGTTATTTTCATATAGTCGGACTTGAGTCCTGGAAATGGGAAATACAATGCCTGCACTTTAAAGGAGGGGTTTGGGATATTGGCAGTTTGGAGGGATATGTTGTGTATCTTTATACGTACATGCTTCTAAACTGTTGTATTCTGAGCACCTCTGCAAAAACAGTGATAATGTGTGAGTGTGGTGAAAGTGTTGAATGATGATGAAAGTATTTTCTTTTTGAGGGTTTTCTTTCTTTTTTGGGTCACCCTGCCTCGGTGGGAGACGGCCGACTTGTTGAAAAAAAAAATAAATAAAAATAAAGATCTCTCTACATTACAAGAGAAAAGAGAATTTTGAAACATCACAATAGTAAGAATTGTGTAAGGAGTCAGACCCAAAAATTTGCAAGGTTCCAAATTCTTTGGGTTCCTAATTTGTAGAATTCTTTTATCCAATACTCTATGCATGACCCATACAATGGAAACTAACCACAGGATTTCATTCAAAATGTGCTTAATGACTTTCTCTTGCCCAAACCACTTTTCTTTCTGGTCATTCCCTCTATGTAAATGTCAAAATTATCCAGGTTAGAGTAATTTTAAAACACACAAAACTATAAAATAAGCATAAACATAAAACAGTAGGTAGTAGGTTGGTAGACAGCAACCGCCCAGGGAGGTACTACCGACCTGCCAAGTGAGTGTAAAACGGAAACCTGTAATTGTTTTACATGATGGAAGGATTGCTGGTGTCTTTTTTCTGTCTCATAAACATGCAAGATTTCAGGTACGTCTTGCTACTTCTACTTACACTTAGGTCACACTACACATACATGTACAAGCAAATATGCATATACACACCACTCTGGGTTTTCTTCTATTTTCTTTCTAGTTCTTTTCTTGTTTATTTCCTCTTATCTCCATGGGGAAGTGGAACAGAATTCTTCCTCTGTAAGCCATGCGTGTTGTAAGAGGCGACTAAAATGCCGGGAGCAAGGACCTAGTAACCCCTTCTCCTATATAAATTACTAAATTTAAAAAGAGAAACTTTCGTTTTTCTTTTTGGGCCACCCTGCCTTGGTGGGACACGGCCAGTTTGTTGGAAAAAAAAAAAAAAAGTCTGTTGAGTATACCTGGTAAAGTGTATAGTACAGTTATCATTGAAAGAATTAAGAATAAAACTGAGAGTAGGATAGCAGATGAACAAGGAGGCTTCAGAATGGGTAGAGGTGTGTAGACCAAGTGTTTACAGTGAAACATATACAGTGCTAGTCATGGCATTATGCCGGGTGAGCATCATGGCATAATGCTGTAGCAAAAATGAAAAGCCTACAATACAGGGGGTTCTTTTTTCGTCAGTGTATTATACTGGGTAGCAGCTGTTAGCATGACGTCACGGCCTGCCGCCACACTCCACAGTGACTCCTCAGTGTTCACGTGGCTGCCGTAGTGAGAGGAAGTGTTGCACTTTTGTCTCTCATCCGCCCCATCTTTTGTCCAGTGTTCCCTTTGGTTTTGGGGCTATACATGTTTGATTATGGGTAAAAGGAAGTCTTTAATACCTGAAACTATAGCTCAAATCATAGGGCTTTACAAAACTGGGCACTAGACGAAAAAATAGTGGAGAATATTGGTGTGTGTGTGAGCGCTCAGTGAGGAAATGGGTGCAGCATTTCAAGGCGGTAGCAGTGTCGGGTTACCATCTGCCAAACCTCGGCCTGGCCCCTCGAAAAAGACATCTGTTCATACCTTAACTGTGTTAAAGTAGTAGTTAGAGAGTACACCTAGGATAACTGCTAGAGAATTGAAAGAAAAGAACCCGTATCTTCTCTCAGAGGTGTCTGTAAGAACTGTTAATAGGTGTGTGTCAGAAATGGGCTACAGTAGTCACTGCCAGGTTAAGAAACCAATCCTCTCCAAGCCATAGACAAAACAAAGGCTGGATTATGCAAAGAAATATCTTCCCTGGAATTCTCAACAGTGGTTTGAAGTACTCAGGAGTGATGAAGCAATCTTCACTGTCATGTGTAACCGTGGGAGACATGTGTACCGGCCCAGAGGTAGTGACCGCTAGACCCATGCTACACCTGCGGGATCACCAAACACCAATGGCCTGGGGGTGTTTCAGTGCTCAGTGTGTTGGTGAACTCATTGTGCTTCCCAAAAACCACTATATGAACCAGTATAATTACCTGGAGTTATTGTGTGACAATTTACCTGAGGCGTTTGGCAAGTGTGGGGCTACGGCTTTTATGCAGGATGGTGCACCGTGTCATACCGCCAAATCTGTAGTTCAGTGGCTTAAGGACTGTGAAGCGAGGTTCTTTAATGACTGGCCAGGTAATTCCCCAGACCTAAACCCTATTGAGAACCTCTGGTCAATAGTGAAACGAAGTTTACTGGGCAAGGATATCAGTTCCGTCTTGCGGCTGGAGGCTGCTCTACATGAGGCATGGAATAATATACCTCCTCAAACCTTCAAGAATTTGTGAGATCTTCCTACATGGATGAGGGATGTGATTAACCGTAAAGAACGCAGCACCAAATATTAAAACCTCAGTGAGAAAATATATATATTATAATCTTTCATGGTATGTGTTTTTGTTTCGGTACATGTGTAGAGTTTTGCTTACAAACAAGCTGGTCATATAATAAGAGAACTGTATGGGACTTAGCTTGATGACATCTCCACATTCTGCAGCCGCGTCCAGAATGTACTTGGAGCCGACGATGTAACTGTAACCACACATGGGCTGTAAGGGGATAAGTATGATGAGTATAATTACCCCTAGGGGGTGTTGTTTCAGCATATCTCAGAAACTGATTGCTGATGATATGTACTGGTTTGGACTCAAAAGTCCACACCTCACTGCCGACTATAGGATGATTTTGAACCCCTTGTGACACGAGAACTGCGCAGTCCCATGCATAACCAGTTGGTTCAAAACCTACCTTGCTCTTGTAGCATGAGTTATGGTGTTGGCTGCACCATATTTGACAGGTACAGGTGACTTGATAGAAGCTGAAGTGTCCTTGGATGTCCACATCTTCCACAATCTAGGAATATGCACCCTGTTACACTATGTTCCACAAGATTTGTTCTTTCCACAGTGATATCATTACAGGAAGCTGATCACACTTCTCTGTAATTGTTCTGCTGTGTCTGTTGAGATTCTTTATGCACAAAAACGCTCGATCACTATAGTCTTTGTTATTACAGCGTGATGCACGAGTTGCTTCGATGAAGTCTAAAAGGAATCTACCCCACAGTGCCCCTCGCTGGCCTGACTTGCCCTCATAGAAAGGATTCGCGATACACCAGTGTTTTTTCCTTCCTTGAGAAACTTCACACCGTGAAGCAATGCAGAATGCTCGATTCTTGCTGTCCGGGCATAGACAACAATGTACACTATGTTTAACATGGTAATAAAGTGTGTGAAGGGTTTTCCTTAACCCTTTCAGGGTCCAAGGCCAAAATCTGAAGTGGTGCCCCAGTGTCCAAGAATTTTCAAGAATTTTTTTTTTTATTTTTTCTTATAAATGGTAGAGAATCTTTTTGTGAATGTAATAAAACAAAAAGTACGAAATTTGATGGAAAATTGACGAAATTATGCTCTGTGAATTTTGATGTGTCAGCGATATTTACGAATCGGCGATTTTGCCGACTTTGACCCCCATTTTAGGCCAATTACATTATTCCAGTCAACCAAATTTTTAGCTATTTCACTAGTATTACTTCTATTCTATCGATTGAGCACAAGAACACAGTTACATTCACACAATAAAGTGTTTCAACTACAAAATAAAGTGACCGGAAATTGGTGATTTGGCCAATTTAACACAAAGTTCAAAATATTCCAATTTCAAAATAGGGTCCAGAATAAACAATGTAGGTATTCCTGGCACTAAACTAACATTTCCTCTGTTCATTAGTTATATTTTGAGGCTTTACAAATAAATTCCATTTTGATTTTTTATTCACATAATGAATTTTTATTCACACCAAAAAATAGAAGATTTACTGTTATGCAATATTGTAATAATTGTATAAATATCATCACCACATTTGTGAATGTATATTAGACCCACCAGCTGGTGTGTATTAGACGTGTTAGGTCGTTTGTTTACTCTTGAACATCGGCAAAAATTTAACATTTCCGCCACTTTGAGCTCAGTTTCAAGCCATTTCCATTGCTAAAACCAATCAAAATTATCTCTATTTCTGTAATATTTCTTCCATTCTATCAAATGAGACCAAGAAATCACAAATACAACTATAAAAAACATACGAAAAAACACTGCAAAATCGCTGTTTTAATCGAAAATCACGGTCTCAGTTTTTTTTCTCTCATTATACACAGTGTGCTGCAGGATTTGTTTTATGTGGTGCACACATACCACACAGTTGTATTCTCTCATATCTAGGTCCAAATTTACCACTCACAGTTTATCAGAGTGAGCTGAGCTCATGACGTAGATCTACGGTTTGGACCCTGAACGTAAAACCGTAGATCTACGGGACGGACCCTGAAAGGGTTAATTGTCCTGCTAAGGTAAGTCTGATTGTCTTTTCGTTAAACTACACTATTTGCAACACTGGTCTTTTGGAAAGATGTGGCGTGACCTGTGACTGGTACACGCTGGTCAAACATCTGCTTGTAATTACTTGATGTGGAAGTAAACAAGATGCTTGCCCCTTCTGAAAGGGCTGGGCCCCTCTGGGCTGAAGGGCTGAAGGGGGATGATCCCCCCCCGAAAAAAATTTCTCCACAACGTGTGGGGGAGAGGGGCTGCATAATGCCATGACTAGCACTGTAACTGAACAGTATTTAGATTTGGGTAAAAAGGTTTCTGTGGCATTTATGGATTTGGAAAAGGCATATAACAGGGTGGATAGGGAGGCAATGTGGCAGATGTTGCAAATGTATGGAATAGGAGGTAGGTTACTGAAGGCAGTGAAAATTTTTTACAGGATAGTGAGGCTCAGGTTAGAGTATGTAGGAGACAGGGAGATTATTTCCCAGTAAAAGTACGCCTTAGACAAAGATGTGTGATGTCACCATGGTTGTTCAATATATTTATAGACGAGGTTATAAGAGAAGTGAATGCTCAGGTGCTGGTAAGAGGTTTTGGGTTAAAAGATTAAGACTAACACAAAGTGGGAGTTGTCACAGCTGTTCTCTGCTGATGACACTGTGCTTTTGGGAGATTCTGAAGAGAAGTTGCAGAGGTTGGTGGATGAGTTTCGAAGGGTATGTAAAAGAAGAAAACTGAAAGTGAATATAGGAAAGAGTAAGATGATGAGGATAAAAAAAATTAGGTAACGAAAGATTGGACATCAGGTTGGAGGGAGAGAGTATGGAGGAGGTGAAGGTATTCAGATATTTACGAGTGGACGTGTCAGCAGATGGGTTTATGAAAGACTAGGTGTATCATAGAACTGACAAGGGACAAAAGGTGAGTGGTGCACTGAGGAGTCTGTGGAGAAAAAGAACTTTGTCCATGGAAGCAAAGAGGTGAATGAATGAGAGAATAGTTATACCAACACTCTTATATGGGTGTGAAGCATGGGTGGTGAATGCTGCAAAAAGGAGAAGGCTGGAGGCAGTGGAGATGTCATGTCTGAGGGCAATGTGTGGTTTGAATATAATGCAGAGAATTCGTAGTTTAGAAATTAGAAGGTGTGGGATTACCCAAACTATTATCCAGAGGGCCAAGGAGGGGTTGCTGAGGCGGTTCGGACATGTAGAGAAGATAGAAGGAAATAGAATGACTTCGAGAGTGTATGAATCTGTAGTGGAAGGAAGGTAGGGCAGAGGTCAACCTAGGAAAGGTTGGAGGGAGGGGGGTAAAGGAGGTTTTGTGTGCGAGAGGCCTGGACTTCCAGCAAGTATGTGTGAGCATGTTAGATAGAAGTGAATGGAGACAAATGGTTTTTAGGACTTGATGTGCTGTTGTAATGCGAGCAGGGTAATATTTATGAAGGGATTCAGGGAAACTGGCAGGCCGGAAATTAAGTCCTGGAGATGGGAAGTACTGTGCCTGCACTCTGAAGGAGGGGTGTTAATGTTGTGGTTTTATAACTGTAGTGTAAGCGTGCCTCTAGGAAGACAGTGATGGAGTGAATGATGGTGAAACTTTTTCTTTTTTGGGCCACCCTACCTTGGTGGGAAATGACCAATGTGTTAATAAAAAAAATAAAATTACCAACAAAAATGGGAAGTCTCGTAGAGCAAAACCACTCGTGCAATTCTGTGAATACAGTCCTTCTTTATAGTTATCAGAGCAGAGTTATGCTCATGGTGTCCCAGCTTCAGTATATACTTCTATCATACAATATAGATTTTTAGTCTCAAGTGGCTGTAGCACATCCCACATCTTACTGCATCATATTCTAGCGGTCTACCAAACTTTGTGAAGAAATGCCTTCTAGTGTCTTTTCTCTCCTACTTTTATGTAGTGTAAAGCACCCTTCTGGCAAGACAGTGATGGAGTGAATGATGGTGAAAGTTTTTCTTTTTCGGGCCACCCTGCCTTGGTGGGAATCGGCCAGTGTGATAATAAAAAAATAAAAAAAAATTTTATGGTTTAAAACTGTGACTTCTTGTTTTCCTTGCTGATGGTTCTAAGAAACCTTCCTCAACTATTCTCTTGTATCGTTATAACTGAAGTACATACTATAATTAAGAACACAAAATTCACAATGTTATTGCTAAACCAAATCACACCTTAGTAATCTATTTCTATCCCTATTTTTCAATATCAACATTATTTTCTATCCTTTGGCACTGGTCTTCATACTGTCACTGACCTAGAAAAAAACTCGTCTGACCTCTTTTTCAAGATATTTGATGAAAAGATTATATAATCTGTAATGCAAAACTTTGTGATCTTGCATGACTGAATATACATTATGGGTGACATTCTTTATTGTTATGCAATCCCTAGATTCTCTTGGTAACCTGATTCACATTGTTTTTTAGCCTTGTAAGTTCCCTTGAATTTCTACCTGAATTAAATTATACAAGGTATATATTATAGAGAGACTGTCTTGTATCATGACTGTGTGTTTTAACCTTAAAAGGTCCAAACGTATATATATACGTTCACTCGCGCAGCGCCCCGAATATTTTGAAAAAAAAAAAAAAATCTTTTTTTTTTATGTAGAAAAAAAGAGCACATTTTTTTAAGTGTTTTAGCATAAAAAAAATAATTTAGGGTCAGTACTTACCGAGGTATGAGGCCGCGAAGTTGGCACTTGGCGATCACCTGACGGCAACATGGAGCACTGCTGCTTGCAGAAATTCAACATATTTACCGTTTTCTTCCATTTTTTTTCATTTTCTTGGTTTTCATGATATGATAATTATGCTTTATAGTAAGTCATTTGATATCAATGCCAATTTTTGTTTATACACCAATATTACATACGAAATTTTTATCATATTGTCATAAACACACATGTACACACTGACAGGTGATTTTGCACACCTGGCTGAATCACACATTATTATCTACAACTATATACAAGTATTTACATGTCCCACTTATGTTTCTAGAACTCCACAATTGTATGATACTCCATGAAGCATGGATTCATACAGAGTGCCACCCTACACTGGTGACACATGAATCGTGTGTCCTTCCGCTGTTGGGGTCGTTTTTTCGGTGGTAGCACACACAATACACTTTTTCTGGGCATTCTTCTTCTTTTGGGTAGGTGGTATTGGTACCAGATAGTGACAGTTAGGAGTGATTCGGTCTGGCACTTCCCCCACTGGCTGTGGTTGGGGGACATGTTGTGGTGTGACAGGTCGCTGTTGAGGGGAAGGTACAGGTGTGGTACCATACTTTCTTGCTATCTGCTTGACGAGATCCAGAGAGAAATCTGCAAAACGTTGTCGTTTTCCAGTCTTTACTTCGTACATATTGAATGCATTGAGCACTGCAATGTCTACAAGGTGAAAAAACAGTTTTATATACCACTTGCGACTCCTACGCACACAGTCAACAAACCCTGTCATCATGTCACACTTGTCAACTAGTCGCATATTGTTCGTATAGTCCACGACAGCAAGTGGCTTCACAATAGGTTAGTTGTTGAACTTGCTCAGTCTGTCTGTCTGTACCATCTCGTTTCTGTGGATGGTTGAAAGCAATGTCACGTCTCGTTTGTCATGCCACGTCAGTGCCATGATGTCATTAGCATGAAATGCTTGCACTTCACCTTCAACACTGCCTCCAGTGAACCTTGGCATATGTTTCCTATTCCTTCTCACTGTTCCACATATATCAGTATTGTTCACACGTAGGAAATCAGCAAGCATAGGGCTTGTATACCAGTTGTCTGTGTACAATGTATGGCCCTTGCCAAGGTATGGTTCCATCATCCTGCGAACAACATCACCGGAAATGCCCAACATCCTTCTGTCATCATCGAGTGTGTTTTTCCCTGTGTATACAATTACATCCAACACAAGACCACTCTCACAGTCACACATAACAAAAAGTTTTATACCAAAGCGATTACGTTTGCTCAGTATATATTGCTTGAATGACAGGTGTCCCTTGAACAGAATCAAGGACTCATCAACAACAATGTCCTTGAAGGGATAAAAGTATACAATGAATTTCTGCTTCAAATACATAAACACTTCCCGGATTTTGTATAGAAGGTCATTTCTGTCTGGCGTATTTCTGTCTGCGAAGTGCAACATTCGTAGCAACAGAGTGAATCTGTTGCAGGGAAGGAGGTCACGGAAAACTGGAGTACTGATGAAGTGGTCTGTAGACCAGTAATTACGTATATTGTTCTTATAGATATGTGGCATAAGTATGACAGTGGCAAGGAATAAATACATTTCAGCCACTGTTGTGTCTTTCCACCTGTGCAGCCGTGATGATTCTCCAACCTCTGCTGTGTTGTTCATGACATATTGGTAATAAATGTTTGTCTGAGTCACTATCAAGTTCATTATAGGCTCGTCAAAGTACAACTGGAAATAGTCTAACTCTGTAGACTCATTCGTTATGGGACATTCTGGCTGGATACCACTTCCACTAGCATCAAAATCACAAGGCTGTGGCACGAATATACTTTGTGTCCAGTTCCACTCACGATCACATGGTGCAGGGTGGACCTGTGGCATGGGGCGAGGGGGGGCAGGAGGAGGAGGGAGTGGAGTGGAGGCAGCACATGGTTGAGGGGGTGCCGGGCGGTCCTTTGTCTGTCCACCCACTGCGCCATGTGGTCCAGGCACCATGCCACCCACCACTACTTCCTCCATCCCCGCATACTCCCCTTCGTGATCACTTTCACTATCAGTGGCCGGGGTTTTGGATCGTGACCTGCCATGACCCTTGGGGATTGCATACGGCACACTGCCTGAACATAGATAACGCGCCTAAAAGTATGTTTCACTGGTGAATAATGAACGTCACTATCACTAGACGAATCCTCAATTGGCATAAAATCAATCTCATCATCACTTACATCACTTTCACTATCACTAAAACACCGGGAAAATGATAGTTTCCTCTTGCGAAGTTGCCTTTGGGTAACACTTGCCACTCCAGAGGTGCTTGGCCCAGGGTCTTCTGTGGCCACACTGGCCACCCCAGAAGTGTTTGGCCTAGGGTCTGATGTGGCCACACTGGCTACCCCAGAGGTGCTTGGCCCTAGGACAGGTGTCGCTACCCCAGAGGTGATGGGCTGGGGGTCATCTGGGTTATCGCTGATATTTTCACTAATTCCTTGAATATTACTGGCCCCATTGGTGTCAAATCCACTAAACTCACGATCACTATCACTTTCCTCGAATAGTAGAGTGTTAATACGACGAGGCATGAGTGAATCACGAGGATGTGCCATGATGTTGACCCAGGATGGAGCTGAATGTAACTGGTCCTACCATGTGGTACCCAGGCGTCCCAGATTTTTTGTATACTGCGCACACTGAGTGCGCACACCCATTCTCTCATGTCTAGGCGACTCAGGCCTATCGCACTAATTTTGAACGAATGAAAAATAAAACGTATATACGTATACGTTTGGGGCGCTACGCAAGTGAACGTATATATATGTTTGGACCGTTTAAGGGTTAAGTAGGGCTTTCCAAGTTTTTATAGCATGGGTTAAAATTTGTATTAAGGATGAAGTAAGTGAAGAATCCAGTATTATAACTGAATGGTCTGTATTTTTAGGAGGTTTACTATTACTACAGCATGAAGATTCTTATATCAGGCTTTTCTAGTATTATGACTGATTTTGGAGTTTGCTCTTAATTCCAAAACATATACACTGTAATTTTTTTTTTTTTTTAACACATAGGCTGTTTCCCACCAAGGTAGAGTGGCCCAAAAGAGAAAAATGTTCACCATCATTCACTCCATCCCTGTCTTGCCAGAGGCATGCTTACACTCCAGTTATAAAACTGCAACATTAACACCCCTCCTTCAGAGTGCAGACACTGTACTTCCCATCTCCAGGACTCAAGTCTGGCCTGCCAGATTCCCTGAATCCCTTCATATGTATTACCCTGCTCATGATCCAACAGCATGTCAAGTCCTTAAAAACCACTTGTCTCCATTCACTCCTACCTAACAACCTCATGCATACTTGCTGGAAGTCCAAACCCCTCGCACACAAAACCTCCTTTATCACCTCCCACCAACCTTTCCTAGGCTGACCTCTACCCTGCCTTCCCTCCACTGTAAATGAGCTATAAATAAAGATGGAAGAAATGCGAGCATTGTAGTCTAGGGTTCTGTATATTATTGTGATTCTTTTAAGATGTAGAAATATATTTCCCAAACACTAAAATTTAGTAATAATAATATATTTCTACAAGTACACATACAAGGTATACAGACCTAGCTGACTTTAATGAAATACTACTATACAGAGAGCCCTTTGTTATGTAGAGCATTTCAGGCAAATTAGGTCAATTATGCCCCAGGATGCAACCCACAACAGTTGACTAACACCCATGTACATATTTTACAGATAGGTGAGCATGAACAGCAGGTGCTTTAAGGAAATATGTCCTAATGTTTACAGAAGGACTGGGAATTGACCCCCGGACCACAGTGTGTGAGATGAGTTGAGTGTATTAACAAGTTGGCTAATTGGTACCATAAATCTTTTCATCAATATTAGCCTCTCCTAATTTCCATCTAACATGCTTAAATGTACTTGCTGGATGTTCAAGCCTCTGCTTAACATCCCAGCACAACCTCCTTCTATACCTTCCTTGGATGTCCCCAAACTTCCTTTAATCCACTCAATTTATACACCATTATTAAACCTGTTTTCCTCCATTCTTTATAAATTTCAAAATATCTCAACTAGTCTTCTTCAGTTTTGTATATTATACTTTTTTTTTATCACCAAACTTGCATCCAAAACTGAATAGTGCAAACTATAAAGCTTTTTCACTTATTATTCAATTTTGCATGCAAATTTTCAGCTGCATTTAGAAAAAATTACATAAAGCTTAATTTATACTTTAATTAAACTTCATAACACTAGCAGAAAAATTATAACAAAATTTTATCAAACCTGGCTGTGAGGGGTCATATGGCCGTTGAGAATGTGGGGGAGTGGGTGGAGGTAGCAGCAGTGGGTTTAAGTCTACATAGACTTTCCCAATGGCATCATTGGCTGAGTATGTGTCATGGTCCATAAGACGAATTTGTAGTGGCTCATCTTGAAGTTCTTGGTCATCAACCTAGCAGAAAAAAAAAAAAAAGGTCTTTTTCTAACAAACTGGCAACATAAACCATTTTTGCTATTAAAATAAAATGTCTAGTTTATTTGTTTCATAAGCTTGTTTTCACATTTAACTCAAATTGGAAAAATATTACTAACATAAGCCACGAATGATGATTACTGAATTCTCACATGAACTTGGGACTCAACTCAACAACTTCAATGTGTATCAGCATATTACTTTAAGATGTAAATTGTGAAGTACAACAGCTTTAAAAAAATATATATATACTTACACTTACACTTAGGTCACACTACACATACATGTACACGTTTATTTATACACACTCATCTGAGTTTACTTTGATTTTATCTTAATAGTTCTTGTTCTTATTATTTTTCCCATAATATCCATGGGGAAGTGGAATAAGAATCTTTCCTCTGTAAGCCATGCGTGTTGTAAAAGTCAACTAAAATGCAGGGAACAATGGGCTAGTAACCCCTTTTCCTGCAATAATTACTAAAAAGAATAAGAAGAAAATTGTCAAAGTGGGATGTCTGAATGTGCGTGGATATTATGAGAATGATAAGAGATGATTGTGGCCGTTATGAATGAGAAGAAGCTGGATATCCAGGCTTTAAGTGAAACAAAGCTGAAGGGGGTGGGAGAGTTTCTGTGGAGAGGAATAAATGGGATTAGGTCAGGGGTTTCAAATAGAGTTAGAGCTAAAGAAGGAGTAGCAATAATGTTGAAGGATAAGTTATGGCAGGAAAAGAGGGAATATAAATGTATTAATTCAAGGATTATGTGGAGTAAAATAAAGGTTGGATGTGAAAAGTGGGTTATAGTAAGCATATATGCACCTGGAGAAGAGAGAAGTGTAGAGGAGAGAGAGAGATTGTGGGAAATGTTGAGCAAATGCATGGGGAGTTTTGAACCAAGTGTGAGAGTAATGGTGGATGGGAATTTCAATGCTAAAGTGGGTAAAAATGTTGTGGAGGGAGTAATAAGTAAATTTAGGGTGCCAGGGGTAAATGAAAATGGGGAGCCTTTAATTGAGCTATGTGTAGAAAGAGGTTTGGCAATAAGTAATATATATTTTATGAAAAAAGAGGATAAATAAATAAACAAGGTATGATATAGCACATAATGAAAGTAGTTTGTTAGATTATGTATTGGTGGATAAAAGGCTGATGGGTAGGCTCCAGGATGTACATGTTTATAGAGAGGCAAATGATAAATCGGATCATTATTTAGTTGTAGCTATAGTTAGAGTAAGAGGTAGATGGGAAAAGAGGAAAATGGCATCAACAAGTAAGAGGGAGGTGAAAGTGTATAAACTAAGGGAGGAGGAAGTTCGGGTGAGATATAAGCAACTACTGGCAGAAAGGTGGGCTGGTGCAAGTATGAGTAGTGGGGGGGTTGAAGTGGGTTGGAATAGTTTTAAAAATGCAGTATTAGAATGTGGGGCAGAAGTTTGTGGTTGTAGGAGGGTGGGTGCAGGAGGAAAGAGGAGTGATTGGTGGAATGATGAAGTAAAGGGTGTGATAAAAGAGAAAAAGGTAGCTTATGAAAGGTTTTTACAAAGCAGAAGTGTTATAAGAAGAGTAGAGTATATGAAGAGTAAAAGAAAGGTGAAGAAAGTGGTGAAAGAGTGCAAAAGGAGAGCAGATGATAGAGTGGGAGAGGCACTGTCAAGAAATTTTAATGAAAATAAGAAAAAAATTTGGAGTGAGTTAAACAAGTTAGGAAAGCCTAGGGAACGAATGGATTTGTCAGTTAAAAACAGAGTAGGGGAGTTAGTAGATGGGGAGATGGAGGTATTGGGTAGATGGTGAGAATATTTTGAGGAACTTTTAAACGTTGACAAAGAAATGGAGGCGGTAATTTCATTCACTGGCCAGGGAGGTTTACCATCTTTTAGGAGTGAAGAAGAGTAGGATGTGAGTGTGGGGAAGGTGCGTGAGGCATTACGTAGAATGAAAGGGGGTAAAGGAGCCGGAACTGACGGGATCATGACAGAAATTTTAAAAGTAGGGGGGATATAGTGTTGGAGTGGTTGGTATTTTTGTTTAATAAATGTATGAACGAGGGGAAGGTACCTAGGGATTGGCAGAGAGCATGTATAGTCCCTTTATATAAAGGGAAGGGGGACAAAAGAGATTGTAAAAATTATAGAGGAATAAGTTTACTGAGCATACCAGGAAAAGTGTATGGTATGGTTATTATTGAAAGAATTAGAGATAAGACAAAATGTAGGATTGCAGATGAGCAAGGAGGTTTTAGTGTGGGTAGAGGATGTGCAGATCAAGTGTTTACATTGAAGCATATATGTGAGCAGTATTTAGATAAAGGTAGGGAAGTTTTTATTGCATTATGGATTTAGAAAAGGCATATGATAGTGGATAGGGGAGCAATGTGACAGATGTTGCAAGTATATGGAATAGGTGGTAAGTTACTAAATGCTGTAAAGAGTTTTTATGAGAATAGTGAGGCTCAGGTTAGGGTGTGCAGAAGAGAGGGAGACTACTTCCCAGTAAAAGTAGGTTGTAGACAGGGATGTGTAATGTCACCATGGTTGTTTAATATATTTACAGATGGGGTTGTAAAAGAAGTAAATGCTAAGGTGTTCAGGAGAGGGGTGGAATTAAATTATGGGGAATCAAATACAAAATGGGAATTGACAGTTACTTTTTGCTGATGATACTGTGCTTATGGGAGATTTCTAAAGAAAAGTTGCAAAGGTTAGTGGACGAGTTTGGGAGTGTGTATAAAGGTAGAAAGTTGAAAGTGAACATAGAAAAGAGTAAGGTATTGAGGGTATCAAATGATTTAGATAAAGAAAAATTGGATATCAAATTGGGGAGGAGGAGTATGGAAGAATTGAATGTTTTCAGATACTATTTGGGAGTTGCCGTGTCAGCGGATGGATGTATGAAGGATGAAGTTAACCATAGAATTGATGAAGGAAAAATGTGAGTGGTGCATTGATGTATATGTGTGGAGACAAAAAACATTATCTATGGAGGCAAAGAAGGGAATGTATGAAAGTATAGTGGTACCCACAATCTTATATGGGTGTGAAGCTTGGGTTGTAAATGCTGCAGTGAGGAGGCGGTGGAGATGTCCTGTCTAAGGGCAATGTGTGGTGTAAATACAGGGGACCCCTGGTTCGCGATGCTATCGGTATCCGATAAATCCGGTAACCGATGCATTATATCGCCAAAAATTTGCCTCGGTTCCCGTTACAAAACCCAGTATGCGATGCGATTCGTACACGACGAGTCCACATGTGGACTAAACTTCCCCTTGTGTACCAATGTTTACATGCCAGCCAGTGTGCGCACATCTAAGGATACATTCGGTACATTCCATATTATCACTGTTTTTGGTGCTTGTTTCTGCAAAGTCACCATGGGCCCCAAGAAAGCTTCTAGTGCCAACCCTTCGAGACCAAGGGTGCTAATGACTATTGAAATGAAGAAAGAGATAATTGCAAAGTACGAAAGTGGAGTGCATGTGTCGGAGCTGGTCAGGTTGTATAGTAAACCCCAATCAACCATCTCTACTATAGTGAGCAGGAAAACGACAATCAAGAAAGCTGTTCTTGTAAAGGGTGCAACTGTGATTACGAAACAGCGACCGCAAGTGTTTGAAAATATTGAGAGACTGTTATTGGTGTGGATAAATGAAAAACAGATAGCAGGAGATAGCATCTTTCAAGCGATCATTTGTGAAAAGGCTGGACAGTTGCATGACGATTTGGTAAAGAAACTGCCTGCAACTAGTGGTGATGCGAGTGAATTTAAGGCCAGCAAAGGTTGGTTTGAAAGATTTAAGAATCGTAGTGGCATATATAGTGTGATTAGGCATGGTGAGGCTGCCAGTTCAGACAACAAAGCGGCTGAAAAATATGTGCATGAATTCAAGGAGTACATAGAGGCTGAAGGATTGAAACCTGAACAAAGTGTTTAATTATGACGAAACAGGCCTGTTTTGGAAGAAATTGC
>NC_069449.1:35664006-35781506 GCF_026875155.1 Cherax quadricarinatus | reverse complement strand
CTTTCTGTAGACCTCAGTTTTGTAGGTGATAGTTCCAATTTTCACTTCTACATAAGCATCAGTAGTATCTGAAGAGCGATCCATCACAGGTAAATTTCTGCCAGCCACAACACGAACTTTAACTTTGCCTGGCATTCTGTAAGATCAATCTGAAAATCAAATTATGCAAATTGTTATAGGCTATTTGAATTCACAGTAATTGGTACTGTTCAACTAGGCAAGCAGCATGGGTAGTAACACAGGTGTTTCCTGCCTCAATCCACAATCCCTTCTATTAACCAGTCTTGTAAAATGGCATAGGAACAATAAAGTACATACATGGAAACCTTAGATATGTACAACAAAGTACATGGAAACCTTTCATGATATCAAAACTGTAAAAACACAAACACAATCATTAAGGTAAATATTACACTACCCTCAAGTATAAATCATCTGACCCATAGGTAAAGGTAAAACATCACATCACAATATGCAGATGAGCACAGATGAACAAAGCTTCTCATTAACAGCTCAAAAGCCAAAGGACTAACACCTCCCTCATCATTTCCCCAGCTGACCAAGCCTTAACCTTAAATGGCTGGCTGAAGGGAATCGTGTCCTAATTCCTTTGAGGATTTTTATGAAACTCACTTGGAAAAGCCAAATCAGGTCAATTTCATCAATGACCAAGAGTGAAAACAGCACTTGAATGAAAAAATATAAAATTCGCTATGATCCCTACATTGCAGCTGAAACTTCCCTAACTAACAAAACTGATGAATTACTGAATGTCGTCGCATGCCAACAAACTATAATCCAGACTATGGAGCTGAAATCTTCTCCAGAGCAACTAACCACCTCAAAAACTATTTCTCCAAGGGTAATGGAGTGATTATACCATCTTTACCTCACCACTACTCCAGCTGCCTCCAGTTTATTTGCCTCTATATCTGACTGAAGAAGCCTACATTGTAGGAGAAACATTTCAACAATAAAGATACCCAATTCTTGCACATTTATCTTACTCTTCAACTTGTCGGTATTATATACCATTTTCATCAAGCACCTAAACTACTGAGAATGGTTGAAGTCCCTTGATATGTATTCCCTGGAAGCACACAAGAAAGATACATGATAATATTCACTTGGAAAATCCTGGAGGGACTAGTCCCAAATTTGCACATGAAAATCAAAAAATCCCTACAAAAGCAAGACTAGGCAGGAAATGCAATATACCCCCAATGAAAAGGAGGGGTGCCACAAGTATGCTAAGAGACAACACAATAAATGTCAGGGGCCCAAGATTGTTCAACTGCCTCCCAGCATACATAAGGGGGATTACCAATGGATACCTGGCTGTATACAAGAAAGTGCTGAACAGGCACCTACAGTCTGTACCTGATCAGCCAGGCTGCGGTTCATATGTCAGTCTGCGTGCGGCCAGCATGCAGACTGGTTGATCAGACCCTGGTCCGCCTGGTTGATCAGACCCTGATCCGTCTGGTTGATCAGACCCTGATCTGTCTGGTTGATCAGACCCTGATCTGTCTGGTTGATCAGACCCTGATCCACCTGGTTGATCAGACCCTGATCCACCAGGCAGCCTGGTCATAGACCAGGCCATGGGGGCATTGATCCCCGAAACCCTCTCCAGGTATACTCCGGGTATGCCAGCAAACTATGCATGAAACAATAACTCACCAAGCTAACAAAATCATTAATTTAGAAAATGTCAGAGAAATTCATCCAGAAAAGCAAACACCAGAAAAACATCACCTCAACATTATTATTACAATTAAAACTAAGCACTAAACCCACAATAAAAAACTGACAAAAAGGATTATAGGATGAAAACACATCGAGTCACAATTTACTGATCTACACACCAGCAAGCAGATCAAATGAAGTTAATAACTGCTAACTTAATCTTATCTTAATCTTATCTTAACTGATGCTCTTGTTATTAAAAGCAATGTTGGATGTTTTATTCTATAATTTATTACTAAAATACACCGAGGAACATCATTCAACTGTTATGTACATTTTCCCAAAACATAAGCCATTAACATTTTATAATATAAATAACAACCATGTAATCTACTGCATAAAAAATAGTGGAAATTGAATATTTAGATGACAATAAGCAAAATAAAAGTATCATTTATGTAAAAAATTGATTAAATGGGTTGTTCAATGGACTCAAAGTTATATTTTAAACAAACAAGAAAAAATCCTCATTTTAATAAACAAGTTTAATAATAAAAAATGAACCCAACCTACCCTACACCAGCTGTAAAATTGTCAGTTAGGTAGTCTGGGTACCATTACATTTAATAAGTTTATTCAGGTATATGCACACATAAATATAATCATCATACACAGTAACATGTGTATTATTATTATAATCAAAAAGAAGTGCTAAGCCACAAGGGCTATACAGCAGTAACATGTGTAAATTACCTAAGATAACCCCCAAACAAGTCAGTGACTTATTTCCCTTGGTTATATTAAAAAAAGTTCTTTCTCCATAAGACACTAAACATACTATATATATATTTTTCTCCACTGCACATTATTATTATAATCAAAACCTAAGAGCTAAACCCACAAGGGTTCTCCATTTAATACCTAAAAATTTACATAAAAACACGTGTCAAATACATATAGACTCATTCAATTATGCCTAACTTTTAATTCATTAATATCATAATTAGCCTAATCATGGGGAAGCGCTAAACCCATGGGGGGGTCAAAGTGTCCAGGGAACGAGAGGCAATTACGTTCAACCCAAGTAAAGGGAAGGGTAAACTCAATCCCTTGGATCAAGAGCTTCTCACTGTCACGAAAGAACCACCCTCGAAGAGTAAATCAACATAAAATAACCAAATAAAGCTAAACACATTGGCTTTATTTTCCTCTGGGGGTAGACATGCATCAGCTTTATTACCAGGGAAGACAAGCCAAGTACTGTCATTACTACCCACCTAGGCAGTGACAAGCACCATGGACGAAAGAGTTGCTTGGGAAAGTACTTGCAAGTCGTTGTCTCCCTGGTAAGTAGTTTTGTAAGTAAATAAAAAAATGTGAGCAAGGTGTAGTGGTGGTCTGCAGGGCGAGTGGTCGCTCGCTTACACCACCAACACCACCAACCTTAAACTAATTGATCCACTCTCAACAATGAGTCAGTCAGTGAGTGGATGAGTTAGTAAGTAGGTAAGAAAGTGAGTAATTAGGTAAGAAAGTATGTACGAAATTAAGAGAGTAGTTAAGAGAGTAATTAGGTAAGAAAGTTGGTAAGAAAATAAGTAGGCAAGAATGTGAGTAAGTAGGTAAGAAAGTGAGTAATTAGGTAAGAAAGTATGTACGAAATTAAGAGAGTAGTTAAGAGAGCAATTAGGTAAGAAAGTTGGTAAGAAAATAAGTAGGCAAGAATGTGAGTAAGTAGGTAAGAAAGTGAGTAGGTATGACAGCGAGTGAGCGACCGAGTAGGTGATTGAATGAGTAGGTAAGAAAGTAGGTACGAAAACGAGCGAGTAAGCGAGCGAGCGAGCAAGTAGGTTTGTTATTTATCAACCACACGAGAGTCAGGCTGCATGTCACCTGTTCACCACAAGTCAAGTCACTTTTAAATTAATCCAAAAACGGGTTTAAAAGTAAACTTTTAAAGACAAAAAACTGAGAAAAAATACTTTGGGGCTGGATTAAAGCTTTGATTTTGGGGCTGAAGCCCGGGTCCTCCACCAGTGGGGGACCCCCAGGGGTTGCGGGCCGGGTCCTCCACAGCTGGAGGACCTTCAGGGGTTGCACCCTTTGGGTCCCCACCAGAGGGGACCTGGGGGTTGAAACCCTTAGGGTCCCCCCAAACCAGTGGGGGACCTCCGGGGGGTTTGCCCCCCCAGAGTCCCCCACCAGCTGGAAAAACCTCCAGGGGTTGCGGGCCTAGGGCCTCCCCCAAGCTGGGGGGCCCTTTCCAGGGGTTTTAAGGGGAAAAGTGTTCACAGTTACTGCTTTTAAGTTTAAAATTTATATTTATGTTTTTTATATCCGTATATAGGAAACTTTTGGGATGTTTTTATTTTTTTTTTCCCCTTTAAAAATATCACTGGGGGCCCTCAAGTCCCTGTAGCCCGGGGGGCCTACAAAATCTTAACCCGGGTTTTGGGCATACCCCTCCCCATATAAAAAAAAATCCTAGCAAATTTTCATAAGAAAATAACTTTGGGTTTGGGCTTTTTACATTAGTATTCGGAAGGCTGATTTTTAAATATACCTTTAAAAAGGGTTTTGAGGGGTTTTCATTCCCTTGGGGAAATTTTGTGGGACAGTTAATAACTTTAAAAAAATGGTACAAAATGGGGGGAAACAGGTTGTTGGGTTTAAGACCCCCTGCAAGTTAGTTTAATATGTTTATTATGCACCCTTTCCCATCTGTGGGCGGTTTTAAAAAAGATTACAGGGTTTCCCCATAATTGGTCCGGGACTGGGCCTAAAAGTTTTGATGGCGAGCAAGTTCCCGAGGTAATAAATTTAAAATTTAAAAAGGAAATTTGAACTCAAAATTTTAAAAAGGGTTAAAGGGAACTCCAGGTGGTTGGGCACAATAATGAAAATTTAAAAAGGGAAATTTACAGATTACAGAGGCCCAAAAAAGGGGTTTTCCAGGGCCCGGGCCCCAAAAGTTTTGTGGCTGAACTAGGTACAAGGAAATGAACCCCAAGTTCCCAAAAAGGTAATGAACTCACAAGTTAAAAAAGGAAGGGAATACTGTAAGAAGGGTTATTTACTTTTTATACATGGCAGAAAAATCTTTTTTAAAACAAATTTTAGAGTAATGAGAAATTCCCCACTTCCACCCGGTAAACAACTTTTAGTGAGTTTTTGGGTGAAAATTGTTGATTGTTTGAGTTCTCTCTTCACACACACCACATAAAAATTTTCTTTACACAACACAAATAAACACCACACACACACCCCACACAACCACACACACCCACACACACACACCCCCATACACCCCACACGCCCCCACACACTCAACACACACATCACACACACACATCATACACACACCACACTCATAAACACACACATTTATACTCAAACACACCACACACCACAACACACACACCAAAACCACAAACACCCCAAAACCACACACACCAAAACTCACCACACACCACCACTCACACCTTTACAAACAAAACACACAACAAAACCACACACACCCCACACACACACACACCACAACCAACACACAACACAAAACCACACAAGCACATATGTGGTAATGTTTATTTAAAACCCTGGGAAAAGTCAGGGTATTTTTCCAGAATGGTCTGAAATTTATCCCAAGTGGTTTTAAAATACTTAGCCATTTCTTAAACCCAATTCTGGTGAGTTGTTTCTAAATTCTTTAAATTTTTATACACTCCAGTAAAATAATGAGGGAAAGGGTGGGGCAAAAACCCTTTTCCCCCCAAAGTTTAATTTGGGTTTGGGTTTAAACTTTGGGGGTTTTGGGTGGTGTTTTTAACCCTGCCAAAGATACTTGAACCCCACCCGGTGCCGGGGGTAGTGAAAATAAAGAGTCTGCTTATTTTGGGGGGATGCCCTTGGACATGTGGCTCCCCCCTGCATTTTAGAATGATGATGAGGGGACCTTCTTTGGTGTCAATCTCCCTGACCCTTTAAAGGGCCCATAAAATTCTTTTGAATTTTTTTTGGTTTTTATTTTTCTAAAAATACTACCTGACAAGCCAAGATTGAAATCAAACCCCCTCTTTGAAAGCATACAGTTAGCCAATTTATCGTTCTATAGTTTCTGAAAACCCAATGTGGGATGGAATCCACGCAGTGCACTCTGACCCCATGTCCCAACCCTACCATACCTGTGTTGGTTCTGACACAAGCATGCCACAATTTATGTTTAAATGATTTGAGAGCTTTTAAAGGATGACAGGAAATCGTTAAAATTTTAAACTTTTCAATCTTTGATACTGTGCATTTCAGTGCAAGGTTTTGGAAAACAGTTCTGTCTGAAGGGAAAGGGGCCCCCAATTTTTGATGCGTGCCCCAATTTTTTTAAGAGAGCCATCACTCTTTTACGAACCCAGCAGAAAACCAGCTGCCCAGTGGAGGGGTTAAAACAAAACCCATAAAACGTAAATAATTTCGAAAAGTGTGTGCTGTGTGACTAAGTTATCAATACGTTTAAAGGGCCCTCTTTTTGGGCTTAAAGGCGAATTTTTTGGTTGTGATTTAAGCAGAAGTTTTGGGGGGGAAAGGGAAAGGAAAGGTAGTTTGGAAGGGGGGAAATTTTTTCCCCCATGGGCGGAGAAGGGGCCGCTTTTTCCTTACTTGACTAGATCATGTAATTTTTGATTCATGCGGGGGCCCCGGTTCCAGTCTTTTCGCCCATTGGAGGAGTGTTCCCCAGTGCTGAGGAAAGTTTGGAGGGCTTCTGTGCAGGGGTTTGAATGAGCTTCCCCCGGGCATATTAACCCCAATTAGGATATTTCTTTCAGTAACACGATCCTTTATGCTTGGAAAATCAAGTTCTTTTTGCATATTTAAAAATTTTTGGCAGTAGAGGGCATCCTAGGAGATTTCCCCATTGCTTCGTTTTGCAGTTTTTTTCCCGCCCTCCAAGCTTCCAGTCAGGACACAAGAGCCCAAATAGTGGCGCCCGCATAATCAACCCAAAGAACTAATTTTAAGCAAGATACATCATTTTCACAATTTTAAAAATTGCACCTACCTGGGGGGAAAACCCTGCCCCAAATCGAAGTGCTTCGTGTTCTTTGTATGGCGACAAAGTCTTGTTAAACAGGGGCCAAGTTTGTGGTCCCAAAACTAGATACCTGTATCTGCTTACATTTTAGAAGAGGACCCTCAGGGAATTGGATCTGGGCGAAAATGTGCCTCTTGTCGAGGAGGAAAAACCCTTTTAGGCTTTTTTTTTATCAGTAAAAGATTATCAAAAACCCGGTTTTGAACGAAAGGTTTGTTAAAATGATTAAGGAAAAGTTTTGGGTGTTGGAGAAACCCCCTGGCGTGAATCATTTTTTCATCAGAAAAAATAATCACATAATTATGGGGCTGGGTAGGCATAGCTTTAAAATAAGGGATTTAAATTTGAATATTGAAACCTTGGGATGAGAAAACCTCCCTGTGGGGTTCCTAATTTTAAAGTCTTTAGTTTCCTTTTATGTCCCTGGGGAAAAACACAACGATTTTCTGTTGGACAGGTAGCCTTTAACCAGCGGAGAAGCCAACCCCCAACAAACCATTCTGGCAAAATTCACTAATTATTACATTCGGTTTTGGTACATGGAAAAACGGATTTAAGGTAAGGAAGGTAGTGTAGGGGGTGGGCGTGTGCAGGGGGGAAAGGTGGCTATTTCAATGATGCACGTCCTTCCATGCATTTAAACCCCTGTAAACCCGGGGGGACAAAAATTGTTTGATTCTGTACATGAGCGATTAAAAATTATTCTTCAAATGTTTTACACAAGCAGCTAGTAAGAGGTTTTTGGGCGAAAAGATTTTGTTGATTGGGCTTAGGAATTTTAATGATGAAAGGGCTTTTTGGTCCAAGATTGAGGGAGCCCCAGTTACAAAAGTCATGTTTATAATTCAAGTAATGGGGGTTACTGGTACTCGACACACAATTGGTATGTTGTAAGTTTAAAACCTTTCCCCACCCGGCGACGTGGAGTTTCCCTTTTGTTAGCGCTGCATCAAGTTTTTTAATTAGTGAAAGGAATGGGTTTCAATCATTTTGCCTTACTGAGCATAAAACAAAAAAAAGTCTCTCCCTTTCATCCCTATTTTTCATTTTTAATTTTTCCTGTTGTGGCAAATGGAAATTTTATAGCTAGATGGGGCAGCCCCCAAGGGACTGACTAAATCATTCGCCCCATGCAAGGGGTGAGGGGGCGCGATCTGCCCCGTTCGTTTTTCCTTAATTCTATTTATGTCCCTCCCTTCCCCGGGTAAGTGGGGGGTGGCATTTAAAACCGTTTGGGCAAATTTTTTCCCCCCCGGTTTGCCGCCGGGTCTGTAAAACGCTTTGGCAGCGCAAGGGCCCGTTTGGGAAAAAGGGGCCTCAGATTCCCGGGGTAAAGATGTTTTCTTTGGGTAGGCCTAGTTGCGAGGGAGTTCGGTTTTAGTGGGACGAAGTTTAGAATCATTTTTAAAAAAGTAAGGGTTTTTTGGGGGAGGTAAAGATTATTACGGAAAATTTTTTTGGGTTTAGAGTCCCCAAAAGGTTGCCGTGGCGGCTTAAAAATTGTTCTGAATAAATGCTCCAAGATCATTGTTAAAGGTTTTCTACCGAAAGGGGGACTCATAGGAATTAAACCCGTCAGTCACATGTGCAACAAAGTCATCATGCTGATCTGTGGGAACATTTTTAAAACGTTTCCGTTTTAATATCCCACGGAAGGATAGTATTACCAATATCTAGAGAGGTTTGCCCAGGGGAAAAAACAGAAGCTATTCTGTTACAATGGAAGACTCACAGCTGGAGAAGTAAAGTTAAAAGCCCAGGGACAGATCAAGGGGCGCCTCCAAAAGATATTTTGTGGGTTTTAAGGTCACCTACATTTGGACATTATCATGACTGTTTAAAAGGGGGAAACAGGTTTATTGCCATTAAAATTTCCAAAAGGAGGGTTTTCCCTTTCTTTTGTGGGCTCGCCATGCAACAGTTAGGTATCTTTATTTCAAAGGGTTTTGGGGCCCACACAGTAGGGGGTTTTTTCAGTCGAGTAAGAAAAGTTTATTGGGAAACGAAGATTTCTTTAAGGGCGATTTAATCAGTCCATCACCCTTTAAAATTTTGGGTGGTCAGGCCTCGTCTGGAGAAAGGGATTGTCCTTAGTTGAAACAATATGGAGATGAAGTGACGGAAAGGAGCTTTTATATCGCCAAGAGGTGAGAAGTAGGTCACTAGAAGAGGTAAGAACTCAGATGTTGGGAGGTCAGGTCCCTCTCAAATCCAGCCGTTCTCACTAGTAGAGGTTGTCGAAGTTGATTGTAGGTCTGTACCAAGATACCCTTGTGTTGCAGTGTCTGACAGATTAAACATTAAAATGGTACAAAATACCGACAGGTTGTTAGGTAAGACACACATGCAACAGTTAGGTATCTTTATTTCGAAACGTTTCGCCTACACAGTAGGCTTCTTCAGTCGAGTACAGAAAAGTTGATAGAAGCAGTATCTTGGTACAGACCTACAATCAACTTCGGCAACCTCTACTAGTGAGAACGGCTGGATTTGAGAGGGACCTGACCTCCCAACATCTGAGTTCTTACCTCTTCTAGTGACCTACGTCTCACCTCTTGGCGATATATAAGGCTCCATCCTGTCACTTCATCTCCATATTGTTTCATACTATGGAACAATGCTCTTCTCCAGACTGAGGGACTGACCACCTCAAAACTTTAAGGGTGATGGACTGATTACATCGTCTTCAAGTATCTTCTGCTTCTATCAACTTTTCTGTACTCGACTGAAGAAGCCTACTGTGTAGGCGAAACGTTTCGAAATAAAGATACCTAACTGTTGCATGTGTGTCTTACCTAACAACTAGTTAATAGTCCAAGTCGGACCAAACCGTCGTCAAAGTTTCAATTTCCTATGTTCTAGTTATCTGTGTATTGTTCCCTACTCTGGTGTTTACCTTATCAACCATGTATGATATAAGGTATGTATCCCCTTATTCACACATGTATCATTTACCAAACTACGGCAGGCCATGATTCGACCCCACGACACATTGTCCTGCCTTAAGAGACAACACAACGTACGTGTCACCCTATCCACTCCGCCATTGATCCTACAAACATGAGCCTAGCGAACCGGCTAACCGGTTTCCCTGAATCCCTTCACAAAATATTACCCTGCTCACATTCAAACAGTTCGTCAGGTTCCAAAAACCATTCGTCTCCATTCACTCCTAATATGCTCACGCTCGCTTGCTGGAAGTCCAAGCCCCTAGCCCACATAACTTTCTTAACCCCCCTCCCTCCAAGTCCAACCTTATAGAGGACGACCCCTACCCCACCTTCCTTTCCCTTACTATTAAATGCATCTTCTATAGAAAAAAAAATCACCCAAAACCTGCATTTAGAAAAAAAAAAAACTTTGTTTCGGTCCGTCCTGGATCTTTGCCAAGTCACAACTGAACGAGCACAAACGCAGAGGTCAGACAGAACAGGGAAAGGAATGGTAGGAGCATAGCAGTTTATTTGCTGCTAAAAATAGGGAAGTGCTCAAACAAGAAATGTTTCCTGTTTAGGTTCATGCTTCAGAATTCCACGAACAAATGCTTACCTTGAATCTGTGCTACTAGAGTCCTAGAACTCCCTTGCTAGAACACGCCACAGCCATACTGGCGTGGGAGGTTCGCATGGCCACAGTGGTGGCCCACGCTAATCTCCCTATGGTGTATAGAATATACCTAGTTGGATGAATTTTAATAGAGCCAGGTGGTCCAGTGATTAACACACCGGCCCGGGAATTTTAGGACCCCTGCCATGGTCGAGCCCTACCCGGTCCGTGAATTTTTTTTTTCACTTCCAGTGCATCATGCACAATAATAGACACATCTCGACAAATTTTCAAAGACATCATATAAAACATACTTCATCCATAACCTCCAGCTCATGCCACACTCCACCACACTTAATACATTGAACACTGGATCACCAATCAGCCGCATTACCTTTCCAGATCCAATAATTAATTTGACACATTCGACACACTCTTCCCAACGCTACGTCAAGTTCCTTCTCACCTGTCACCCTTCCCAAGGCATCTGTGATCAAACTCCATACATCGGCAACTTCCTAACTCTGTATCTGCTGCTTTAATTCAAATTCAAATTCAAATTCAAAGTTTATTCTCTATAAGGATTACAACGCTGAGTTTACAGAAATTTGGTTATTGTTTGGTTTACATGTAGTAAAATTGTGATTACAGAGTGTACCACTAGAACGCTTAGCATGGCTAGGCATTTCGGGCATACTTAGTTTTATTCTTAATTGTAAAATATTACAAATTATGAGGTAAGTTGGTATTATGGCTAAGTGACTAAATACTAGTTTATGAGTTTAGCAATGTGAATGCTTTTGTTTTGGCACAGTATATAGTTTCAGTATTGGAGTATCACAGGATTCATTATTTTAAGACTGAGATTAATATTTCTGTTTATGGTCAAATGAGTGAGCGAGTGTAAGTGTGAACCACCAGGTGGTATTCGTGTAGTTAGTTGACGGGGTGTATCAGGGAGATAAGATGTTTTCTAATGGTAGTTTTGAAGGTGATGAATGTGTCTGCAGTTCTAGAGTTCTCAGGAAGGGTATTCCAGATTTTAGGGCCTTTGACATACATTGAATTTTTGTAAAGGTTTAGTCGGACACGGGGAATGTCGTAGAGATGTTTGTGTCTGGTGTTATGCCTGTGGGTTCTGTCACAACTATCAAGAAAGCGTTTTAGGTCAAGGTTGATATTAGAGTTTAAGGCCCTGTAGATATAGATTGCACAGTAGTAAGTGTGGATGTACTGAACTGGTTATTTTCCATAGCCGAAAAAATTTGATGAAGTTATTGAAACTTGATAAAGTTCGGTCCTCTCGAGCTAACCTTGGATGTTTATTAAAGTTTAGGCTCTTTTGGGTTTCTTGTTGTCCAGTCACAGGGAAGTCCACGCCAGCTAACACACTAGCTGACATATCAACAATAATAATATCTTTATTTCTACATGTACAAGGTATACAGGCCTAGCTGACATAAGTGATACACTACTACATAGCAACCCACTTGTTATGCAGAGCATTTCGGACAAATTAGGTAAGTTTTGTCCCAGGGTGCGACCCTCACCAGTCGACTAACACCCAGGTACCCATTTTACTGATGGGGAACACAGACAACCGGTGTAAGAAACACGCCCAATGGTTCTACCCCCGCCGGAAATCGAACCCGGACCCTCACCGTGTGAAGCGAGAGTTTTTACCACCAGGACACGGTGACACATCGGGTGACAACTCATTGCATGACGTTCTGCTCTGCCATGCACGATGATTCATGCCATCAAGATAATTGACGGCTGCAGGATTTCCACAAGCACTTCCTTCATGGGGGGTGTAGGGGGAAGGGTACCTTGATGCTGGTGAAGGGTCTTGATTCGGGAATTGCAGCCACCTTCAAAGAACCAAGCCTGATTATCCACACATTGCCCAGGTGTTGTATGATCCTCACGGGTTTAGCGCCTCCTCATGCATACAGTGTGTATTCACCAGTATGTTCCCATGAGGAAATTAAATCTTCATCAGATTACAAAACAAATTCTGGCCACAAAATAGAGCGAAACACCAACGTCAAAGACCTGGGAGTGATTATGTCGGAGGATCTCACCTTCAAGGACCATAACATTGTATCAATCGCATCTGCTAGAAAAATGACAGGATGGATAATGAGAACCTTCAAAACTAGGGAGGCCAAGCCCATGATGACACTCTTCAGGTCACTTGTTCTATCTAGGCTGGAATATTGCTGCACACTAACAGCACCTTTCAAGGCAGGTGAAATTGCCGACTAGAAAATGTACAGAGAACTTTCACGGCGCGCATAACGGAGATAAAACACCTCAATTACTGGGAGCGCTTGAGGTTTCTAAACTGTATTCCCTGGAACGCAGGAGGGAGAGATACATGATTATATACACCTGGAAAATCCTAGAGGGACTAGTACCGAACTTGCACACGAAAATCACTCACTACGAAAGCAATAGACTTGGCAGACGATGCACCATCCCCCCAATGAAAAGCAGGGGTGTCACTAGCACGTTAAGAGACCATACAATAAGTGTCAGGGGCCCGAGACTGTTCAACTGCCTCCCAGCACACATAAGGGGGATTACCAACAGACCCCTGGCAGTCTTCAAGCTGGCACTGGACAAGCACCTAAAGTCAGTTCCTGATCAGCCGGGCTGTGGCTCGTACGTTGGTTTGCGTGCAGCCAGCAGCAACAGCCTGGTTGATCAGGCGCTGATCCACCAGGAGGCCTGGTCACAGACCGGGCCGCGGGGGCGTTGACCCCCGAAACTCTCTCCAGGTAAACTCCAGGTAAACAACTGTATGTACTCACCCCTATGTGGTTGTACGGGTCAATTCACAGCTCCTGGCCTCGCCTCTTCACTGGTTGCTCCTAGGTCACTCTTCCTGCTTCATGAACTTATCATACTTCTTCTTAAAGCTATGTATGGATCCTGCCTCCACTACGTCACTTTCCAGACTATTCCACTTCCTGACATCTCTGTGACTGAAGAAATATTTCCTAACATCCTTGTGATTGTCCATGAATGTATATATATATATATATATATATATATATATATATATATATATTATATATATATATTATATATATATATATATATATATATATATATTTATATATATATATATGAGAGGCCTACAGGTGGCAGCACAAGCATGGCGCAAAATATGAACTCAGCTGGCAGACAGCATAGGTTGTCTATGCAGACAGTACAAGCTGTCTACATTCGCTCAGCCATGCACCACCATGGTCGTCCTCGACCATGACTGGCAGAAAAAAACTAGGTCTCTCTCTCTCTCGCAGGAACAGGACACAGAACACAAAATAAAAACATATACATATACATACATGGACATGAAAAAAAACTTCCTACAGGGAGCGAAGAAAAAACAGGTGGGGTGTGCTAAACATCATGGTCTAAGGCAGTGAGCGTCAATGGGCATCACTGCATGCCTTCCTGCGTCTGGACAGATACTGCAACACAGGAGACATCGCTGAGGCTGAGCTGTGACGTAACAGGGTATGGTCTCCTCTGGAACGATGAAGAAGTCATCATAGGAGTAGCTGCAGGTTTCACTCATCTTGGGGCACAACCTGCTGGTACCCTCGAGTGAGGCGTCGTCAGTCCTCGGCAACTGGGCAAGACTTCTTCTAGCAAGCGATTCAGGCGGACATTTCTTGATTGGTACTATCGCTGGGGCTGTCACTGTCAGTGAGCGTAGAGTGAGTTGTGTCAGGGACGGCTTGGCAGAAGTCATAACAGCATACACCGGACTGGAGTGAGCAGGCTAGCAGTCAAAGTGACATCATCTCTGTGCAGGCTGCTCACTGAAGCTGTGACACGAGGCTGATACAGCGCCTGCCAGCAGGGTCTAACTGCGGCTTGACGAGTGTCATTCTCTCGGCAGTTGGAGTTATAGCAGAGGTTAGTCTAAGCGTCCCCAGACTTTTTCTCTACATATAACTGCTCTGACGGTCAGGAGGTGAAGTGAAACAAATCTTGATGGGAATCATAATGGGTACTATCCTGCAGGGCATCACGAGTGTCGAACATAAAAAGCTTTCTGTACAAGGGGCTCAGATGCTCATAACTAACGCAGGGGTCTGGACGCAGACCTGTGGTCCACACACAGCTGGGCTCAAGACCACACAAGACACACGGAAAACTGCACACACCCACACTGCACATGCAGTTACAACATGACACTTTTCTGTGCGAAAATCGACACTAAGCTATACACGAACAAGTGAGAACACTGACTGAGAGGAATTAACACATGACATATATCTTCTCTCGATCTTCTCGACAACACAGCATATTGCTCACTGTGAAACTAACACTGTCGGTATGATATCATGTGGTGATGTCAGGCATGATGCTGTAAGGTGATGTCATGAGGTGACATCGCGAGGTGACGTCAGTAGACGTCTCGAGGTGACGTCCTGGAGTGACATCATGAGGGATGTCATGGGGTAACATTGCGAGGTGACGTCAGGCAGACATTGTGAAGTCGGGCAGTAGATCACAGCATGGCTTGCGATTTGGCTTAACCCACGTGGCTTGTAGATCCATGTGGCTTCGCGATCCATGTGGCTTCGTGATCCACGTAACACTCGGATACACAGCTCTGGCAAAGAAATCACAGAAACAGGAGAGGGAGTGAGAGCAATGGTGAGTGGTGTATGGTGTGGTGGCATACAGTAGGGCGAGCGTGGGTGAGGCAAAGATCGGCCACTTCCTCCTCTCCCACCCACAAACACGGGAAGAAACACTCACACTGGATGCAGAAACCACCACAAAACTTACCTCTGACTTGCTGAAATAGCGGTGCTGAGCTGAAAAACAACAGCAGCAACATACAAGTGACGCTGAACACATGACTTGAGAAACAGCGTGGGGTGCTGTGAAGTGCCAAGTGATGCCACTTATATTTTTTGAAGACATTCGGCCTGGATTCTGCTTGTACCTGTGTCTGGATGCTAAGACTTGCAGACACAACATCCAGATAACTCGTTGAGAGACGGATGCTGCTTGTATGGGACGATGAAGTGAAGACGACTTCATTCCTCTTCCTTCCCTCCTCTAGGTAAACACACTTGCCGTGAGGCAGTTAGAAGCCTGAGTAGATCTATAACCCACGATTCCTTATTTAGATGTCGGAATGCTATTCTTAGGTTTGCTAGGGGCCCGTATGCTGCATCAGTTATATGGTTGATGTGTGTGTATGTGTGTGTGTGTGTGTGTGTGTGTGTGTGTGTGTGTGTGTGTGTGCATGTGTGTGTGTGTACTCACCTAATTGTACTCACCTAATTGTGGTTGCAGGGGTCGAGACTCAGCCCCTGGCCCCTCCTCTTCACTGAACGCTACTGGGTCCTCCCTCTCCCTGCTCCATGAGTTTTATCATACCTCGTCTTGAAACTATGTATGGTTCCTGCCTCCTCTACATCGCTTGCCAGACTATTCCACTTCCTAACAACTTTGTGGCTGAAGAAATACTTCCTAACATCCCTTTGACTCATCTGAGTCTTCAGCTTCCAATTGTGACCTCTTGTTTCTGTGTCCCCTCTATGAAACATCCTGTCTCTGTCCACCTTGTCTGTTCCATGCAGTATTTTGTATGTCGTTATCAAGTCTCCCCTGACCCTCCTGTCCTCCAGTGTCGTCAGACCGATTCTCCTTAACCTTTCTTCGTAGGACATTCCCCTCAGCTCTGGAACTAGCCTTGTTGCAAACCTTTGCACTTTCTCTAATTTCTTGACGTGTTTGACCAGGTGTGGGTTCCAAACTGGTGCTGCATACTCCAGTATGGGCCTGACGTACACAGTGTATAGGATTTTGAACGATTCCTTACTCAGGTACCGGAACGCTATTCTCAGGTTTGCCAGGCGCCCATATGCCGCAGCAGTTTTCTGGCTAATGTGTGCTTCTGGCGACGTACTCGGTATTATACTCACCCCAAGATCTTTCTCTTTGAGTGAGGTTTGCAGTCTTTGGCCGCCTAGCCTATACTCTGTCTGCGGTTTTCTTTGCCTCTCTCCGATCTTCATGACTTTGCATTTGGTGGGGTTAAATTCTGGGAGCCAGTTGCTGGACCATGTGTCCAGCCTGTCCAGGTCTCTTTGTAGACCTGTCTGGTCCGCGTCTGATTTAATTCTCCTCGTTAACTTCACATCATCTGCAAACAGGGACACTTCTGAGTCTATCCCTTCCGTCATGTCATTCACATATACCAAGAATAGCACTGGTCCCAGGACTGACCCCTGTGGGACCCTGCTCGTCACAGGAGCTCACTGTGACCTCATCACGGACCATGACTCGCTGTTGCCTCCCTGTTAGGTATTCTCTTGATCCATTGCAGTGCCCTTCCTGTTATACGTTCCTGATCCTCTGGCTTTGTGTGTGTGTGTGTGTGTGTGTGTGTGAAGGAGGAAGTGGGGGAGGTTTTTATACATTTTCATACATTCTTGGTGCTCAGTGAGCGGTATTAGGTCACAACCACAAGGTCTCAGGTTCAAGTCTTTCTTGCTGACAGACTCAAGAACAAGTTTCATTCCACCATTACCCAACAGTGACATCCTGGGGAATATATTCACATTTTACTGCAACAACAACAATAATAATAATAACAGAGGTGTGGATACCTATCTCATGTGAGTCATAGTTTGTGAACACCCGCAATTTGCAGCTGCCATATTTTAGATTAGTTATATGATGGGATCTTCCAGGATGTAGATATCATATTCTTTATGATAGTTACAATGTGGGAACAGTATGTGACTACCCTCTTCTATACCATGGTTACATTGTGTGAACCAACGCTAGCTACATTTTCCTGCTAGGTAGAAATGCTTGATATGGAAGTAATCCAGTATATGAGGATTGGGGACACATCAGAAATCCTTTATACAACCTACACCAGGTGGTAAAGCACACTCTGCACACGCATTTCAAAGCAGTGACAAGATTAAACTGTCCTGGCCCGGGTCTTTTCCAGATGGTGACCCGGCGCCTGCCGTAGCTCTAACCCAGCTAAGTTTTTTTTTCACTCTGATGAATATTTTTTTTTCACTGTAAACTAAAAATACCGACATGAATTTAATTCCTTGTTCATTATGGCGCTCACTGAGGTGGAGTTCCTGGACATACTGGTCCTGTGGGTTATCCTAGGTTCTCTACACATATGCTGCTATGTATGATAATCTATGTAACTGTATTTGAGTATACCTGAATAAACTTAGTTAATAATGTGATTCCTTTAAAGGAAAGGTGATTTGATGCAGCTGAGGGATTCTTGACCCAAGAAAATGGTGCTGCCACTTCCGTCATAGGATCAAACCTTTCTTAATCTATTGTTGCCAAATTTTCAAGCTTGTATGTTCAACTCCAACTTTTTTATTGCCTTGTGTACCATCTTACTATCATTACTTACAACCATATCATTTCCATTTTTTCATTTTATTATACTTTTGCTACTTTAATTTGTAATTTTATCTTTATCAATTTATATCTAGTTATACCTTAGTTCATGTAAACAACTTATATTAGTAATAAAGTTGGTAGAATTACCGACAATATGTAAAGTAAAAGGACACAAGTGCAACTAATGTGACATTTATTGTGGCAACGTTTCGCTCTCCAGGAGCTTTATCAAGCTTGATAAAGCTCCTGGAGAGCGAAACGTTGCCACAATAAATGTCACATTAGTTGCACTTGTGTCCTTTTACTTTACAACTTATATTAGCCTTAGTGCAATTACAAGTGATAGTCTGGGGCTATTTTTAATTTGTAATTTTATCTTATTAGTTTATACCTAGTTGTACTTTAGTTCATTCTGCCTCAAAACATAGTCAACACCAAATTCATTTTATTTATTAGTTACTACACTCTATTTGACCAATGTGCATTAGCTATATACTCGTCCAAACTTCCCACTACTACAGATATCAGTACTAGAACTCACCACACTATACATGATATAAAGAATTACTATTTAAACCTAAAGGATGAATGATCACGTCGACCCGGATCTAAACCTATATAATCTAACACACAATCAAAATTTATTGGAAAGTAACTGCCTCTATTACACAGCATCACGAGCCAACACTGTCCTAAATACTGCTAAAAGTCTAACAGTTCTTAACTACAACATCAGGTCCTTAAGCAAACACTATGATGACCTCCTGGCACTCCTTGATTCCCTAAAGACAACCTCCTCCTGTATTATTCTCACTGAGACCTGGCTTAAGCAGGACCCAGTTGATATCTATTCACTACCAGGATACACAGCAATCCACAACTGCAGACCATACCAAGTTAGGGGTGGTACTGCAATCTATTACTCTAACCAACTATCTTGTATTAGCACCACTTGCTATAGTGATAAATATGGAGAATATATTTTTGCTAATTTTACTGTAAAAAACCTTAAGACTCCTTTAACAGTCGGTGCCATTTACCAGATGTCCCACACGAACATCCCAAATTTCAGTGAGAAATTAAAGACACTAATAACAAACAGACAAATAAACAAGCACCACCTTCTCTTAGCTGGAGACTTCAATATCAACCTTGACCTACCAGATGATCAGCCTGTAACTGATTTCATCAACAATATGAACAACACACTTCTCATACCAACAATAACTAAACCAACCAGGCTGACTGAGATAAGTGCAACCATAATTGACCATATATGGACCAATATACTAGCCCCACTTAAGTTAGGGATAATCACAGACAGCACTACTGACCACTACCCCCACCTTCCTCTTAGCAAACATTATTAAACCACCACTGGAATACAACAAAGCTTCATTTAGACTCCATGACGAGGCCTCGATAAGTAATTTCATAGCAGAGCTAGAGAATTCTCCAAGGCCAATGGTATTGACGATTGGACAGACATACTATTTCTGAATAAATTACTTAGACTATACAACAAACATTGTCCTATAAAAACGAAACAGATCACGAATAAACGGCTCGGTTGCCCATGGCTAACTAGCAGCATACTGAAATCCATTGATAAGAAACACCAATATGAAAAGCAATATAGACTGGGCTTAATACACAAATATATTCTTAAACAATATTCATCAGTTCTCACCCAACTAATAAAAAAAAGCCAAACAATTGTACTACTCCAGCAGATTCACTGAAACAAGAGGAAATATAAAAAAGACCTGGAAAACACTCTCAGATTCTGGGAACCCACAAATTGAAAAAAAAACAAGGATATTGTCCTAACTAAACCAAACGAAACACCACTGCATCCCATTGATACGGTTAACAAGATAAACGACTTCTTCTCAACCATAGGATCTAATCTCGCCATTAAAATCCCAGGTACCAACGCCCGTGCAAATGATTACTTAGATGGGAATTTACTAAACTCCTTCTATCTTGCACCTACTGAACCCACTGAAGTCACCACGATTATTAAGTCACTTAAAAATAATTCAGGGAATCTGTCTCACGTCCCACCATTATTGTACAAGCGAGCGGCCCATGTCCTTTCGCAGGCTATTACATTACTTTTTAACAAGTCACTAGAAACTAGCACTTTCCCGACACTACTCAAGACAGCAAGGGTTACACCAATACATAAAGGTGGCGACCCCACAGATGTAAACAACTATATGCCAATATCAAACTTACCATTGCTATTCAAAATCTTTGAGAAACTCGTGCACAAGCGATTATATTCGTTTATAACAGCACAAAACATACTCAACCCCTGTCAGTTTGGCTTCAGAAAAAATAAAAGCACTAATGATGCAATTGTAAAAATGCTAGACCTGCTTTACACAGCACTGGAAAATAAGGAATATCCATGTGGCATGCAAAGAGTACATAACCTTTATTCAGCGCATGTACACACCCTCATTAAACGACTACCTCCCCAACCAGCGAACTGGGTGCTAAGGGTCAGACGATAGGGCCCCATCGTCAGATCAGTACCTAAGTTCAGTTAATGAGAAGGTGGGTATGGCAATTGTGGAGATGATGTGGTCACCACTTGCCTTTCCACCCTTGTCATTTCCAGTCTAGAGTTGATTGAATACGGTTGTCCATTCTGTCTCCAGGCTGTGTCTTTGCCTATTGATTCACACAAGTGTGACCATGGTGTAATAGCACGCAAAATGCGGGATAAAGGAATAACGGGAAAAGTTGGTAGATAGATCAACAACTTCCTGACAAATAGAAAACAAAGAGTAATAAAAAACAGAGTAAAGTCCCAGGCAGCCATGGTAAAAAGCTCTGTTCCACAAGGCACAGTACTCGCTCCCATTCTATTCCTCATCCTCATTTCTGACATAGACAGAGATGTGTCTTCCTTAGTGGATAACACCCGGATCACCATGGCAGTGACCTCCATCGAAGACACTGCGAGACTCCAAGCGGACATCAACTAAATCTTCGAATGGGCCACTCAAAACAATATGAAGTTCAACGAGGAGAAATTTCAACTACTCAGATATGGAAAACTTGAAAAAAATAAAAATGTGTCAGGGTATACCACAAATTCTAACCATACAATAGAGCAGAAAAGTAATGTGAAGGACCTGGGAGTGATAATGTCAGAGAATCTCGCCTTCAAAGACCACAACAATGCATCTACCTCATCCGCTAGGAAAATGATAGGATGGATAATGAGAACCTTCAAAACTAGGGATGCCAAGCCCATGATGATTCTCTTCAAATTGCTTGTGCTCTCTAGGCTGGAATACTGCTGTACACTAACGGCCCCCTTCAAGGCTGGCGACATTGCAGACCTGGAGAGTGCACAAATAACTTTCACGGCACACATAAGTGCAATAAGGCACATAAACTACTGAGAACGGTTGAAGGTCCTTGATCTATATTCCCTCGAACGCAGGCGAGAGAGATACATGATGATATACACCTGGAAAGTACTGGAGGGATTGGTACCAAACTTGCACACGAAAATCACTCCCTATGAAAGCAAAAGACTCGGCAGGAGATACAACATTCTCACAACGAAAAGCAGGGGTGCCACGAGTACGCTGAGAGACAACACAATAAGTGTCCGGGGCCCAAGGCTGTTCAATTGCCTCCCAGCATACATAAGGGGGATTACCAATAGACCCCTGGCTGTCTTCAAGAAGGCACTGGACAGGCACCTAAAGTCAGTACCTGACCAGCTGGGCTGTGGTTCGTACGTCAGCTTGTGTGCGGCCAGCAGTAACAGCCTGGTTGATCAAACCCTGATCTACCATGAGACCTGGTCTCAGACCGGGCCGTGGGGGCATTGACCCCCGAAACTCTCTCCAGGTAAACTCCTGGTAAACCATGTGGTACATATATATTTCCAACTGTATACATTGTACATACTTGTAAATATTTATAATTGCACTTGGTGAAGTAAAATATAATTCAGTCATTCAGCTGTGTTTGTTCTGCTCCTTGCTGCCCTTTACATCCAGGATAACAGGCCTTATTGTTCCTGGGTTGTAATAATCCATTAGGACTTTTTATTGACCTAAGAAAACCTTTTGATACAGTAGACTATGGCATCCTACTCCACAAACTTGACCATTATGGTATAAGAGGCCATGCACTTGCATATTTCAAATCCTACCTTACTGATAGGTATCATCACGTCACCATTAAAGACACAACCTCATCAACACGGCCACTTGATACTGGAGTACCACAGGGAAGTGTCCCTGGTCCCCTGCTCTTCCTCTTATACATCAATGATCTTCCCAACGTATCACAACACCTGAAACCCATTCTCTTTTCTGACGACATGACTTACATCATCTCCCACCCAAATCCTGCCACCCTCAACACCATTGTTAACGAGGAGCTACTCAAAATATCTACTTGGATAACAGCCAATAAACTTTCACTTAACACTGACAAAAATTCTTCTATATTATGTTCGGTAACAGAGCAGGTGTTGCACAACTTAACATTAAGAACGACAACACTTTTATTGCCAGACATAATGAGGGCAAATTCCTAGGCCTGCACCTCGACAGCAACCTGAATTTCAGCACCCATATCCATTACATAACAAAAAAAGTATCTAAAACGGTTGGGATCCTCTCCAAGATACATTACTACGTGCCACAATCTACCTTTCTCACACTATACCATTCACTCATTTATCCCTACATCACCTGTGCTATTTGTGCCTGGGGATCAACAGCAGCAACACACCTAAAGCCAATAATAACCCATCAAAAAGCCACAGTAAGAATAATCACGCAATCCAGTCCCAGACAACAACCCCCTCCCCACTCTTCATAGCTCTAAACTTACTGTTCAGAACATCCACATTTACTACTGTGCAACCTACATTTACATAACCTTAAATTCCAATATTAACCCTGACCTAAAACACTTTCTTGATAGTTGTGACAGGACCCACAGGCATAACACCAGACACAAAAATCTCTATGACATTCCCCGTGTCCGGCTAAACCTATACAAAAATTCAATGTACATAAAAGGGCCTGAAATCTGGAACACCCTACGTAAAAACTCTAGAACTGCAGACACTACCATCACTTTCAAAACTACCGTTAGAAAACATCTTATCTCCCTGACACACCCCACCGTCAGCTAACTACATGAAAACCGCCTATTCTCTTGTATCATACACACATAAAAAACAACCTTCCCCTCCCATCGATTTCTGTGATTCCCCACAGTTCGCACCTACACTCACCTAGTTGACTATAAACACAGAAATACGTAATGCAACTATTGTCTAATGACCCGGTGGCCTGGTGGCTAAAGCTCCCGCTTCACACACGGAGGGCCCGGGTTCGATTCCCGGCGGGTGGAAACATTTCGACACGTTTCCTTACACCTGTTGTCCTGTTCACCTAGCAGCAAATAGGTACCTTGGTGTTAGTCGACTGGTGTGGGTCGCATCCTGGGGGACAAGATTAAGGACCCCAATGGAAATAAGTTAGACAGTCCTCGATGACGCACTGACTTTCTTGGGTTATCCTGGGTGGCTAACCCTCCGGGGTTAAAAATCCGAACGAAATCTTATCTTATCTTAACTAGTCATAAGTTTGCCTGTGATTCAATAGAAACTATGTATTGTACGAAAACAAAATCATTCACATTGCTAAATTTACGAACTGTAATGCAGTTACTTACCCTTAATATCAACATTCTCCATAATCTGTACCAATATAGAGTTTTGAATTAATCTTAGTCTGCCCGAAATGCCTTGTCATGCTAGACCTGGAGTTTACCTGGAGAGAGTTTCGGGGGTCAACGCCCCCGCGGCCCGGTCTGTGACCAGGCCTCCTGGTGGATCAGCCCCTGATCAACCAGGCTGTTGCTGCTGGCTGCACGCAAACCAACGTACGAGCCACAGCCCGGCTGATCAGGAACTGACTTTAGGTGCTTGTCCAGTGCTAGCTTGAAGACTGCCAGGGGTCTGTTGGTAATCCCCCTTATGTGTGCTGGGAGGCAGTTGAACAGTCTCGGGCCCCTGACACTTATTGTATGGTCTCTTAACGTGCTAGTGACACCCCTGCTTTTCATTGGGGGGATGGTGCATCGTCTGCCAAGTCTTTTGCTTTCGTAGTGAGTGATTTTCGTGTGCAAGTTCGGTACTAGTCCCTCTAGGATTTTCCCAGTGTATATAATCATGTATCTCTCCCTCCTGCGTTCCAGGGAATACAGGTTTAGAAACCTCAAGCGCTCCCAGTAATTGAGGTGTTTTATCTCCGTTATGCGCCGCCGTGAAAGTTCTCTGTACATTTTCTAGGTCGGCAATTTCACCTGCCTTGAAAGGTGCTGTTAGAGTGCAGCAATATTCCAGCCTAGATAGAACAAGTGACCTGAAGAGTGTCATCATGGGCTTGGCCTCCTTAGTTTTGAAGGTTCTCATTATCCATCCTGTCATTTTTCTAGCAGATGCGATTGATACAATGTTATGGTCCTTGAAGGTGAGATCCTCCGACATAATCACTCCCAGGTCTTTGACGTTGGTGTTTCGCTCTATTTTGTGGCCAGAATTTGTTTTGTACTCTGATGAAGATTTAATTTCCTCATGTTTACCATATCTGAGTAATTGAAATTTCTCATCGTTGAACTTCATATTGTGATAGTGACCCTCATTGTAATTAGTTTTAATGTAATATGTAAACCGCACAATATCCTATAATATGTAAACCACATATTGTAATCTTTATAGAGAATAAACTTGATTTGATTTGATTTTATTTAATTTGATTTGATTGCCTTGGCTCTTTATGACCCATACTGGTTAAACATTTACAAATGATTATACTACTACTACTGCTACTACTACTAGTAATAATAATAATATTAATAATAAAAATAATAACGAGATGGAGATCATTGTTGTGAAGAATGCTGTAATGACTGCAGAACAACACCATGAACCACACGTTCACTTAGTGAAATGTTTGTAGGAAGGACACGAAGAACATATGCTAGCACAACTATCTGGGAAGAGGATTACGTCATGTCCGCCATGTTAGGTTAATCAAATCCTCCAGTTGGAAATGATTTTACCAGCCGCAGTTGGCTGCGCAGCTCCTTACCAGGTGGTCGGTTTTCTCGTTTTATTGTTCGCAACTGTTTTACTCCTTTCTTTCAAGCTTCGTCACCACCTTGTCTACCCCAGCAACAATGAGGAAGATTCTCTGTCACCTTCAAGCTTCGTCACCACCTTGCCTACCCCAGCAACAATAAGGAAGATTCTCTGTCACCTTCAAGCTTCGTCACCACCTTGTCTACCCCAGCAACAATGAGAAAGATTCTCTGTCACTTTCAAGCTTCTTCACCACCTTGTCTACCCCAGTAACAATGAGAAAGATTCTCTGTCACTTTCAAGCTTCGTCACCACCTTGTCTACCCCAGCAACAATGAGAAAGATTCTCTGTCACTTTCAAGCTTCGTCACCACCTTGCCTACCCCAGCAACAATGAGAAAGATTCTCTGTCACCTTCAAGCTTCGTCACCACCTTTCCTACCCCAGCAACAATGAGAAAGATTCTCTGTCACCTTCAAGCTTCGTCACCACCTTGTCTACCCCAGCAACAATGGAAATAAGTCACTTTGTCTGGCTTTTCTTGGGATATCCTAGGTTCTCTACACATATGTTGCTATGTATGATACTATGTAACTATTTGTATATACCTGAATAAACTTATGATACCTTGAAGATTGAGACACTTATGCAACATATTGGAATCTTTATTAACGAATGGTAAATATTCCCATATGTTGCAAAAGTGTCTTAATCTTCAACTTTCCGGTTTTGAAAACCGTTTATCACACTTATGATACCTGGAGGGAATCTGGAGGGTGTTCGGGGGGGGGGGGTTCAGCGCCCCCGCGGCCCTGTCCATGACCAGGCCTCGCTGTGGTTCAGGGCCTGATCAACTAGCCTGTTACTGCAAACCGACATACGAACCACAGCCTGGCTGTTTTTCGTATATCGGATAGATATTAGGTGTGTTAGGTAAGACACATATGCAACAGTTAGGTATCTTTATTATGAAACGTTTCGCCTACACAGTAGGCTTCTTCAGTCGAGTACAGAAAAGTTGATAGAAGCAGAAGATACTTGAAGACGATGTAATCAGTCCATCACCCTTAAAGTTTTGAGGTGGTCAGTCCCTCAGTCTGGAGAAGAGCATTGTTCCATAGTATGAAACAATATGGAGATGAAGTGACAGGATGGAGCTTATATAGCGCCAAGAGGTGAGACGTAGGCCACTAGGAGAGGTAAGAACTCAGATGTTGAGAGGTCAGGTCCCTCTCAAATCCAGCCGCTCTCACTAGTGGAAGTTGTCGAAGTTGATTGCAGGTCTGTACCAAGATACCCTTGTGTTGCAGTGTCTGACAGATTGAACATTAAAATGGTATAAAATACCGACAGGTTGTTAGGTAAGACACACATGCAACAGTTAGGTATCTTTATTATGAAACGTTTCGCCTACACAGTAGGCTTCTTCAGTCGAGTACAGAAAAGTTGATAGAAGCAGAAGATACTTGAAGACGATGTAATCAGTGAGAGCGGCTGGATTTGAGAGGGTCCTGACCTCTGAACATCTGAGTTCTTACCTCTCCTAGTGACCTACGTCTCACCTCTTGGCGCTATATAAGCTCCATCCTGTCACTTCATCTCCATATTGTTTCATACTATGGAACAATGCTCTTCTCCAGACTGAGGGACTGACCACCTCAAAACTTTAAGGGTGATGGACTGATTACATCGTCTTCAAGTATCTTCTGCTTCTATCAACTTTTCTGTACTCGACTGAAGAAGCCTACTGTGTAGGCGAAACGTTTCATAATAAAGATACCTAACTGTTGCATATGTGTCTTACCTAACAACCTGTCGGTATTTTATACCATTTTAATGTTCAGATATTAGGTGTAATATCTAAGTCTTTTGAAATTATATTTATAAAAACGACGAGACGATGAATAAGATGTACGTGCAATACTTGTGCTTCTTCAGTGATATCAATAAAGATGCCAGGACTTGCACACGTGAGGTCACAGTGAACGACAGAGGTCAAACTGAACGACTGAAGTTGCAGTGAACGACCGAGGTCACAGTGAACGACTGAGGTCACACTGAATGGCCGACGTTTCAGTGAACGGTTCAAGTTAAGGTACGCTGATTAAAGAGAGAAAATTCTGTCTCTCCCCCCCACCCCCTCCCCGCGGTCTTGAAAACCAGGAAATAGTCGCATTAACTCATACTGCAGGAGAAGCACATCATATGTGTACGTAACATCTTTCTTTTCCAGAAAACCAGTGTGGTCATCCAGAGAGGAAATGTTACTACTGTAATAATAATAATAATAATAATAATAATAATATATATATATATATATATATATATATATATATATATATATATATATATATATATATATATATATATATATATATATATATAGAATTGATGAGGGAAAAAGAGTGAGTGGTGCACTTAGGAGTCTGTGGAGACAAAGAACTTTGTCCTTGGAGGCAAAGAGGGGAATGTATGAGAGTATAGTTTTACCAACGCTCTTATATGGGTGTGAAGCATGGGTGATGAATGTTGCAGCGAGGAGAAGGCTGGAGGCAGTGGAGATGTCATGTCTGAGGGCAATGTGTGGTGTGAATATAATGCAGAGAATTCGTAGTTTGGAAGTTAGGAGGAGGTGCGGGATTACCAAAACTGTTGTCCAGAGGGCTGAGGAAGGGTTGTTGAGGTGGTTCGGACATGTAGAGAGAATGGAGCGAAACAGAATGACTTCAAGAGTGTATCAGTCTGTAGTGGAAGGAAGGCGGGGTAGGGGTCAGCCTAGGAAAGGTTGGAGAGAGGGGGTAAAGGAGGTTTTGTGTGCGAGGGGCTTGGACTTCCAGCAGGTATGCATGAGCGTGTTTGATAGGAGTGAATGGAGACAAATGGTATTTAATACTTGACGTGCTGTTGGAGTGTGAGCAAAGTAACATTTATGAAGGGGTTCAGGGAAACCGGCAGGCCGGACTTGAGTCCTGGAGATGGGAAGTACAGTGCCTGCACTCTGAAGGAGGGGTGTTAATGTTGCAGTTTAAAAACTGTAGTGTAAAGCACCCTTCTGGCAAGACAGTGATGGAGTGAATGATGGTGAAAGTTTTTCTTTTTCGGGCCACCCTGCCTTGGTGGGAATCGGCCAGTGTGATAATAAATATATATATATATATATATATATATATATATATATATATATATATATATATAATATATAATATTTTTATATATATATATACGTGCCGAATAGGCAGAACTTGCGATCTTGGCTTAAATAGCAACGCTCATCTTGCCATATAGGACAAGTGAAAATTTGTGTATGCAATAATTTCGCCAAAATCATTCTGAACCTAACGAAAAAAATATGTTTCACTGTGTTTGTTTAGTATTAAATTATTGTAAACAAATCTAAAATATATTTAGTTGGGTTAGGCTAAAATAAATTGTTCTTGTTATAAAAAGGTTAGGTAAGTTTTCTAAGATTCTTTTGGTGTAAAATTAAAATTTTTTACATTAACATTAATGAAAAAAATATATCTTTAAACACATAAAAGAAAATTTCAGAAAGGACTTAATTTTAAATGAGTTCTTGCTAATTGACCAGTTTTATATATTCGGCACGACATATATATATAATATATATATATATATATATATATATATATATATATATATATATATATATATATATATATATATATAATATATATATAAACACGTGGCTGTGGCAAACTGCATGACTAATTTCATTCTTGTCTCGTTTGGAAATACCAATCACACAAGCAGCATATTAATAGGTTAAAGTCCCTGACCCGTAAGACATCTTTGATATGGCAAGGATGCCTTACGGGTGAAAGGTGACGAGTTGCACTGGCGTGTACATTATTTTTAAAATAGCAAATTAGGTGAAAGAATGTGTGTGAGTGTCAAGCAAGGAAGAGAGGCTCAAGGAGGTGCAGTGCTAGAAGGTGTCAGCGGGTAAAAAGAAAAGTGAATGTGTATTCAAAGAGAAAGCTAATGGAGAGGTGTGGCCAGCATTTCGTAGAATGATGGAGGCATTCACACACTGAAGGTGGACCCTGTAAAGAAGATTTTCAATAGAAATGACAAAGCTGTTTCTAGTCATGTCAGTTGGTCGAAAGTTGAGAAGTGGGATTCCTGCCTCCCCTTCCACCCCCACACACATAATGGGAGAGAGCCAATAACCCGGGACAAATGAATGAAACTTCGTGACAAGAAATACAAAGCAAATGTGCGTTAATTTTTAGTTTTGTAAAGTTAAAGAGCGATGGACCAGAGAATCAACTGAGTTTGTAAGTGTAAAGGCAATGCAGTCCTTAAGAACCACAAGCAAAAGCACTTTCTGAACATAGGATTTAAGTGGATACTCTGCAGAGGACCACTTTAGTCAATGGAATATTAACTTTAATAGAGCCTACCTAAGTGTAAGTTTATAAAATAATAATAATAATAATAATAATAATAATAATAATAATAATAATAATAATAATAATAACAATAAAAATAACAATAATAACAGCAATACTAATAAAGAGGGAAAAAACACACACACATCTAATTTAAATATGAGTATATTTGCATAAATTTTTATGGGAACATTTCATTCTCTCTCGAGCATTTATCACAAAAACTTACAAAAATAAATACTCACTAACTCAGATCAGGAACGTAATAATATTTGTTTACCGTAATGAAACTTGTAACAATTCAAGTGATATAAATTAGAGTTTAAATATAAATAAGTCCTTACGCATTTAATAACGAACTCGTATGTAGAACTAGTGAAGGGTATCTCCAGATGCCTCGATTAATAATAATGATAATAAATTATTATTATTATTATTATTATTACAAGTGTTATCAAATTTAACAAGAATAATAATAATGTTAATATATAATAATAATAATAATAATAATAATAATAATAATAATAATAATAATAATAATAATAATATCATTATTATTATTATTATTATTATTATTATTATTATTTTTATTATTATTATTAAGTTTTATAACATTAATAATAAATAATAACAAGCAGCTTATTGAAGGGGATGAGGGTAAAAAATGATCAAACAATGTAATACAGTAATAATAATTAATATGTGCAGATATTACCCGAGACCAGCAGGTAATACTCACAATCCAAGAACAAACAACTCATGGTAGCACTAGGAAAATTAGCTGCCATAGACTCTCATAATCAGAAATTTCATTCCAACTTACAAGATGTTAAACTCGTAAAGTCAGTCAGCACCTCGAGAACAATAGAATGAAACTTTGAGGCAAGAGATGCAACACAAAAGTAGCTATAGTTTTTTTTTTTAAGATGACAACTATACCTCATTGAATTTAACTCTGCTGACGACGCGAGTGGAAAAAACACTGTGGCTTAAGAATGCCCATAAACTGGTAGTTTATAAATGAATAATAATGTAAAACTAAACCCGTGTAGTGACTAATAATCAAGGGAGATCACAGGCATGCATAGGCCTACAGATACTGTGGATTAATTAGTAGATCTAGAAGTAATTGAAATATAGTTGGAGGGTAGTTATAATGTGGAATGCCTAAAGCTTATGCTATGTGGCAATACTTCAGCTGGTTATACATTTACTAAAGTGTAAAGATTCAGAATGGTACATTACTGATTATAAAATCACAATATATAGACAAAGTCTTTACTGAGATCACATTTTTTTCAGGGTTGAGCTTTATAAAGCTCATCCTTGAGAGAAACGTCGTCTTAATCGCAGTTTCTTGAGCATATTGTGTCTCCTAACCATACTTGAGCCATCACGCAGGAAAATACAATACTGAAATTTGTAGTGAAAAATTAGCTGCTACTTTATAAATTAAACTTTTTCCAACACATTAATTACTAAATAATCCTAAACATTAAGGAACACATTTTTTTGCTTTGAAAAAATATATTACTCTGAGGGACGGTCCCCATAAATACATAATTGAAATATAAATGCATGGGATTGACTAGATATATTCAGTAATAATGAAGTATTTCCGGGCTAAATATTTTAAGCACTGCTACAAGCATTTATCTAGTAAATGTATGTCAGTGGATAATTCTTCGTTTGTTTTCCTCGTTTATGGAGACCACATGAAACACCTCTGATATTTAGGTCTTCGACCATCCTTCAGTCATAGGTCTTCTGAGATCTCCAAGATTTAGTTTTCCTAGATTGTTCTGAAGAACCATGTAGGTGCGAAGGTCTGTGAAGTCATGACAACAGATTCGAGGAAGATGGCGGGGAAAGTCAATATTTTCCCGAAGTATTTGTTCCCCTAAAGCTGACCTGAAAACATAGAAAATGGGCAAAAATTAATCCATTAGACTTTGAACGCGTTTCACAATATATATATATATATTATATATATATATATATATATATATATATATATATATATATATATATATATATATATATATATATATATATATATATATATATATATATATATTTGTCTCTAAATAACAACGATTAAAAATTTCTTACTTAATTTAAGTTATGATCTATAGTAGGTTATGTCTCTTTTCTGTTTTATTATGAGTCTTAACAACGATACAAATAACAGCAAAAAACAAGATTTCGTTTTGTGAAATTGGAATGCCGGCAGCTAGCACCAACAGCCTTACTGACCAGGCTATGAGTGTCGTTGTAATAACTTAATGGTCGGCATTTTTCCTCCTAATTATCACCCCGCAGGGGGTGATGGGGAAGAAGGGCATGGTGTGATACTGGCCCTGGGGAGGGCAGCATGACCCTCGGAACCATCTACAAGTAATCGACAGGTAATCTACACGTAGTTTACAGGTAGTGTACCTCAAGTGGTCAGGTAAGGAGGGATGACTGTAAAGTACTCACTTGATATATATATTAGTGTATGCCTATGATCCACGGACTAAAGCAGCCATGTCTTGATACTCATCCACAGGCAGGAGGAGGTTGGACACACATGAAGTGAAGTATTTGGTAGCGAAGCAGCCCATTCTGGGGAGAGATTTTTATAAGTATCAAAAATGGTATACCGCAGTGTGGCTGCCTTGATCTGTATGACATTTACAAAGTTTGAGCAAGAATTAACTATAGGAGGAATTACATTAAGTGTATCAATTGTTCGATAATAAAGAATCGCTACAGTAGGCCTACTGGCCTACAAACGGTGCTCAGTTAAAAATATAAACATGTTCAAAACATTGTTCAGAGTTGTGGCTATCGTTTACAAACACTAAACATTTGATTGCCTTATTGTATAAGATGATGCAGAATGTATACAATACCTGCACTCGTTTTCTATTTCAGGTGATCTGTAGAGATTCTGACAGTCGACACAGACGCGGTTCAACCTGGCCCACACGCCCCGGTCGTAGAAACCTTTGCACTGTGAGTCGAAGACTGCTCTCTTAGTAACACTGTGGTATTCAAGACCTGAATCTCTCCTTCGTACATTGTACTCTTGAGGCAAGCTCTTGTAGGGGGACGTCTGAAGAAGCCATTGAACCTCCCCGGAAGAAAGTGAACGCCCAGAACACAACGTCGTTAGAACGACCAACACTACCACTAACGTAACCTGCAAAGGAAACGGATTCATTAGCAAATACAAAACACACATGCAATAAAGGATGCAAATAAACACTTCCTGGTATGAGATCACTTCCACTTCACCTGCTTTTGTTATTAACAAAAACAGATTCACCATTTCAACCACCTTCTCAGCTACACGCCATCACTTTCTATTGACACACTATGTTGTGTGTTTATTCTCATCTTCCTTTACATAGAATATCAATTAAAATAATAGTTTTTGTCATATTCAGTCACAAAGAATAGTTTTCCTGTAGTGCTCCATCACACATGATGGTTGTCTGTTATATTCCATTACGCAGATTGCTTAATAGTCATATTCCATCACACATGATGGGCTGCGTACATCAAGAAATGAAAAAGATCGGCCTGAGCTGGGAGCCGTTAGTAGGGCAATGAGAAAATAGTCAATATTCCAGTTTGGGTTCAGTAACAATACCTAAGTAATGTGGATATAACTAAGAACTGGAGGCATACCCAGGTATTGGAGATATACTTCACTGAAGTATAACTGGAAAATCGCACCGGAGTCCTGGAAAACCGGCACTGGGTAAGGTCCGGCTGTTGCAGCACACTGGAAGTGAGCACTCTCCTGCCGGCAGGGGCTGGTACAGTGGTATCGGACTGGTACAGGTGGCCCGGTGGCCTGGTGGCTAAAGCTCCCGCTTCACACACGGAGGGCCCGGGTTCGATTCCCGGCGGGTGGAAACATTTCGACACGTTTCCTTACACCTGTTGTCCTGTTCACCTAGCAGCAAATAGGTACCTGGGTGTTAGTCGACTGGTGTGGGTCGCATCCTGGGGGACAAGATTAAGGACCCCAATGGAAATAAGTTAGACAGTCCTCGATGACGCACTGACTTTCTTGGGTTATCCTGGGTAGCTAATCCTCCGGGGTTAAAAATCCGAACGAAATCTTATCTTATCTTACAGTGATCGTGGACCCTGGTACAGTCATTGTGGACCGTGGTACAGAGTTCCTTAACCTGAACGCCTATCCGGGTAGGAGGGAAATCCCGAGTTTCACACTTCAGGTATTCTCATATTTTTAAACTTATCAATATTTCTTCTGACATTCCAAACCATACCACGGGTTGGGTTAGAACCCGCGATCAGAGAGTCATAAAACTCCAGACCGACGCGTTAGCCACTGGGCCAGCTAGCTACAAAAAGAACGCGGGTTCTAACTCCACCCGTGGTATAGTTTGTTTGCAATCGTGTCATTACGATTTCGTGAGTCAGTCTACTGACATTCATCTGCGTTTAAAAAATAATACAATAAAACAAGTGTTGCTGGCTACATATAGGGAACTCCCATTATTTTTCTATTACCGGGGGAAAGCTATGAGTCACCAACGCTTGAGGAACGGAAGGTAAACACGATTTAAGAAAGACGATGAATAGCCTTTCGCCTTCACAAATTAATCCACTTATCTTCAAATTGTGGATCGTGACTTGATCCATCCACGGTGATTTGGCTATCGTTTTTTCACATGGGAGAAATCCACCACGTTCCTTAGGTTTCCTTTGCTCGACCAACCCATTGAATACAGTGTTTGCCAGGCGGAGGAGAAACATATGTATGTATTTAGGATTCTTTACACAATGTCATGGAGGACGGCCATGACCCGGCGGGAAAGTCCAGAAATATTCCCCGCCACCCTTCCTTCACAGGGAAAATTAACTCAAAAATAAGGAGTCAAGAATTTTTGTCATGTCTGGAAGGAAGTCCTGATGTGCTATCACAGCACATATAAAATTATTATTATTATTATTATTATTATTATTATTATTATTATTATTATTATTATTATATGAAAAATCATGTCAGCTAAGTTCATGTTTAATTATCATAATAAGATATAGAGCAGTGTGAGACACCTTTCACTCGACGTTCGAACCCTCCCAGCATGTACTAGACGGTTTAACACTTTTGATAAATTAAAAATATTCCAGATCCAGCAGCTGCCCACTCAGCTCACTTCAAGAATAGACGGGTCCATGTAACAATCTCCATAAACAAACTAAAATAGCAACCTCCATCCATCATATGATTATGTATCGCTCATTTCCTGGTTTTTACGATTTTTTTTTTGTCTTTATCTGTTCCATGCTCAACTTTCGTTTATTGTGATGCTGAACATTATTACTATTATCTCTATCTTACATATCAAGAAAAATCGATACTCTCACCGTGATGCAGATCTGGAGTGTCTTTGTATAATGGAATTTTGCCGGGGGCATGACTTCCAGCAGGACTGCCTAGCAGTTATTACCACAGGTTGCCACCTACTGTAGTGGACTGATACATGGTGCAGGTACTGCTGGGTGGGTGAGGAGTGTAAGGAAATTTACCTGTATGTTTCGCTGACCCGGGGATCGAACCCGGGACGTTACAGGTGGGAGGAGAGCGATCCCAGAGACAGAGAACATACCTGAGGCAACGTTAGTAGGGTTTCGCAATGTCTATCTTAACCACCGTGACGCCACAGACCTTCGTCTATTCTTACCATGATATTATGTTCCCGGTTGACGTGGAAGGACGGTCACACTTTCAGCTCCCGTCAGAAAGAGAAGGAGGGTTCAATTCTCCGAAAGATAATCGACCCGTCCATTGTTTCACCCCAATTACGTGATACACAAAACCGCACAATGTTTAAATTTTACCTACCCTTATTCAACCATGAATAAGGATCCTTGTCTCGGTCTCTCCATTCACGAGTAGACACAGTCATGCGGCCAGTATTAATGATACACTGTTGGAGTGACTTAATGTTGGTTAAGGACTCAGCAGACAATGGGGGTACCATACACCTTCATTGGATCAAATATGATCACCACCCATTCCCCAGATGCTGCATGCGTTTAGCGCTTCCCCATGGATATCATAGAATTCCTGGGATACGTCAATATCTCCCATGAGATTTAGAATCACGCACAACAGTGCTCATGAATTTAAAGCAATACGATATATCTAAATAGAGTCAATCAGCTGAAGTCAAAATCCGGAACTTCAATTAATTATAATTCTACTGAAGAATTAACACTTTATCTATAATTCTATTCTTAAGTATATAATGTACTTTTAAAGTCTCTAGAGACTATTGCAGCAATGAATTTGCATGTGTCTATTTAAAGGCCTACAATGAAGTTGAAATCCTCTTCTCCCTTCCCTCCTCTCTGTTTCTTTCCCCAATACATATTTTTTTTTCCCGTTCTGGGATGATAGAGATGTCTTCGAAAATTTAAGTTCTCCCGTGTATGGAATAGTCCATCTTGAGAGATGGTATTTTCCTAGTAAACTTAAGTCTAGCTCTGCTGGAAGGAAACCTTTGAAGCTCTCCTGGCTGATGAATATTTAATGGAATACCTGGTGGTATTCTCGTTGTCCTACTGGAATCTCCCACCTCAGGTCTGACACATTTCAACACTGTACGAATTCCAGAAAAAAATGGCGAAACGCCGAGAGTATGGCGAGCAAGACACCGATTGATAAAGTCAATTTGTGGTGAAACGTTGTATGGTGAGGGAGCACAGAACAAACCTGCCAGGGAATACAGAACCTGCCAAGGAGTACAGAGCCTGCCAGGGAGTACAGAACCTGCCAGGGAGTACAGAACCTGCCAGGGAGTACAGAACCTGCCAGGGAGTACAGAATCTGCAGGGAGTACAGAACCTGCAGGGAGTACAGACCCTGCCAGGGAGGACAGAACAGTCTACCAGGGAGTACAGAACAACCTGCCAGGGAGTACAGAACAACCTGTCAGGGAGTACAGAACAACCTGCCAGGGAGTACAGAACACCCTGCCAGGGAGTACAGAACAACCTGCCAGGGAGTACAGAGCAACCTGCCAGGGAGTACAGAACAACCTGCCAATGAGTACAGAAAACCCTGCCAGGGAGCACAGAACAACCTGCCAGGGAGTACAGAACAACCTGCCAGGGAGTACAGAACAACCTGCCAGGGAGTACAGAACAACCTGCCAGGGAGTACAGAACACCCTGCCAGGGAGTACAGAACAACCTGCCAAGGAGTACAGAACAACCTGCCAGGGAGTACAGAACAACTGCCAGGGAGTACAGAACAACCTGCCAGGGAGTACAGAACAACCTGCCAGGGAGTACAGAACAACCTGCCAGGGAGTACAGAACAACCTGCCAGGGAGTACAGAACAACCTGCCAGGGAGTACAGAACAACCTGCCAGGGAGTACAGAACAACCTGCCAGGGAGTACAGAACACCCTGCCAGGGAGTACAGAACAACCTGCCAGGGAGTACAGAACAACCTGCCAGGGAGTACAGAACAACCTGCCAGGGAGTACAGAACAACCTGCCAGGGAGTACAGAACACCCTGCCAGGGAGTACAGAACACCCTGCCAGGAGTACAGAACAACCTGCCAGGGAGTACAGAACAACCTGCCAGGGAGTACAGAACAACCTGCCAGGGAGTACAGACAACCGCCAGGAGTACAAACAACCTGCCAGGGAGTACAGAACAACCTGCCAGGGAGTACAGAACAACCTGCCAGGGAGTACAGAACACCCTGCCATGGAGTACAGAACAACCTGCCAAGGAGTACAGAACACCCTGCCAGGGAGTACAGAGCACCCTGCCAGGGAGTACAGAACACCCTGCCAGGGAGTACAGAACACCCTGCCAGTGAGTACAAAACAACCTGCCAGGGAGAGTACAGAACACCCTGCCATGGAGTACAGAACACCCTGCCAGGGAGTACAGAACACCCTGCCAGGGAGTACAGAACACCCTGCCAGGGAGTACAGAGCAACCTGCCAGGGAGTACAGAACACCCTGCCAGGGAGTACAGAACACCCTGTCAGGGAGTACAGAGCAACCTGCCAGGGAGTACAGAACACCCTGCCAGGGAGTACAGAACACCCTGCCAGGGAGTACAGAACACCCTGCCAGGGAGTACAGAACACCCTGCCAGGGAGTACAGAGCACCCTGCCAGGGAGTACAGAGCAACCTGCCAGGGAGTACAGAACAACCTGCCAGGGAGTACAGAACACCCTGCCAGGGAGTACAGAACACCTGCGAGGGAGTACAGAACAACCCTGCCAAAAGTACGAACACCCTGCCATGGGATTACAGAACAACCTGCCAGGGAGTTACAGAACGAACCTGCCAGGGAGTACTAGAACACCTGCCAAGGAGTACAGACAACCTGTCAGGGAGTACAGAACACCTGCCAGATACAGACAACCTGCAAGAGTACAGAACTACCCTGCCAGGGAGTACAGAACAACCTGCAGGGAGTCGAACAACCTGTCCAGGGAGTAAGAACACCCTGCCAGGGAGTACAGAGCAACCTGCCAGGGAGTACAGAACACCCTGCCTTTTTATATTCTTTCCATTCACCATATTTTACAGAATTTTCTGTCATCGTCTATACATACGCACTTGGCTGTGGCTACCTATATACCCATGCTTATGAGGAGCGATATACCCGTAGTAATAATTAGCACGGAAAGATAAGGCAATTTAATCTTGTAGATCTAGCTCTGTGGTTTGTGGGATCATTCTCGTTCTGCCAGCTTTGAAACTGCTCCCAGGGAAATGCTGTCCCTTCCTTCTCTACCTGAGTCAACTTGAAGTCGTTCCAGGTCACGCTTCCCGCGTCCAGTTTCTGACCAGACCTCCAAGTGGATCAGCCTGACAACCATGCTTATGTATTGCCGCATGCAGTCCAACGTAACCACAGCCCGATGATAGTTACTATCTAGTCCTCTGAAGGCAGCCAGGGGTTTTATTGGTGATCGTTGATGCCGTGGGAGGCTGTTGAACAGCCTTGGCCCCGACACTATGCGTTTTCTTCTAGTATATTCATTCATCTCTTGCATTTCATTGGAGGGATGTTGCACTGTCTTATGCTTTCGTAGAGAGTGATTTCTGTGTACAGATTTGGGACCAGTCCCTCGAGGATTTTCTAGGTGTAGGTTTTGATGCATCTTTCTCGCCTGGGCTCCAGGGAGTACATGTGAAGAGACTCCAAACATTCCCAGTAATTAAGGTGCCTGACTGAACTTATATGTACAGTGAAGGTTCTCTGTACATTTTCTAGATCTGTGATTTTATCTGCATTGAATGTGGCTGTTGGTGTACAGCTCCACTTCCCAGCCACCTTCACAGGGCAGTACTTCCTGACGTCCCTGTGATTCATGTGTCTTCAGCTTTCATCAACGCCTCTGTCTCTGTCTCTCTGAGTATCTTGCACATCGTGACCAAGTCATCCCGGGTTTCCTCTCTAAGAAAAAAACCCTTCATAGGTCATTGTTGTTTATGTAGCTGTAGACGATCAGTGTGTGTGTGTGTGTGTGTGTGTGTGTGTGTGTGTATACTCACCTAATTGTAGTTGCAGGGTCGAGTCACAGTTTCTGGCCCCCGCCTTTTCACTGTTCGCTAATAGGTCCACTCTCTTTCCGTTACATGAGCTTTATCGTATCTCTTCTTAAAGCTATGTAAGTAATCTGCCTCCACTACATTACTCTCCAGATCGTTCCACTTCCTAACAACTCTGTGACTGAAGAAATACTTCCTAACATCCCTGTGACTCATCTGAGTTTTCATCTTCCAGTTGTGACCCCTTGTGGCTGTGTGTGTGTGTGTGTGTGTGTGTGTGTGTGTGTGTGTGTGTGTGTGTGTGTGTGTGTGTGTGTGTGTGTGTGTTAGTTACCATTTTGTCCTAGGCACATGTCGATAGACACTAGGCCTGGTGTGTATGTGTGTGTCTCTGTTTGTTTGTTCTGTGTTTGTGGATGTTAGTACCATTCTTTCCTAAGCTACATGTCGTATTAGAAACTAGGCTGAAGTGTGTGTGTGTGTGGTGTGTGTGTTGTGTGTGATTGTGTGTGTGGTGTGTAGTTTGTCGTGTGTCTGTGTTGTTGGTCATCGTGTCCGTAAGGTTGTGTATGCTGTTTGTAGCTTGTAGTATGCCTCTAGTATTCGATGCTGCCTGTGTGTGTTGTTGTGTGTATTCATGCTGGTGTGTCATGTGTTGTGACCTTGTGTGTGGTGTGTTATGTGTGTGTGTGTATGTGTGTGTGTGTGATGTGTGTGTGTGTTGTGTGTGTATGTGCTGCGTCGTGCGCTGGCTGTGTGGTGTGTGTGTGTGTGTGTGTGTGTGTGTGTGTGTGTGTGTGCATGTGTTGTGTGTGTTGTATGTTGTGTGTGTTGTGTAGTGTGTGTGTGTGTGTGTGTGTGTTTGTGTGTATGTGTGTGTGTGTGTGTGTGTGTGTGTGGTGTGTGTGTGTGTGTGTGTGTGTGATGTGGTGTGTGTGTGTGTGTGTTGTGTGTGTGTGTTTGTTGTTGTGTGTGTGTGTGGTGATGTGTGGTGTGTGTGTGTGTGTGTGTGTTTGTTGTGTGTGTGTGTGTGTGTGTGTGGTGGTATGTGTGTGTGTGTGTGTGTGTGGTGTGGTGTGTGTGTGTGTGTGTGTGTGTGTGGTTATGTGTGTGTGTGTTTGTATGTGTGTGTGTGTTGTGTGTATGTGTGTGTGTGTATGTGTGTGTGTGTGTGTGTGTGTGTTGTGTGTGTGTATGTGTGTGTGTGTGTGTGTGTGTGTGTGTGTGTGTGTATGTGTGTGTGTGTTGTGTGTGTGTGTGTATGTGTGTGGTGTGTGTATGTGTGTTGTGTGTGTGTGTTGTGTGTGTGTGTGTGTGTGTGGTGTGTGTGTGTGTATGTGTTGTGTGTGTGTTGTGTGTGTGTGTGTTGTGTGTGTATGTTGGTGTATGTGGTGTGTGTGGGTGTGGTATGTGTGTGTGTGTGTGTGTGGTGTGTGTGTGTGTTGTGTGTGTGTGTGTATTGTGTGTGTGTGTATTGTGTGTGTGTGTGTATGTGTGTGTGTGATGTACTTTCCACCTGTTCCTGACTCACCTTCCGGAAGTAGTGGGTGAGATAAGCTCAGCATGACTTGTCATTTTCGAAGAAATTAATTGTTTTAGGTGCACACGTTCGCACTGTGCACTGAGTCATGTACACACTCCGCCAATGATGTGTACACCTTCACCGAGGAATGCAGTCACGTTTCTATTTTGCACCAACACAAACAATAATTAAAAAAAAATCTAGCACACTAGAGATAGCCTCATCTTGATCTTATCTTCTCACAGCATCTTAAGATGTCTTAGATGTAGCAACCTCCGCGATATCTTCTCACAGCATCTTCAAAGATGTCTTAGATGTAGCATCCTCCATAATATCTTCTCACAGCATCTTAATTAGGATGTCTCAGACGTAGCATCCTCCACGATATCTTCTCACAGCATCTTAATTAGGATGTCTCAGATGTAGCATCCTCCATGATATCTTCTCACAGCATCTTAATTAAGATGTCTCAGATGTATCATCCTCCACGATATCGTCTCACAGCATCTTAAGATGTCTCAGATGTAGCATCCTCCACGTGAGGGTGTGCTGTGGGAGCTGCTTCAGGAAGAGGCCATGGGCGAGGTGCGGGTGTGCTGTGGGAACACTTCAGGTGTTGGCGTGGAGCAACAGATCTCAAGTCACTCCCGAGCATCACTATTACTAGAAGACCTGACTCTCCTACCTCACCAAGAGACACTCAGTGAGTGTTACTTACCGCACAGTGTGACATTGTAGAGGGCTGAGCGGAGAACGCCACCTGTACTTCCTTTAACAGCGGGTGAAGCCGGTCTGGTGACGGCGGCTCCGGTCGCCTCAGTATATATACGGCTCTGCATCGTTGGAGGCGATTGCGTCATCGATTCTACACTACCTGGATAATATATTTTCAATCAATATAAATCGGTAATTAGTTCAACGTTAAACATGCCATACATTACAGCAGCATATGTTTTTAATATTTTATTTGCAAATTGTTTATTTAGTGAGTGCTTCGTTGGCACTCAAATACAGCGAGAGGGTCGGACCTCAGAGATTCAGCAGCCGTCGTGGAGGGAGGATGCTGCGCGCGCTCTCTCTGTTAATTAAGAGTAAAGCCATAACCATAACATATTAGTGATGAAACTCGAGTGTGAACAAGACTGGAGAACATGTTCGTCCTTGAAAATGTCAAGATCAATTCTTGAGTAGCAGGTTGACTGTCAGTCTTGGATATATAGCTGTCAGCGACCAGTGCATCACGTGTGAACGTTAATACCAGTCTCAAGAGAATGTGACGTAAATCGACAAGAAATTATGTGAATCATTCATTAACATTTACGTAAATTTCTCGAAAATGCTGATATGAATAATAAAAAAAAGTGATGTAAATAATAGGTGATTGTGCGAACCGTATGGAATGTTTATTTACCCACGTAAGCACTTATTAAAAAAATATTTTGAGTGGTAAACAGCTTATTTCCAATTTGGTACTTGATAAAATCCCCAATATGGCTAAAATAACTTAAAATAATTGTTTTTCCCCCCTGCTAAATGACCTTTATATTACCATGTAATTTGAGAGGTTATGTGAAATTTTTTGCTAATATATTTTTCCCCTGTTAAATGCCTTTTAAACTACCATGTATTTAGAGAGGTCACTTGATGTACTTTGCTAACATAAACATGAATTATTATTATTATTATTATTATCATAATTACTGCTATTTCTTCTACTTCTACAACTACAACTGTTGCTACTAATACTACGTCTACTACTGTTACTACTACTACTATAATATTTTTGTTGCTATGACTACTACTATTACTAATACTACTGTTACTATTACTTCTACCACTAGTATTATTATTACCACCACTACTACTACTACTACTACTATTATTATTATCACTAGTACTACTACTACTACTACTACTACACATATTGCTACTACTACTAGTAACACTATTACTACTACTACCAGTACTGTTTTCTACTTCTGTTACTACTAACCTTCCACAACACTTACATATAAGTCATATACAAGCTTCGCTCTTCTCCTTATATGAGAAAATTGTGCTATTTAAAACCCTGATATAAACCGGGTTTTAATTATTTTAACGTGACGAAATTTTCTTATCATAGCGACTCTACTTCCTCCATTATGTAAATGAGGTTATGATTTGCCTTTTGTCTGTGCGGTGACTGAAAAATATTGACTCAGTGTTCTGAAGTATGACTTAGTTGGTGGTCGAAATATTTGGTGCTGTTTTATAATGTTCGTATTAATTTTTTTCAGTTTTGGTTAGCTTGTATTATTGCCATTGAGTGACTGTTTTTACACTTTATGATGTGGATATAATGAGCTTGATAAATATCACTAGCATGGGCCTACTGGCCCATGCTGGGTGTAAGTAAGACCTGCCTAGCATGGCCCAGGTCTTACCTACACCTAGCCATTTCCACTGCTATATCTGTCAAATAATTTAAGGTCACCTATGGCATTCGCTTGAAAGATGCTACTTGAGAGTGCCACTCAGCTACAACTCTCTTATACAGGGTACACCACTTGTATTTTTGAGTGCTAATGATGTATCAGAGACAATGAAAAACATTAAACCTGATTCCTGAAAAGCTATTCGCGTCACTGGCCGTCCGAAAATGATTTTCAGATCCAAGTTAATATCTAGAGTAAGCCTACATGACGGTGCGTCCAGCATCACCCCCTATAACGCAACTTCACAACCTTGAACAACTGTGACGTTGGAATCTCATGAATAATTGTGTTATGAGTTCTGTAATTAATGCAGTGCAGCACACACTCATGGACTGCTTCCTTCCCTGTGTCTAATGCCTTCTGTTTTTACGTCATCGTGTACGAGAAAGACTGAATCATTTTAAGTTGCTGAGAGGTGTGTATCTCAACGTTTATAACCTGAGAAAGATGTAGTATTGCTGAAAAATGTTTATGGATAGTCTCTCCTGGGCTGAAATAATATCAGGCAAATCAGACCTAATAAACAGAGTAATAAAGACTAATTTCATGGATGAATTAACGCGGCTTGTAACGGCGATGATACTTTCTGATGATCTATCTAAAAGTAACTTTATGAATGCAGGCATGAGTTAACTACCGTTTGGATATTATATCCAATATTATAAAACTATAATTAATTTTTTTTGAAAAGGCGACTGAATGTACTATAAGGGAAGTGTCATAATAACAGGTCCGTAATCATCATACAACAGTCATGTTTACTCAGGTGAAGCATAATTTTGCTGGGCAGAGTTGGGCGAGGCTAGGTGTACATAATGTCTTGCAGATTATTGATAATTTGTATAATATATTATTTAAAATAATACTCCACTAACCATGGTGTGCTTTAAAATAAACCATGTTGTAGCTAGTTTTTATGCTATTATTCGACATATGAATAATAACATTATTTATTAACACATCGGCCGTTTCCCACTAAGGCAGGGTGACCCGAAAAAGAAGACAAACTTTCACCATCATTCACTCCATCACTGTCTTGCTAGAGGCGCGCATACCCTACAATTAAAAAACTGCAACATATCAACACCCCTCCTTCAGAGCGCAAGCACTGTACTTCCCACCTCCAGGATTCAAGTCTGGCTAACTAGTTTCCAAGAATCTCTTCATAAATGTTACTTTGTTCACACTCCAACAGCACGTCAAGTCATAAAATGCATTTGTTTCCACTTGCTCGTATCTAATATACTCACGCACGCTTGCTGGAAGTCCAAGCCCCTCATACACAAAACCTTTACCACCTCCCTGCAGCCATTCCAAGGACGACCCCTACCTCACCTTTCTTCCACTACAGATTTATACGCCCTCCAAGTCATTCGACTTTGTTCCATCCTCTCCACTTCAGCAACCCCTCCTCAGTAACCCCACACATCTTCCTAATTTCTAAACTACGGATTCTCTGCATTATATTCACACTGCACATTGCCATCAAACAAAATCTCTACTGCCTCTAGCCTTCTTGTTGCAACATTCATCACCTGTGATTCCCAAACATACAAGAGTTTTGGTACACCTATGCTCTCACACATTCCCCTCTTTGCTTCCATGGATAATGTTCTTTGTCTCCACAGACTCTTCAGTGCACCACTCACCTTTTTCTCGTCATCAGTTCTATGATTCATTTCGTCTTTTATAGACTCATCTGCTGACAAGTCCAGTCCCAGATATCTGAAAACTTTCACTTTCTCCATACTCCCTCCCTCCAATTTGATATCCAGTCTTTCAATACCTAATCTTTTTGTTATCCTCATCGCCTTGTTCTTTCATATGTTCACTTTTAATTTCCTTCTTTTACACACCCTTCCAAACTCATTCACCAACTTCTGCAACTTCTCTTCAGAATCTTCCAAAAGCACAGTGTCATCAGCAAAAAGCATCGGTGGCAACTCTTATTCTTGTAATCCCATACCTCTTGCCAGCACCTGAACATTCACTTCTCTTACAACTCCATCTATAAATATATTGAATAACCATGGTGACGTCACTCGTCCCTGTCTAAGGCCTACTTTTACTGGTAAATAATCTTCTTTTCTCCTACATAGTCTAACCTGAACCTCACTATCCTCGTAAAAACTCTTAACTGCCTTCAGTAACCTACCACCTATTCCATCTACTTGCTACACCTGCCACATCGCTTCCCTATCCGCCTTATCATATGCCTTTTGCAGATCCATAAATGCAACGAAAGCCTCTTAACCCTTATCTAAATACTGTTCACCTATAAGATTCACTGCAAATACTTGGTCTACACACTCCTACCCTTCGTAAAGCCTCCTTGTTCATTTGTGATCCTGTTCTTCATCTTATGTTTATTTCTTTCATTAATAATTCTGTCATACACTTTACCAGGTATACTCAACAAACTTATTTCCCTATAAGTTTTTACACTCTCTTCTGTCCCCCTTGCCTTTATACAAATGAATTAGGCATGCTCTCTGCCAATCCCCAGTACCTTCCTTTCTTCTATACATTTTTTTAAATAAAAGCACCAACCATTCCAAAACTTTATCCCCACTTGCTTTTAACATTTCTGTCTTTATCCCATCATTCCCAGCCTCTTTACACCCTTTCATTCTACCCACTGTCTCACACACACCTCCCCCACTCTCACAACAAGCTCTTCCTCACTCTTACAAGATGTTATACTTCCCTGCCCAATGCACAAAATCACAGCTTTCCTGTCTTCATCCACATTCAGCAGTTACTCATTATATTCCCTCCTTCCTGATATCTCAAATTCTAAATCTCATAACTTTCCTCCCCTCTCCTATTTTTAACTGTAAAGTCCACTGGTTCCCTAGGCTTTCTCAGCTTATTAATCTCACTCCAGAACGTTTTCACATTCTCAGCAAAATTTGTTGATAGCATTTCAGCCACTTTCTCATTTGCTTTCGTTTTACATTCCTTCATCATTCTCTTTTTCTCTCCATATACTTCTTATATCACTCCATATACTCCTTGAATTACTTCTGCTTTGTAAAAACACACCTCCAGAGAATATTCTGAGTCACTCTGACACTTAGGCTGCGGCCCGAGTACCAGAAATGTTTTTAAGGGAAAAAAATATTCAAAAAAAATATTATATATATATAATATATATATATATATATATATAAAATATATATATATATATATTTTATATATATATATATATATATATATGTGTGTGTGTGTGTGTGTGTGTGTGTGTGTGTGTGTGTGTGTGTGTGTGTGTGTGTGTGTGTGTGTGTGTGTGTGTGTGTGTGTGTGTGTGTGTGTGTGTGGTGTGTGTGTGTGTGTGTGTGTGTGTGTGTGTGTGTGTGTGTGTGTGTGTGTGTGTGTGTGTGTGTGTGTGTGTGTGTGTGTGTGTGTGTGTGTGTGTGTGTGTGTACTCACCTATTTGTACTCACCTATTTGTGGTTGCAGGGGTCGAGTCCTAGCTCCTGGCCCCGCCTCTTCACCGGTTGCTACTAGACCCTCTCTCTCCCCGCTCCATGAGCTTTATCAAACCTCGTCTTAAAACTGTGTATGGTTCCTGCCTCCACTACGTCATTTTCTAGGCTATTCCACTGCCTTACAACTCTATGACTGAAGAAATACTTCCTACTATCTCTCTGACTCATTTGTGTCTTCAACTTCCAATTGTGGCCTCTTGTTTCTGTGTCCCCTCCCTGGAACATCCTGTCCTTGTCCACCTTGTCTATTCCACGCAGTATTTTATATGTCGTTATCATGTCTCCCCTGACCCTCCTGTCCTCCAGTGTCGTCAGGCAGATTTCCCTTAATCTTTCTTCATAGGACATTCCCCTTAGCTCTGGAACTAACCTTGTTGCAAACCTTTGTACTTTCTCTAGTTTCTTGACGTGCTTTATCAAGTGCGGGTTCCAAACAGGTGCTGCATACTCCAGTATGGGCCTGACATACACGGTGTACAGTGTCTTGAATGATTCCTTACTAAGGTGTCGGAATGCTGTTCTCAGGTTTGCCAGGCGCCCATATGCTGCTGTGTGTGTGTGTGTGTGTGTGTAAATACATATACTTCTCCATGGGGAAGTGGAGTGTGCCTCAGTGTATATGCACTAAGAGGTGTGTATCTCAGTGTACTCTTGTATCTGCAGCCACAACATTAGAGCAAGGAATGTGTACCATCACTGCACAAGACTTAGTCATCAGGTATATAATGAGAGAGAGAGATAAAGTAACCGATCAGTAACATAAAAAGGACTTTCTAATTCTACTTCTCATCAAGACGTTCCTTAGCTTGTAACCTGATCATATCTTCATATTAAAATTCTTAGAATCCTCGTGGAAAGTCAGTGTGTTTCTGATGATAAAACACTCACGTAAGCAATTAAAGGAACCCCGAAGCTTCGTAACTGATACCATTGAGTGTAGGCTATCTGCTGGGAAAAACTGACTGATAAGCACTGGTAAGCATAGCTTGATTAATGATACTCAGCATGGATTCACAAGAGGCTGGTCTTGTCTAACTAATTTATTAACTTTCTTCAGTAAAGCTTTTGAGGCTGTTGACCACAATAAAGAATTTGATATTATTTACTTAGATTTTAGTAAGGCTTTTGATAGAGTTCCGCACCATAGACTGTTAAAGAAAGTGGCAGCTCATGGCATTGGGGGAAAAGTGCTCTCGTGGATCGAGTCATGGCTCACTGACAGGAAGCAGAGAGTGTCCATAAATGGGGTTAAATCCGAGTGGGGATCTGTAACAAGTGGCGTTCCACAGGGATCAGTCTTGGGCCCGTTGTTGTTTATAATATATATCAATGATCTTGATGAGGGAATTACTAGTGATATGAGCAAATTCGCCGATGACACAAAGATAGGTAGGATAATTGATTCAAACGTAGATGTTATGGAACTTCAGGAGGATTTAAACAAACTCTATTCTTGGTCAGAAAAGTGGCAGATGCAGTTCAATGTAGATAAATGCAAGGTTCTGAAACTTGGGAGTGCCCATAACCCTAGTACTTATAAGTTAAATGATGTAGAACTTAGCCATACAGATTGCGAAAAGGACTTGGGGGTTATGGTGAGCAGCAACCTTAAACCAAGACAGCAATGCCTAAGCGTACGTAATAAGGCAAATAGATTACTGGGATTTATATCAAGAAGTGTAAGCAACAGAAGTCCAGAGGTCATACTGCAGCTTTATACATCATTAGTAAGGCCTCACCTAGATTATGCAGCTCAGTTCTGGTCTCCGTATTACAAAATGGACATAAATTCGTTAGAAAACATTCAGCGTAGGATGACTAAATTAATACATAGCATTAGAAATCTTCCTTATGAAGAAAGATTGAAGACTCTTAAGTTACATTCACTTGTTAGACGAAGAATGAGGGGAGACCTGATCGAAGTGTATAAGTGGAAGATAGGTATTAATAAAGGGGATATTAATAAGGTCTTGAGGATGTCTCTCCAAGAGAGAACCCGCAGTAATGGATTTAAATTAGATAAGTTTAGATTTAGAAAGGACATAGAAAAGTATTGGTTTGGAAATAGGGTAGTTGATGAGTGGAACAGTCTACCTAGTTGGGTTATTGAGGCTGGGACTTTGGGTAGTTTCAAATCTAGGTTGGATAAGTACATGAGTGGGAGGGGTTGGATTTGAGTGGGACTTTCACATCAGAGCTTATTTCTTGGGTGGCATTGAAATTGGGTTGGGCAAATGTTTTGTTAGTGGGATGAATTGTAAAGGACCTGCCTAGTATGGGTCAACAGGCCTCCTGCAGTGTTCCTCCTTTCTTATGTTCTTATGTTCAGTCTAGTACTTGTGTACTTCTACTATTGAAGATACATAGCAGATTAGATAATATTAAGTATGATCCTATCTTCCAGTAGTTTTTAACTTAGCACACGGAAGGAACCTCATACTCGGCAGCCAAAATAGAAGAGAATCATCAGAAACTCTCCATCTGTTGAAGACCATGACTCTGAACCCCATGTCATCTCAGCTTATATTCTACAAAGTATCTGGTGGGCGAGACGAGGGTAAGAGGAAGCCTCCGAAACCGGGCATTCCTCTGTCTGCATCTTGATAGACTAAAGGGAAGAGGACTCACAATTATCGTTGTGGGCTGTATCTCCGCTTCGACCAGCAAATCTCACGGTGGGCAGGAGGGTTTTAGGTGACTTTTTATAGTCCAGGATGGAGAAAAATGAAGTCGCCCTCTGGAAACAAAGGACGGGAATGTACATAACCTATAATGAACAAGAGGTAGGTAGGGTGGAAAGAAGAAGGAAGGGAGGGTAGGAATGAACGCGATTGAGGAGGAAGGGAGAATAAGAGAGGTATAGGAAGAGGAGGGAGGGAGAAAGGAGAGGAGCGAATGAGGGAGGACTGTTGTTACACACACGTATTTTCTTTCCATTTCTTATACGCATAACATTGGACATTGCACACCAGGCAGTGAAATGTTGAGTACAAAACATCACACACAACTCACGTACCTGGGACATGAATTAAGTTTATTAAGCGAGAGGTTTTAATACATCTCGGGTGTTTGTTGTGTGAATAGAGGAATTTGCAAAAAAACTTAAGAAAAGGAGCAACTTTTTCTTTAAAAAATCGTTATAGGTTGTTGCAATGTGTTTATTTTCAAGGAATGGAAGAAATTTGAAGTAGATGAGTAGCATTTTATGTGCGGCACACTACTAATAGGCAAAAAAACAACACCCAAAGACGAACCCTTAAATGTGCATTCATCAGTATCTCCATCAACTTCAACCATAACAAAGGTGTCCATAGTTTAGCTGAACTTATTACCGGAAAACTCTTAACACCCGCCCTCTTGCTGGACACCTCACTGAACGGACCGGAACCTCATTATGAGGTTCCGGTCCGTTCTGGACCATTGTCAAGTCACAGCTGAGGAGAGAAAAGTAGAAAAGGCCAGAAGATACTTCGACTGAAATTCACCCTATTTTGAAGTGGTGTTCGCCCATGTTCACTCTCCTTTACCAGGAGGTCAAGCTTGAGCTAATCTTAGGTTCTGCCACTGGACTGTGAAGACTATAGCAAGATTAGCAGCCATATCAGAGGTAATGTAAAAAATCCGCGAGGCGAATAAAAACAGAGGAAACGAGATATTAACCTAAAAGCAATGTAAAATAAATAGCTGACAGTTAACTAACTAGAAGAAACGAAATAGGATCGTGAGTTAACGTAAAGTGACATCATTATGGTTGCCATGCGATTTGTTTTTAACATAAGAACATAAGAAAGGAGGAACACTGCAGCAGGCCTGTTGGCCCATACTAGGCAGGTCCTTTACAATTCATCCCACTAACAAACATTTGACCTACCCAATTTTCAGTGCTACCCAAGAAATAAGCTCTGATGTGCAAGTCCCACTCAAATCCAACCCATCCCACTCATGTATTTATCCAACCTAATTTTGAAACTACCCAAAGTCCTAGCCTCAATAACCCAACTAGGTAGACTGTTCCACTCATCTACTACCCTATTTCCAAACCAATACTTTCCTATGTCCTTTCTAAATCTAAACTTATCCAATTTAAATCCATTACTCTTGAGAGATATCCTCAAGACCTTGTTAATATCCCCTTTATTAATACCTATCTTCCACTTATACACTTCGATCAGGTCTCCCCTCATTCTTCGTCTAACAAGTGAATGTAACTTAAGAGTCTTCAATCTTTCTTCATAAGGAAGATTTCTAATGCTATGTATAATTTAGTCATCCTACGCTGAATGTTTTCAACGAATTTATGTCCATTCTGTAATATGGAGACCAGAATTGAGCTGCATAATCTAGGTGAGGCCTTACTAATGATGTATAAAGCTGCAGTATGACCTCTGGACTTCTGTTGCTTACACTTCTTGATATAAATCCCAGTAATCTATTTGCCTTATTACGTACGCTTAGGCATTGTTATCTTGGTTTAAGGTTGCTGCTTACCATAACCCCCAAGTCCTTTTCGCAATCTGTATGGTTAAGTTCTACATTATTTAACTTATAAGTGCTAGGGTTATGGACACTCCCGAGCTTCAGAACCTTGCATTTATCTACATTGAACTGCATCTGCCACTTTTCTGACCAAGAGTAGAGTTTGTCTAAATCCTCCTGAAGTTCCCTAACATCTACGTTTGAATCAATTATCCTACCTATCTTCGTGTCATCGGCGAATTTGCTCATATCACTAGTAATTCCTTCATCAAGATCAGTGATATATATTATAAACAGCAACGGGCCCAAGACTGATCCCTGTGGAACGCCACTTGTTACTGTAATAAAGTTGGTAGAATTACCGACAATATGTAAAGTAAAAGGACACAAGTGCAACTAATGTGACATTTATTGTGGCAACGTTTCGCTCTCCAGGAGCTTTATCAAGCCATTACAAACAATACATGGACACAGAGGGTATATAAAGGCTCAGAGTGAGGTGAATACTAGTGAGGTACCATTTCGATGTTCACTAGTGGTAGTAGTAGTAGTAGTAGTAGTAGTAGTAGTAGTAGTGGTAGTGACAAAAGTAATACAATATGGTAGAGCAATTAATTCGTACATGAGTAAAAGGATATAAAAGCTATTACTTGGGTAAACAAAAAATAGGTTGGACAAATATAAACAGGAATGAGGCAGCTTGTTTCAGTGTTCATTCTCTGTGCTTTGTGTAGTATAACAGGAGAGACTATGTAAAGTAAACCCTGCCATCACATAGTCTCTCCTGTTATACTACACAAAGCACAGAGAATGAACACTGAAACAAGCTGCCTCATTCCTGTTTATATTTGTCCAACCTATTTTTATGTTACCCAAGTAATAGCTTTTATATCCTTTTACTCATGTACGAATTAATTGCTCTACCATATTGTATTACTTTTGTCACTACCACTACTACTACTACTACTACTACTACTACTACTACTACTACTACCACTAGTGAACATCGAAATGGTACCTCACTAGTATTCACCTCACTCTGAGCCTTTATATACCCTCTGTGTCCATGTATTGTTTGTAATGGCTTGATAAAGCTCCTGGAGAGCGAAACGTTGCCACAATAAATGTCACATTAGTTGCACTTGTGTCCTTTTACGCCACTTGTTACTGATCCCCACTCGGATTTAACCCCATTTATGGACACTCTTTGCTTCCTGTCTGTGAGCCATGATTCGATCCACGAGAGCACCCTTCCCCCAATGCCATGAGCTGCTACTTTCTTCAACAGTCTTTGGTGCGGAACTCTATCAAATGCCTTACTAAAATCTAAGTAAATAATATCAAATTCTTTATCGTGGTCAACAGCCTCAAAAGCTTTACTGAAGAAAGTTAATAAATTAGTTAGACAAGACCGGCCTCTTGTAAATCCATGCTGAGTATCATTAATCAAGCTATGCTTTATCGAGACTGGCTTCTTATAATCTCAGCTATAATTGACTCTAGTAATTTGCCTACAATTGAGTCAGCTTATTGGGCGGTAATTTGACGGTAACGACTTGTCCCCTGTTTTAAAAATAGGAATTACATTAGCCATTCTTCCACATATCAGACACTGCACCTTTTGAAGAGAAAAATTTAAAAATATAGTAATGGTTCACAGACTTCCATTTGCATTCCTTTAAGAACCCTTGAAAAAACCTCATCAGACCCGTGACTTATTTTGCCTTCAGGTCTATCTTGCTTCACAACCATTACTAGTGACGTGATGTACATATTATCTTCTTCTGATCCACTATAAAAATTAATTACGCGAATATTACTTAGTGTCCTTCCTGTAAAAATCGAGAGAAAATAACTTATTAAAATCGAGCACATTTCAATATCTTTGTCATAAGATGCCCTGTTTATTTTTCAGGGGACTCTTTTTTCTAGACCTTTGTTCAAGACCTGAAAAAACTTTTTGGGTTAGTTTTAGAATCCCTAGCAACTTTAATTTCATAGTCCCTTTTAGCTTTTCTTATCCCCTTTTTAATGTCCCTCTTAATGTCAATATACTGATTCATAAGATGACCCTCGCCTCTTTTGATACGCCTATAAATTCCTTTCTTATGCCCTAGTAGATATTTCAGCCTATTATTCATCCATTTTGGGTCATTTCTATTTGATCTAATTTCCTTATAAGGGATAAACGTTCTTTGAGCAGCATGTATTGTGTTCAGAAAACTGTCATATTGATAGCTCTCTTCGTTACCCCAGTCAACAGATGATAAGTGTTCTCTAAGCCCATCGTAATCTGCTAAGCGAAAATCTGGGACTGTTACTGAGTTATCCCTACTATCATACTTCCATTCAATTCTACATGTAATTGATTATATGGGAACGCTAGCACCCGAGTTTCGCCTCTGAAACTTACTAAATTAATACAAAGATTCATAGTTGCCAAACTAAGTCAAGCAGGTAATTACCCTCATGTAATGTTTGCTGATCCACTAAACGCTTGTCAAAAAGCAATTCCTGAGACAAATCTTCAAAGAAATCGTCGTATGATTCTAAATTCCCAGTCAAGAAATTCCAATCAATATGACTAAAGTTAAAGTCTCCTAGAATTACTACATTATCGTGCCTTGTGGCCCTAACAATTTCCTCCCATAGTAGTCTCCCTTGGTCCCTATCTAAATTTGGGGACGGTATATCACACCTAAAATTAATTTTTCATGCCCCTCTGAAAATTCTATCCAAACAGACTCTGTATGTGTTACTTCAGACTTAATACCCGTTTTTATGCAACAGTTCAAGCGATCTCGGACATACAATGCCACCCCACCCCCTTCCCGATACTTCTATCTACTTGGAACAATTTAAAACCCTGAATGTGACATTCTGCAGGCATGTCCCGACTTTTTGAATTAAACCACGTCTCAGTAATGGCAAATACATCTATGTTACCTGCACTAGCAACTAGTCTCAACTCGTCCATCTTATTCCTGGCACTGCGACTATTTGTGTAATAAATATTTAATGACCCTCCTATCTCTTTACCCTTCCTGCTCCTTTCTGTTATTCCACTAAACCTATTACTGTCATTGTCAATTAGTGCCACTGGTTTTCCAATATCCTCCTCATTTTGCCTATTACTAGTTCTCCTAGTACTCATGTTACTACCCTGCGACTTCACAGTTTTCCCGCCAAAACCCATACCACTAACTATTCCTAGTTTAAAGACCTAACAGCTCCCTCCACTGCGTTGGCCAGTGCTCCCACCCCACACCTAGACAAGTGAACCCCATCCCTGGCATACATGTCATTTCTGCCATAGAAGAGGTCCCAGTTGTCAATGAATGTTACTGCATTTTCCTTACAGTATTTGTCCAGCCAGCAATTAACACCAATTGCTCTGGACAACCATTCATTTCCAACTCCTCTCCTTGGCAAAATGCCACATATGACAGGTTTCCCACCCTTCTTCCTAATTATCTCTATAGCTGACCTATACCTGCTAATCAGGTCCTCACTCCTACGTCTGCCAACATCGTTGCCTCCAGCACTGAGACAGATAATAGGATTGCTCCCATTACCTCTCATGATGTCATCCAGACGGCTAACAATATCCTTCATCCCAGCCCCAGGAAAACACACTCTCTGCCTCCTACTCCTATCCTTCAAACAGAATGCCCTATCCATGTACCTAATCTGGCTATCCCCAACAACAACAATGTTTTTACCTTCCTTGGCGTCGTCCGTAGTGATGCTCCGAGTAGTCGACTCACATTCGGCAGGTAGCATTACACCACTTGTAGAATTCGTATATTCACCAATAGGTGAATATACAATGAGGGGATGTGTACATACACAGGATATGCACACACTCAAAGGTATCTAGTTCCTGTCTAGTGTCATTTCCACCCTGACCACACTTGCTGTTAGTCACTGCTGAGAATCCTCCACCAAGAATGTGCGACTGCTGCATTGTTTTCTTGACTAGTTGTCATCTGACTCTGTCTCGCTGTTTGTTTTTCTCTGGCTGTCTAATGTTCGTGCGTCTGATATCTAATATCCTGATGGATCGGTTAGGCTTCTCTCCTCTACAGCATTCTTTGGTTTCTCTGGTGATTGATCCTGAGTCCTAGTGTTCCCCCTATCCTTTCACTCAACCAAAATGACGTCAATACGGTTATCACGGTTATCATTAAATCTGAAAAATGTAATAAACAGTGGCAACTTTCTCTCATGTTGCCAGGAGACTTGAACACAGCGAGTTAAAAACACCAGCAACTCTCAAAGAATTGAACTGTTCCATGATTGGACCCCTCAAGGAAGGTTCCTTGATGTTGGTGAGGGGCTCTTGATTTAGGGAATTGGATCTGTGCTCTAGTTCCCCGAATTAAGCCTGAATGCCTTCCACATCCCCCCCAGGCGCTGTATAATCCTCCGGGTTTAGCGCTTCCCCTTGATTTTAATAATAATAATAATCCATGATTGGAACAGTTCTAATTCGCCAGTACTATCCCGACCCAGCTCTTTTCCAGTTGGTGACCTGGTGAATTGTTTCTAATTTATTAACAGTAGTGAGGGGGCAAGCATCGAGTCGTAGTTGGTAAATATGCTAACATTCCAAAGTCTACAGGTGGAGGTAAATTTACATTTGATAAGATATGATTTTGTTTGGATTTTTAGCCCGGGGGAGGGTTAGCCACCCAAGATAACCCAGTAAAGCCAGTGCGTCATCGGGGACTATCTGCCTTATTTCCACTGGGTTCTTTGAAAAGTTTCCTCCAGGATGCGACCCACAACAGTCGACTGACACCAAGGTACCTACGTACTGCTAGTTGAACAAGGACAGCAGCTGTAAGGTGACGAACGTCCAGGTACCTACTTACTACTAGGTTAACAGGGACAGCAGGTGTAAAGTGACTAATACCCAAGTACCTACTTACTGCAAGGTGAACAGGGACAGCAGGTGTAAGGTGACTAACACCCAGGTACCTACTTACTGCTAGGTGAACAGAGACAGCAGGTGTAAAGTGACTAACACCCAGGTACCTACTTACTACTAGGTTAACAGGGACAGCAAGTGTAAGGTGACTAACACCCAGGTACCTACTTCTAGGTGAACAGAGACAGCAGGTGTAAAGTGACTAACACCCAGGTATCTACTTACTGCAAGGTGAACAGGGACAGCAAGTGTAAGGTGACTAACACCCAGGTACCTACTTCTAGGTGAACAGGGACAGCAGGTGTAAGGTGACTAACACCCAAGTACCTACTTATTGCTAGGTTTGGCATGCAAAGAGTATTTACAATTTATTCAGCGTATGTCACACACCCATATAGGCTGCCTCCCAACCAGCGAACCAGGTGCTAAGGGTTTAACGATTATTGGGGTACCCATCGTTAAATCAGTACTTTGGTTCATTGACCAATCACAGGCAAGCCTGCCAAATGCTGAGGCAATGTGGCTCACTTCCGGTCAGCATTTGCCAGACTTGCCTACCTGCTGGTCGAGTATGGTGCACTCTCTCTGGCATTTGCTCTTGCTGTTCTGTCACCGTCGTGTGGTACACTTACTACTCAATCTCTGTACATAGTATACATAAGTGTACATATTTGTGTATATCTAGAAAATTATATCTGGTGAAGGACATACAAGTTATAGTCTATCTGCTGAGTTTGTTTTGCTCCAAAACCCATTATGACCAAGTCACAGGCCATTCATTACGACCAGGTCACAGGCCATTCATTACGACCAGGTCACAGGCCATTCATTACGACCAGGTCACAGGCCATTCATTACGACCAGGTCACAGGCCATTCATTACGACCAGGTCACAGGCCATTCATTATGACCAGGTCACAGGCCATTCATTATGACCAGGTCACAGGCCATTCATTATGACCAGGTCACAGGCCATTCATTATGACCAGGTCACAGGCCATTCATTATGACCAGGTCACAGGCCATTCATTATGACCAGGTCACAGGCCATTCATTATGACCAGGCCACAGGCCATTCATTACGACCAGATCACAGGCCATTCATTATGACCAAGTCACAGGCCATTCATTATGACCAGGTCACAGGCCATTCATTATGACCAGGCCACAGGCCATTCATTACGACCAGGCCACAGGCCATTCATTATGACCAAGTCACAGGCCATTCATTATGACCAAGTCACAGGCCATTCATTACGACCAGGTCACAGGCCATTCATTACGACCAGGTCACAGGCCATTCATTACGACCAGGCCACAGGCCATTCATTATGACCAGGCCACAGGCCATTCATTATGACCAAGTCACAGGCCATTCATTACGACCAGGTCACAGGCCATTCATTACGACCAGGCCACAGGCCATTCATTATGACCAGGTCACAGGCCATTCATTACGACCAGGTCACAGGCCATTCATTACGACCAGGTCACAGGCCATTCATTACGACCAGGTCACAGGCCATTCATTACGACCAGGTCACAGGCCATCCATTACGACCAGGTCACAGGCCATTCATTACGACCAGGCCACAGGCCATTCATTATGACCAGGTCACAGGCCATTCATTACGACCAGGTCACAGGCCATTCATTACGACCAGGTCAGGCCATCATTCGACCAGGTCCAGCATTCATTACGACCAGGTCACAGGCCATTCATTACGACCAGGTCACAGGCCATTCATTACGACCAGGTCACAGGCCATTCATTACGACCAGGTCACAGGCCATTCATTACGACCAGATCACAGGCCATTCATAATCTGTGCTCGTAATACCAGGTGAACAGGGACAGCAGGTGTAAGGTGACTTAACACCCAGGTACCTACTTACTGCTAGGTGAACAGGAAGAGTAGGTGTAAGGAAACATGCCCAATGTTTTATCCATACCTTCACCTCTGATATACCTTTTATGAGTTCCGAGACCTTTTCTACTCCCGGAGTCCGGCCATGGGCCAGGCTCGTTTGGTGTTAGCCTGGTCAGCCAGACTGTTGATGTTGGTGGCCAACAACCCCACATATCCATCACAGCCTGCTTGATCTGGTACCTGGTGAAGATACTTGTCCGGTTTTCCCTTGAAGACATCCACACTTATTCCAGCAGTGTTTCTGATATCTTTTGGTAAGATGTTGAATAATCTGGGGGCCACGAATGTTGATACAGTGTTCCCTTACTGTTCCCCTCCCCTCAAGGGAGGTTCCTTGACGCTGGTGAGGAGCTCTAGTTCTAGGGAATTGGATCTGTGTTCCAGTTCCCTGAATTAAGCCTGAATACCTTCCATCCCCATCCCCCCTACATGCGCTGTATAATCCTACAGGTTTAGCGCTCTCCCATAATTATAATTATAATCACTGCTCCCCTGCTTTTCACTGGGTTTATTTTGCATTTCTTCCCATATCTCTTGCTCCAGTATGTTGTTATGGCAGTGTGCAGATTTGGGACCAGGCCCTGGTACATATTGTCATGTATCTCTTCCACTCAAGTGAGCACATATTTAAAACTTGAAGATATTCCCAGTAAGTTAAATGCTTTACTGGCTCTATGTGGGCCGTAAACGATTTTTGTATTTGTTCCAGCACTGATATTTCTCCTGCACTGAGCGGGTCCGACAGCACTGAGCAACATTCCAAATGAGGGAGCACGACGCTGAGTAAGTGAATTGAGTACGCTTAAACCCAGCCTCACCTTGTTCGAGTCTTCTAACAACTCTCTCTCTCTCTCTCTCTCTCTCTCTCTCACACACACACACACACACACACACAACACACACACACACACACACACACACAAGAGACTAGTGCTACTGGAGGACCAGGCAGGTATAACAGGGAAGGCACTGCAATGGATCAGGGAATACTTCTCAGGAAGACAACAGCGAGTCATGGTACGTGGCGAGATGTCAGATTGGGCGCCTGTGACAAGTGGAGTTCCAAAGGGATCAGTCCAAGGACCGGTGCTGTTTCTGGTATTTGTGAACGCCATGACAGAGGGAATAGTTCAGAAGTGTCCCTGTTTGCAGATGATGTGAAGTTGATGAGAAGAATTCAATCGGACGAGGACCAGGCTGCAGACCTGGTCCAGCAACTGGCTCCTGGGGTTCAACCCCACCAAATGCAAAGTCATGAAGAAGACTCTTCAAAGATCTAAACTTACTCCCAGTTCAGTACATCCACACTTACTACTGTGCAATCTATATCTACAGGGCCTTAAACTCTAATATCAACCTTGACCTAAAACGCTTTCTTGATAGTTGTGACAGAACCCACAGGCATAACACCAGAAACAAACATCTCTACGACATTCCCCGTGTCCGACTAAACCTTTACAAAAATTCAATGTATGTCAAAGGCCCTAAAATCTGGAATACCCTTCCTGAGAACTCTAGAACTACAGACACATTCATCACCTTCAAAACTACCATTAGAAAACATCTTATCTCCCTGATACACCCCGTCAACTAACTACACGAATACCACCTGGTGGTTCACACTTACACTCGCTCACTCATTTGACCATAAACAGAAATATTAATCTCAGTCTTAAAATAATGAATCCTGTGATACTCCAATACTGAAACTATATACTGTGCCAAAACAAAAGCATTCACATTGCTAAACTCACAAACTAGTATTTAGTCACTTAGCCATAATACCAACTTACCTCATAATTTGTAATATTTTACAATTAAGAATAAAACTAAGTATGCCCGAAATGCCTAGCCATGCTAAGCGTTCTAGTGGTACACTCTGTAATCACAATTTTACTACATGTAAACCAAACAATAACCAAATTTCTGTAAACTCAGCATTGTAATCCTTATAGAGAATAAACTTTGAATTTGAATTTGAATTTGAAAGATTGGCGAAGGGCAAACAAGACCGCAGACGGAGTGCAGAGGGCCAGAAGCTACAAACCTCACTTAAAGAAAAGGAACTTGGGGTATAATACCGAGCACATCTCCTGAGGCGCACATCAACCAGATAATTGCTGCAGCATATGGGCGCCTAGCAAACCTAAGAATAGTGTTCCGATACCTTAGTAAGGAATCGTTCAAGACTCTATACACTGTGTACGTCAGACCCGTACTGGAGTATGCAGCACCAGTTTGAAACCCACACCTGGTCAAGCACGTCAAGAAATTAGAGAAAGTGAAAAGGTTTGCAGCAAGATTAGTTCCAGAACTAAGGGAAATGTCCAGACAAGGGCTTCGGAAACTCTTAAAATTTTTCCTGTCAAACAAAAACCCCTTTCAAATTTAAATTTGAAATTAAAAGGAAAAAAATTTAAATTTTTTAAATTAAAAATCGAAAAACAAACCCAAAACTTAAAAACCAAAGTAAAAACCCACTTAAAAAAAGGAAAGGGGTTAACAACCCCCTACCCCAATAACAGAAATTTCTGAAATTTGGGGGGGGTAAAAAACAAAAATATTTTCCAAAACAAAAGGGGATCTTCCCCTTTTTTTAAAATTTCCAAGTATAGTCGAAAAACCCTTAAAAACCCAAGGGGGTCCCCCTTAAAAAATTAAAAAGGAAAGGTTTTGCAGCAAGTTTTTTCCCAAAATAAAATTTACAAAAAGGTTAAAAAACATAAAAATTTGTATAAATAGGGGGGCTTATAAAAGATAAATTGAAAATTTGAAAGGTGGGGGGCCCACGCAGAAAAAGTCAGGCAAGGGGGCAAATTAACAAAAAAATTTTGGGGATTTGGGAGTTTTTTTTTTAGCCACTTTTCGGGAAGTGGAAAATTGGGGTAAAATTAAGAAGTTCCGAAACTTAAGAAGATTAAAAAAAAGCTCATAAGGGGGAAAGATGAATTAGACCCCAGGAAAACGGGGGGGAGCAAATTAGAAAAAAGGTGGAAAGCCAAAACCATTTAGGATTCCAGAGAAAGGTGGATTTTGAGGATTAAAATAGGGGGGCCTTTTCATTTTTCTTGACCCCCCTTTTGGGGGCGGGGCCTGGGTTTTTTAAGGGAAAAGGGGGGCCCAAATTGGGGGGTTTTTCCCCCTTGCCTGAGGGGGCTTCTACCTTCGTGGGGTTTTTATTTCTGTTTGGTATGGGGGGTCCTCAAGTGGGATGTTTTTGAAAAAAAGGAAGAAAAAAATTTTTTTATTTTTGCCTTTTAAAAGGGGCCCCAAATTTTTGAATTTTTTTCTTTTTTTTATTTGATAAAAAACGCACACCCTTTCTCGTGATTTTTCCAAAGGGGAAAAGAATTAAAACAAACCCCAAAAACCAAAAAAAACCCCACCCCCAAAAACCCAACACCCCGGGTGGATAAACCCCAACCCTAATGGTGGTTTTACCCCCCCACCCCGTCCCCTTTCAGTGGTTACCCTATTGGGTTTCCCTTTTTGGCCCCACACCAGCCAAGAGAAGGAAAAGAGAAGGAAATTTGAAAAAAATTTTAGCCCAAAATTTGGGGGGGTTTTCCCTAGGGGAAATTAAAGGGAAATACGACGAAAAGGGGCGGAAAGGTGGATATTTAAGACAAAAAGTAAAAAATCACAAACAAACAATTTCCAAAAAACACCAAAAAAGGGGCCGTTGGGGGAATCAATAAATCAAAAAAAAACTTCAGTAAAAGGTGTAGAGGGTTTTGGGAAAATTTTAAAGGGGACAACTAGCAAGAAAAATATTGAAAAGCGGGGAAAAAGATGCAAGCTAGGGGGACCGGGGGGGGGGTGGAATCGATTTTTTAAAAAAGGGTAGTTAATGGAAAACAAAAAACCCCCAAAAAACAAACAAATGACAAGAACGGGAGGTTCTAGGTGGGAACAGAAGAAAAGGAAGTGGAAGCCTTTTACAAGTGGGGAAAAAGAAATTTCAGAAATTTTAAAGTAAATAGAAAAAGGGAATAAGTGGAGGATAAAAAAGGGGAAAAGAAAAAATGGATAATTTGGAAAAAGAGGATCTTTCAAAACCCCCCAACCCCCTTCACCCCAACACAAAAGGGGTAGCATCAACAACAACCAAACACAACACACACAACACATCAACAAAAATTGTAACCAACCAAAAACAAAAAAACAAAACAAAAACCCCCAAAAACAAAAAAAAAACAAAACAAACACAAAAAAAACAAAAATAAAAAACAAATAAAAAAATAAAAAAACCACACACCAACCACACCCCCCACACCCCCCCAAAACCCCAACAACAACAACAAACCCCACACACACACAACACACAACACCACAAAAACAAACATACACAAACAACCAACAACACAAACACAAACACACACACACACACACACACACAAACACAAACACCCCAAACAAAAACAAACACACCCACAAAAACCCCACACACACACCACACACAACACACACACACACACCACACACATACACCACACAAAACACACACACACACACAAACACACACACCACACACCAAAACCCCAACAACACCACACACCACAACCACACAACCCCACAAAACACACCCCCAAAAACAAACAAACACACAAACACACACAACACACACACACACACAAACACCAAAAAAACAAAACAAAAAAAAACACACACCCCACACACACACCCCCAAAAAACACCCCACACACAAAAACAAAACACCACACACAAACACACACACAAACCACCACACACACACAACACACAAAACCCCCAAACACACACCACCACACACCACACACACACCACCAAAACCACACAACCACACAAAACCCCACACACACCACACACACACCAACACTACACAACAACCACACAACACAAAAACCCCAAACACACCCCAATTTACACCCCATACACACCACACACCAAACCCCCCAAAAACACACAAACACCAAACAACAAAACACACACCCCCCACCACCTCACCCACCACCCCCCCAAACACCCACAAACAACCACACACCAACACCCCCCAACACCCCACACACCACACCCAACAAAAAATTTACACCTAAAAACATAAAAAAAAGCTAAAACCCCCCCAAACAAAAATTTTTTAACAAACATTTAAACAAACCAAAAACAAAAGTATTTAACATTTTAAAAAATTTTTTTTCCCAAAAACCTCCCCACCCCCCTTCTTCAACCACCAAATCCCTTTTCCAAAAAGAAAAAAGGGGGAAAACCTACCCCCAAACATAAAAAAACCCCTTTTAAACATTTCAAAAAAATAAACCCAAAAAACCCCCAATTTTTTCCCCCAACAACAAAAAACCCCCCCCCCCCAAAAAAAACCCCCCCCCAAAAAACCAAAAAAATAAACCCCCCCAAAAACCCCAAAACCAAAAAAACAAATAAAAAAAAAACCAACCCAAAAAACCCAAAAAAAAACAAAAAAAAAAAAAAAATAACAAAATCCCAAAACTCAAAACCCCCCCCCCCATACAAAAAAACAAAACCAAAATTTTAAAACAACAACCAACAAAAAAAAACCACAAACCACAAAAAAAAAACAAAAAAACCAACCAAAAAAAACCCAAAAAAAACCCCAAAAAAAAAAAACAAAAACCAAAAAAACCCAAAAAAAAAACCACAAAAAAAAAAAACCCCCCAAAAACCCCCCAAACCACCAAAAAACCCCCCACAAAAAAAAACCCCAAAAAACCCCACACCCCCCTTCCACCAAAAACAAAAACAAACACCCCTTTTCCCCCCCTTTTCCCTTTTCCCCCCCTTTTTTCCCCCTTTTTTCCCCCCCCTTTCCCCCCCTTTCCTCTTTTTTTTTTTTCCCTTTTCCCCCTTTTTTTTTTCCTTCTTTCCCCCTACTCCCCTTTTTCTTTTTTCCCCCCCCAAACCCCCCCCCCCCCCCGTTTTTTTTCCCCCCCCCCCCCCTTTTCCCCCCCCCCCCCCCCCCCTCCCCCTCTTCCCCTTCCCCCCCTTTTCCCTCTCCTCTCCCCCCCTCTCCCCCCCTCTCTTCCCCTTTTCCTCTCTCTTCTCTCCCTCCCCTCCCTCTTTTCCCTCCCTCTCTTTCCCCCTCTCTCTCTCCCTCTCTCTCCCCTTCCTTTCCCTCCCTCTCTCTTTTCCCTCTCTCCCCCCTTTTCCCTCCCCCTCTCTCCCTCCTCCCCCCTTCTCCCCCCCTCCTCTCTATACTCCCTCTCCCCCTCCTTTTTTCTTCTTCCTTTCCCCCCTCCCCCCCTTTCTCCCTCTCTTTTCTCTCCCTTCCCTCCCCTCTTTTTCTCCCTCTCTTCCTTTTTCCCCCCCCCTAATTTCTCTCCCCCCTTTCTTACCCCTCCCCTATCTCTTTTTCCTTTTTCCCTTTTCCCCTCCCCTTTCTCCCCCTCTCTTCCCCCTTTTCCTTTTCTCTCCCCCCTTCTTACCTTTCTCCCCCCCCAACCCCCCCCCCCCTTTTGCCTTTTCTCTAACAAAAAAAAAAAAAAAAAACTTTCCTTCCAAAAACCTCTTAAAACCAAAAACTTTAGCTCCGGGGGAAAAAAAAAAAAAAAAATTGGTGTGGAGGAGGGAACGAAAAAGGTGAAAAAGGGGGAAGACGGTTAGAAAAATTTAAAGGGAAGAGTGAAGTGAAAAGTTGGAAGAAAATGAACGTGTAAATTTCGGGAAAATTAAGTCGGGCCCAAGACAGGGGGTGGAAGCCCCGGGGGAAATGCCGCGGAACCCTTGGCCCCATGGGGCCGGGGAAAACCCAAACAGAAAACAAGGTGAAGAAAAGGGGGAAATTTCGAGGGGCCCCCGAAAAAGGGGGGAAAGCAACAACGGAGACAGGGGAAAAAGGGCCCTATAAACCCAGTGGGGCCAAAAAAAAGGGTGTGAGCAAAAACGGACAGGCCCGAAGAAAAAAAATTTTGAAGGGGGCAAAGCAACTAGACAAGGGGGACGGGGCCCCAGGAAAGAAGGGGAAATAAGTTTAAAAGCAGGGAAAAGGGGAAGCTGAAAAGGAAAAAAACCCAAAATGTTGGGGAAAAGGGGAGGGAAAAATCAGGGGGAGGAAAAAAAGGGGGTCAGGGAGGGTAAAGAAGAAGGGGGGGCATTTAGTAAAAGGGGGAAAAAAAGGGGCATTGAAAAAAAAAGGGGAGGGAAAAAGGGGGGAAAAAATTTTTTAAAATTTGGGGGGCAAGGGAAGGCCCCCTTTTCAGAGAATTTCAAGGAAGAATCCCCCCGTCGACAGATTTTAAAGAAAAAAAGATGGGGAAAAAGAGGGGCAAGGTTTAGCCCGGAGCCCCAAAGAAAAAAGGGATACACAAAAGGAGGGCAGAACAAGGGGAAGAAACATGAAAAAGGGGACAGACCAGGGGGAAGGAAACAAAAAGAACCCCACCAAAAGCCCCACCCCACTTTCCCCACCAAGAAAAAACCCCTAAACCCCATCATTTTTCTCCCAAAAACCCCTTCACAACCCCCAAACAAAATTTCCCAGGGGCTTTGCAATAAACCCACCCCACAACCCCAACCCCAATTACCCCACAGGCCCCTTTCCCCCCCCAAAAATTCTCCCAACCCAAATGATGAAAAAAGAAACAAAAGGTTTGGAACAAAAGGGAGGAATGATGAATAAAATGAGGAGTGGAATGAAGAATCAGTGAAAACCCCAGACATCAAGCAGTCAAGAAACAAAACTCGCTGGAAAAATAAAGACAAAATTTTTCCAAACAGGATATCGACCCTGAGGAAATAAAAGGGAGTGGGGGGGAGGAGGGGTTGCATGCTCATAAAACCCCAAAGGGGGTTTTGAGGAAAGGGAAAGGGCCCTGGAATGTTGGAGAAAGAGATACATTGTGGGTACAATTCATCCGGAGAAATAAATTTAGTATTGGAGTGATGTATAACCCCCCACAGAATGCAGGAGGCCAAGAGAGGGTACGAAGAAAACAAAAAGGGGGATGGTGGGAAAAAAAGGTGAGGTGGCAAGAAGAGCTACTCGGCAGAGCAAAATTATGGTAATGGGCGATTTCAAACCCCCAGGGAGATCGGGGGGGAAATGGAGCCCCATGGGGGTCCCCAAAAATGGAGGCCAAGATGATGGATTGGTAATTGAAAACCTCATGCAACAACATGTCAGGGGCCAACCGAGGAGAGGGGAGGTGGCCGCAAGACTGGATCTTGTGTTCACCCTGAGCAGTTCAGAATCGAGGACATCACTTTCGGAGGCCCCCTTGGAGTAGGTATGTGGTTCTGAGTTTTGACTAATAGTAGTTTCAAGTGGAGAAGGGAACAGGAACTGAAGGGGGGAAAGGGCCCAAAATATAAAAGGGGGGATCACGGATGAGAAACTTCCCGCAGGAGGTTCAGTGGGGCAGGGAGAAATGGTGGAAAAACAGGGGAAAAGAGGGGAATATGTGGCAACCCAAAAAGCAAGGAGGGAGAGGGAAAATTTTTTTTCCCCAAGGGAAAAAGAAAAATGGAAAACCAAAACGATCCCGGGTTTCCCGAAATTAGGGGGCAAAGCTAAGTGCAAAAAGAGAATGGAAAAGGTACAGGAGGATAGGAACCAGGAAAAAAGGAGATTGTAAAGGCCAGAAACGAGTAGGCAGATAAGGAGGGGGGCCCCGCGAAGTATGAAAACGAATAGACGAAAGTCAAATTGACCCCAAATGTGTATACCCAAATTTGGAAAAAGACAAAGTCAAGGACCCCGGTGATAAGGTGGGGAAAGAAAGGGGGAGAACTCACAAGAAAGTCAAGAGGTTGTGAGGACCCAAAACGAGATTTAAGGGAAAGTTTTTACAGTAGAGACAGGAAGGCTCTGGGGGGACAGCCCGATGGGGGACACAACAAGGAATACACCAACAAGTGTTGGACGACAACATACAGATGAGGGGAGGTGAAGAAAATGCTAAGGGGCATCGATACCCAAGGGAAAGGGGACCGGAAACATCCTCCCGGGTCCTTAGAGGGGGCGATATGTTGTGGACATTACCCAATCTTCAAAACATCCCCGGAAATGGGCAACTACCCGAGGTATGGAAGACAGCAAAATGTAGTTCCATTTTAAAAAAGGAGCAGAAAAGAGGCATAACTATAGATGTGTCATTGACGGTAAGTTGCAAAAATTTTGGAGAGATTTTCGGAGGAGAGTGGTGGAGCACCCGGAACGGAACAGGAGTATAAATGCCAAACCGCAGGATTCACGGAAGGGAAATCCTGTATCACAACCTTTTGGGTTTTATGATAAAAAAAAGAGTAAGACAAGAGAGGAGGGGTGGGGTTTATTGCATCTTTTGGACTGCAAAAAAGGCTTTGACACAGTTTCCTCACAGGATTAGTGCAGAAGCTAGAGCAAGGGATATAACGGAAGGGACTGCCCAAGGACAGAGAATACCTGACGGGAGGCAAAAAACGAGTATGGTACGTAATGATTATCACAGTGGGCCCTTGCGAGCGGGGTCCCCCAGGGGGCGGTCCCAGGACAGTGCTATTTTTGGTTTGTGAAACGCATGACGGAAGGGGGTTTGACTCAGAAGTGTCCTGTTTGCAATGATTGAAATTAATGAGGAGAAATTTAAAACTGATGAGGACCCGGCGGATTCAAGAGCTGGACAGACTGGGCACCTGGTCCGCAAAAGGCTTCTCGAAATTTATCCCGCAAATGCAAAGTATGAAGTAGGGGAAAGGGGCCCGAAGACCACAGACAGGTTAGGTAGGTGGCCAAGACTGAAAACCCCCATAAGGAGAAAGATCTTTGGGGGAGTTAAACACCGAGATGTCTCCGGAAGACAACAATCAGTAATGCTGCAGCATATGGGGGCCTGGCAAAAACCCGAGAACAGCATTCCCCACTTGTAAGAATCATTCAGACAGTACAGTGTATGTCGGCCCCATCTGGAGTAGCGCCCTGTTTGGAACCCGCACTTGATAAAAACACGTCAAGAACAGGAATTTCAAAAAGGGTTTGCAACAAGGTTAGTTCCCGAGCTAAGGGGGAATGTTTGAAGAAAAATTAAGGGAACGGCCCGACGACATGGAGGACGGAGGGTCAGGGGGGGACATGTAACGAAATAAAATACTGCGGGAATAGACAAGGGGGACAAGGAAGGATGTTCCAGGGAGGGGGCCAGAAACAAGAGGCCCCAATTGGGGTGAAGACACAAAGAGTAGAGAGATAGTAGGAAGTTTTCTTCAGTCATAGAGTTTTAAGGGAGTGGGAAAAGCCCAGAAATGACGTAGGGAGGCAGGAACCATACCAGTTTTTAAAAGAGGTTTGATAAGCTCATGGGGGGGGAGGAGAGGGTCTAGTAGCAACGGTGAAAAGGCGGGGCCAGGAGTAGGTCGGGCCCTGCAACCCCAAATGGTGAGTACACAACACCACACACACACCTCCCCCACTTGCAAAACCTTGACACAAACACTTGCACAAAAGTACCACCCCTTCCCCAACCCCCCTCACCCTTGCATCCCCCCCCCCAAAACCTTAAACCCCCCAAACGTCTAACCCCGCCAAAACCTCCCTCCTCAATAACCCCTCCTCCCCCCCCCCCTAACCTCATCCCTCTCTCCCCCCAAAACCCTCTAACCCCTCCCCCCCCTATTTTCTACCCTCCAAAACCATCCCCCCCCCCCCCCACAACCATCCACCCCCCTCCTACCATCTATTCCCCTCCCCTAACCAGGATGGGCAAGGGGCTCGGAAGAATCTGGAGGGGGAATGGAAGGTAGAGTCAAAAAAAAGGGGGGAAAATGGGGAAAGGGGACTGAGAGTGGAAAGGAAGATGGAAGAGAGGTTAGCGCAGAATGAGAAGGGGGGAAGCAACAGGCCCCGCAGCAGAATCAAAGTAGAGAGATTAGAAGAGGAGCTGAGCATTGAAAAAGCACGAGGGCAAAGATATTACAGAAGTAGCATCGGAAGGCTACTCGAACCAGACAACAGGTCCCAGGAAAACATGGGAAAATAAACGTATGAGAGGTCCCGTCAAACCCCCATGGGGCCAAAAAAGACGGGGGCACTCTGGACGAAAGAGAAATTGGAAGACTTGAAGGAACTAGGGGTGTGAAGGACCTTACCATCCTGTGGGGGCCAGGAGCAGGGAGCGGAAGGATAAACAAGAAGCATAGGGGCCATAATAGGGGGGGTGGCCCCGGGAAGGAACACTCCCCGGGGAGGAAAATAAAAAAAATCGGGATGCAATGGGAGTCCAGTGGGAGGTGGAAAGGGAGAATCCCTGTTTGTTTGGCTAGACGAAGTAAAAGGGGAAAATTATGATGAAAGAAAGAGGAGGAGAAAAAAGCGAAGAAGCTCTGAAGGTGTAGGCGAGGGGGGCATGCCCCCGGTGGCAAATTTTCGGAGAATTGGGGGGTTCACAAAGAAAAGGAATCGGCCTCTCAAGTAATTTTTAAGGCAGAATCAAAACCGAACCAGATCCGCAGGGAAAGCACGGCTGAGAGGCAAGCAGGAGTTCCCGGAGTGGTACCTGACCGGACAGAAACAAGGCGAAAGGAAGAAATGAAAGAGAGAGTTCAAAAAAGAAAAGGAGAAATGGGAAGGGGAAAAGAAAAGGAGAGCAGAATAACCCAGGTCAAATGGGAAGGACAAGCGCACCCCCGAAAACCCCGAGAAGGACTCCCGCCACGACACCCCCCAAAGGGAACTGAAAAATCCAAAACCAAAACCCTCAACCCGATCCCTCTGTTTCCCCCCCCGCACCCCCAGTTAAGTATTAGAACAGAAGTTGAAGGTTTGGGGACACAAAAGCAGATGGCTTAACGAATAAACAGAGGGAAAGGCAAGAAAGAATCAATGAGAAGCCCCAGCATTAGCAGTTCAGAAAAAAAACCCTGGGGGACAATAACAGATGCAATCTTCCCACCAGGATACCAGACATGAGGAAAAATAGAAGGGGGGGGGGGAGGTGGGGTTGCTTGCTCGAAAAAAAAAAAGATGGAAATTCGAGAAAATGGAAGGAATAGATGAGAGGGGAAAGAGACTAATAGAGGTACACTTCAGTCTGGGGAACCAAGTGGTCATTGCAGTGATGTATAACCCCCCACGAATGCAGGGGGCCAAAAGAGGAATTGAAAAGAGCAAACAGGCAATGGGGGAAAAAATGGGTGGGTGGCAAAAAGGCTCATCCACAGAGCAAAATTGCGGTTAGGGGGGTTTAACCACAGGGAGTTGTGGGAAAAACCGGAGCCATGGGGGGGCCCGAAACATGGAGGCCAGGATGTTGGGGTGGTGCTGGAAAAACCCCATGCACCAAATGTTTGGACATACCGAGTGAGAGGGGAGGATGAACCCGCAAGATTGGACCCTTTTGTTCACCGGGCAGCTCAGACTTGAGGACATCAAGTATGAGAGTCCCTAGGAGCTAGCGACCACGTGGTTCGTGCTTTGAAAACATAGTGAGCTGAAAATGGGAGAAAAACAGGAGTAGAATGGGGAAAAACCCGCTATAAAAGAGGGGACTACATGGGTTAAGAATTCCCGCGGGAGGTCCCGTGGGGCAGGAACTGGCAGGAAAACCGTAAATGAAAAAATGGAAAAGTGCAACAAAAAAGCAGGAGGCAGTGGGAAAAGGGTTTATTCCAAAAGGGGAACAGTAAAACGGGGAAGACCAGAAAAAACCCTGGTTTACCCGCGGTGAAGGGGCAAAAACAAGTGCAATAGAGAATGGGGAAAAAATCAGAAGGCAGAGAACAACGAAAATAGGGGGATCAGTGCAGAGCCCGGAATGAGTAGCCAGGTAAGGGGGGGCCCAGCGAAGTATGAAAATGACTGCATCGAAATCAAAACTGACCCGAAACTGTTGTATAGCCACATAGGGGAAGACAACGTCAAAGACCCGGTGATCAGATTAAGGACAAAGGTGGGGGAATCACAAGAATGATCGGAGGGAGTGAGGATGACAGGAGTTTAGGAAGTTTTTTCAGTAGAGGGCAGGAAGGGGGTGTGGGAAGACAGCACAGAGGGGAAAATCAAGAGGGAAATTTTAAAAAAAATGTTGGAGACATACGAACAAGGGAGGAGGTGAAAAAGTTTAAGGACCCTTTAACCTCAAAGGCGATGGGACCGGACAACATTCCAATGGGGCCCTTTGAGAAGGAGCAGGATGCTGTGTGTGCCTCTAACCCCAATCTTCAACATCCCCTTTAAATGGGCAATACCTGAGAAATGGAAGCAGCTAAAGTGTCCCCCCCTATTTAAGAAAGGAAACAGAAACAGGCCTAAAAATACAGACCTGTTTTTACATGTATTGGTGCAAAGTTGGAGAAGATTTTTAGGAGGGGGGTCGAACACCCGGAAAGGGAAAAGTTATAAATGAAAACCAGGGGTTCATGGAAGGGAAATTTGTATCACAACCTCCTGGGTTTTATGACAAGGTAAAAAGAAGTAAGAACGAGGAGAGGGTTGGGTAGTTGCGTTTTCTAGACTGCGGAAGGGCCCTTTTCCGTTCCCCCCCAAAAGGGTTAATGCAGAAGCTGGGGGATCAGGACACGTAAAAGGAAGGGGGACGCAAGGATAGGGAATACCCACAGGGAGGCGCAAAAAAGTATGGTACGTGAAGAGGTATAAGTGGGGCCTGTTACGAGCGGGGTCCCCCAGGGGTCAGTTCTAGGACCAGTTATTTTTGTATATGTGAACGACATGATGGGAAAGGGAAAGTTGAAGTGTCCCTGTTCCAGTTTACGTGAAAATTGATGAGAGAATTAAATCGGGCGAGGATGAGGGAGGGCTGCAAAGAGGTGGAGAGGTGGACAGTGGTCCAGTAACGGCCCTTTCGAATTTTAATCAGCAAAGCAAAGTCTGAAAAATTGGGGAGGGGCAAAGAAGCCGCAGGGGCAGAGTTAGGCTAGGTGGCCCAAAGACTGCAGACCTCGCTCAGGGGAAAGACCTTGGGGGGACCATAAACCGAGCAATCCCCCGGAGGCCAAAAATAACCAAAAAACCCCTGCAGCATACGGGCGCCTGGCAAACCCGAGAATAGCGTTCCGAACCTTAATAAGGAATCGTTTTAAGACATGTACATGTGTATGTTGGGCCCCTATGGAGTATGCGCACCGTTGGAACCCACACCCGGTCAAGAACGTCAAGAAGTTAGGAAAGTACAAAAGTTTGCAACAAGGCTAGTCCCCGAGTCAAGGGGGAAAGTCGTACGAGGGAAAAGGGTTTAAGGGGAAAAGGATGACGACCTGGAGGCAGAAGGGTAGGGGGACATGATAACGACATACAAGAACTGCGGGGAAAAGACAAGGTGAACGAGATAGGATGTTCCGAGAGGGGACACAGGGACAAGGGGTCACAATGGAAGTGAAGATCAGCGAGTACAGGGACGTTGGAAATATTTCTTCGTCTAGAGTTGTCGCAAGTGGAATAGCCCAACAAGTGAAATAGTGGGGCAGGAACCTACTGTTTTAAAAAGAGGTATGCCCAAATCAGGAGCAGAGGAGAGGAGGTCCAGTAGCGATCATTGAAGAGGGGGGCCAGGAGTGAGCTCGACCCTGCAACCACAATTAGGTGAGTACAATTAGGTGGTACACACCACAACACACACACCCATCCCTAGTGAAGAGGCGGGAGAGGAACTATGACTCGGCCCCTTGCAAAAAACGTAGGGACAATTAGGTACACACACACAAAGGTGCTATAATCGACTCCCGCGCCCCTTAAAAGCGAGAATTATATTTTATTAGAAATAAAATATTCTGTTAGTTTATTATGCGCCACATATCCATGTGCTGTTACACATGACTTAGGAAATTAAAATATAATATAACAAGGGACATAAACAATTGATTTATATGAAGAACTAAAGCGGTTTTTTAATTAGTTTTTCTTCCCCCCGAAAAGGAGTATAAGTCACAATGATAATGAATGATTTAATGAAGGTGGCGGAGAGATATGGAAAAAAAAAATAGGGCTTTGAAGCAATGTAAGAAGGTGGCCAATCTTGAATCTTACCTTCAAGAAGAAGCCAGCTGTGTGAGCGAAACGTTTCAACAACAAAGATACAACTGTAATAAAGTTGGTAGAATTACCGACAATATGTAAAGTAAAAGGACACAAGTGCAACTAATGTGACATTTATTGTGGCAACGTTTCGCTCTCCAGGAGCTTTATCAAGCCATTATGGCTTGATAAAGCTCCTGGAGAGCGAAACGTTGCCACAATAAATGTCACATTAGTTGCACTTGTGTCCTTTTACTTTACAAAGATACAACTGTTGCACATGTGTCTTAATCATCAACTTGTCGGTATTTTATACCATTATCAAGACTAATATCTTACCAGAGAGTTACACAAGCCAGAAATAACTATGTATGCAAATATTAGGAGACAAGAAAACATTAGATTTTAGATTTTGCCACCGATGTGGCTAGTTTATTGTGCACCCCATATCCGTCCTGTGGACGGTAGCGCAAGAGCATATGGATACACAAAAGGCCCAGGAACTAGGCCTCAAAAGAGTTAAAAGGAACACATGTGGATTTATATCTACGGTTCACTTATCTGTTACAAGCAAATTTAGGAAATTTGCTTAATGTATATGGTATTTATTTCCATTAATAAAATATCTTGACATATCACATAGGTTATTATACTGTCTATCTCTATATTCCTCAATAAGTGGACAATTAAGCACATAGTGTAAATGGTCCAAGTCGGACCGAAACATCGTCGTAAGCTCCTCTCTCTTCTATATGCGGGTTGTTTGTGTGTTCAAGATAGTGACCATAGGGCTGGCCACATTGCATTTGGTTTGATTATCATCTGTGTACCTGCCAGACTGCCAGAAGTACTTGTAACCAAGCCTAAGTCTGGCCACTACAACATCAGTCAGTTTTTCACATCGCAAGTTGTTCCATAAACATACTTATCTACGTTCATGTTATCATAATGTGGTTATAGATCTACTCAGGCTTCTATTTGCATCCCTATAACATTCAATTTCATTATTTACTTCTCTCCTAATGTTATTCCTAATGCTAGACACAGTATACCAAGTTAAGTCTCATTCCCCTTCGGGGTACTTTTTTTTTGGGTACATATCAATTTAATGAAAAATAATCCGTGTCTGATGGATCCAACAATTGTTCAAAAATTTCCCTTTTTTCTCGGATTTTTGGTATTATACCGGTTTCTCCTTGAGCAGTTACCCAGAGTTTATGTCAGTAAAAGCCTCAGTGATGAAAGAATATAAAAATTATAGCAACCTCTGTCCCATAAGTTACTTAGCCCCATTAGGAGACAGGAAAAAAAAAAAGGGTAATGAAAATTTTGTGGAGAGAAAAAGTTTAAAACCAAGACTTTTACTTAAGTCTGTACTTGCCCGATAATGTTTCAATTTTTATATAATGATTCCCAAAAAGATGAAAACATGATAGTTTAAATTTGCGGAATATCAAAAAAATAGAAAAAATGAAGAGAACTTGACATAAATATCATTTTGATGGTTGGATAAAAACTGAGCAAATGGAGTGTGAGTGGATGATGGAATACATTGTTCGTGGTCAAAATTTTGGGAAAATTGGGAAATTCTAGATGGACCCCCATCAGCCCCGAAAAACGAGTTACATTTAAGAAATTTTCTTCTTCCCTTTTAAAAAATCTTTTGGGAAAAGGGGGGCGACCCCTTTCGAATAAATTTAAACAAATAAATAATTGTGGAAAAAGACATTTTTTTACAGCTCGGATATTTAAAAGGAAAAAATTTTTACCCAAAAGACTTGTACGTCTAATACAGGGGTAAGTTAGAGTGGGTAAGTTTTTTCAGGAAAAAGGCAAGTGTTTTTTTGACGTGGGTCTTGTCAAATTTTGACCCCCCCAGGAGTTTTTGGTCGTTTACCCAGGCCTTCCCTGATTACCCTTCCACCCCTTTAAAAAATTTCTATGATTTTAAAATCACTAAAACCAAGATAAATAAAAAACGGTATACGCAGGTGACCCCCTATCCTGCGCTATTATTCTCGTCTTATTTATCTTATTAGGATGACGAAATCACTATGGCGGAAAAAGTTTTCTTAGTAAAGCGTGATGTAATAAATGCGTTTTCCCCTCTTGTCGGTACACACAGTGGACGACCCCATTTTTGGGGCCCTGAAGCTTGCTCGTTTTGAAAACACCTCACAACCAGCAACAGTTGTTAGCATACATTTACTTTTAAAAACCTTTAAATTTTTTTTTTAACGTTATTTTTTTAGTGAATTACCTAATCAAAACAATTATTTTTTTCAAAACCCCCTTTTCATACAGTGAGCCAAAAATTTTTTAACATGTCAACTAAATGGTTCGGGACCTCCGGGGTTAGGGGCCCCGAAGTTATTAAGCCCCATTTAAAGTCAGGTAGACTTTCCCTGGTATCACCATAAATTTTTTTTTTTTCAAAAAAAATAAATTTTCCTGGGATTTTTGTGATGCGCGACTTAAAAGTTTCCCCAGAATTTTAAGACCCGCTGCATCAATGTTTGTAAAAGAAAAAGTAGATTTCTTTGAAGTTCCTTAATATGTCTGGCCTGAAGAACTACCCTCGGAAAAAATTTTAGGAGTATCCCTTGGAGGATACCCTGACGTTTCCCCATGGGACTTTATCGCCATTTTGTATAATGTTGGAAATACCCCAATTTTAGGTAAGAAAGACACATTTGCAACTAATACAACATCTTATTGTTGCAACGTTTCTCTCTCCAGAAGTTTTGTCAACCCGCTACCTGCTTGACATATGCATTAGTAGTACATTAGTCATTTTACTGATAAATAGTCGTGTTTCACAGATGACTTTAATCCCACTGATGACGGAGTGATCATGGTGTGAGGTTATTGAGTCGCAATTGATTGATAATGAATAATTTATCTGGAAGTTCATGACTGACATGCATTTCCACAACGAAATATGGATCCCAGGTTATAACCTATTCAGATGCGACAAATTAAACAGGCAACAGGCCTGGTGGCTAAAGCTCCCGCTTCACACACGGAGGGCCCGGGTTCGATTCCCGGCGGGTGGAAACATTTCGACACGTTTCCTTACACCTGTTGTCCTGTTCACCTAGCAGCAAATAGGTACCTGGGTGTTAGTCGACTGGTGTGGGTCGCATCCTGGGGGACAAGATTAAGGACCCCAATGGAAATAAGTTAGACAGTCCTCGATGACGCACTGACTTTCTTGGGTTATCCTGGGTGGCTAACCCCCCGGGGTTAAAAATCCGAACGAAATCTTATCTTATCTTATCTTCATTGCACCACTGGTTTGACATTCTTTACGTACGAGGCGCCACATCAGTCATCTCTCTCTTTCTCCTAACATAAACTTTGCTTGACGCTTAAACAGAATAATTTACACAGAACACCAACAAGAAACATTAAGACATAAATATCTGCACCAGTTATGGAGAAAGTACTTTGGTAAGGAGCAAACACCCTCAGACTTGCGAGAGAGTGTCACAAGTGTGTATGAGACTGAACCGTCACGGCTGTTTGCATAGTAATGGGGAATCCGCGTTGGGAAGAGTATGTACACAGAGATGTATTCTGGGTATATATACTTAGAGTTTAGGTTATCCCCACTTTAGCGAGTTAAAAATCGTTGTTTTTAGTGCGGAGATAAATTACCATCCTGGTTTATGAAATCAAATATGTACATGTACTTTTAGTAAATAGAGATATTATTATTATTATTATTATTATTATTATTATTATTATTATTATTATTATTATTATTATTATTATTATAAAGTCTACAAGTAGTGAAAAGATATAAAATAACAGATTGCTGCCTCGTTAACTTTCATGTAATCGAAAATGCTAACAAACTTTATACAACAGGAACCACCAAGCAGCTATTGTGTTGGGCAACAAGTGTTTGTTGCAATAGTTGTGCCATGATGAATGTTTGCATGAAACACACTGTTGTTCTGCCTGGAACACTTCTCAAGGACAAATTATGACTCATTCAGCCGTTCAGTAATATGTCAAGTCAACAGTGAACGAAAAAATAGCGGAAAATCAGATGTCGTGTGTGTGAAAAAAGAGCAGAGGGAGAGAGAGAGAGAGAGAGAGAGAGAGAGAGGAGAGAGAGAGAGAGAGAGAGAGAGAGAGAGAGAGAGAGAGAGAGAGAGGAAGATTGTCAAAATTATCGTCTGGATTCGCCTGGATTCGTCCAAGAAAAAAGTGAACAAAGGACCGGATTCAAACGGATTCGTTGGATTAAATAAAATAGTTTCAACACAAATGGACAGATCCCCACTTTAAGAAAGACATTAGTAGAATATACAGTAAAACAACCAATAAAATCACATCATGAAATCCTGTGTATTCTGCAACCAAACAAACGAACGGACTTCGGCATAGATTACATGCAATTTCTGTGGTGAATGGAGCCACGCCCCTTGTGCAGGTATCAGGTATCGTCTACAAGATATATTAAGTCAGGGAAGTGTTTTTGTGTATGACCAAATGAGACCGAACTGTGGAATAAAATCACATTGATAATAAATGATGATAACATCAAAACGGCCTTCATAAAAAAACATGACAGCATTCTATAACAGTTGGGATAAAAAAATTCTGCCTGGAATACTTGCCCAAGGACACATAATGCCGTCCTAGTAATACAATAACTGTAACGAAAAAAATAAAATGATTGGTGGTGAGAAGGGAAGGAGCAGGTGGAGAAGAGAGAGAGGACAGAAGAGAGAGAGAGAGAATAGAACAGAGAGAGGAGAGAGAAGAGAGAGGAAGATGTCAAATTATGCGGATTCGCCTGGATTCGTCCAAGAAAAAGTGAACAAAGGACCGGATTCAACGATTAGTTGGATTAAATAAAATGTTTCAACAAATGGACAGATCCGCACTTAAGAAGACATTGTAGAATATACAGTAACAACAAAAAACACATCAGAAATCTGTGATTCTGAACCAAACAGAAACGACGGACTATCGGCATAGATTACATGCAATTCTGTGGTGAATGGAGCCAGCCTTGTGCAGTATCAGTATCGTCTGAAATATATAGTCGGGACAGTGTTTTTTGTATGACCACAGAGACGAACTGTGGATAATCCCATTGATAATAAATGAGAAAATCAAACGGCTCATAAAAACATGACATCTTTATCACACTGAGGTATATAAAATTCTGGGCCAGATGATACTGTCCCCTGGTACATAATGCCGTCCGTAACACAAATGTACAGAAAAAGAAATACAAGAGGTGGCCTGAGGGACAGGACTCAGTGTGGACAGGACAGGACAAAAACAATGTTCAACTAGCAATACAGAGGAGAGTTTAACAAAGGGATGCCGAGAAAGAGTGAAGATAAATTACCAGAAATAACAGAAAAGGCTCCATTGATAGATTAGTGCAGGGATAAGAAATGGGTACCAAAAACGCACCAGTAGGATTACAGTCACAAAAAAAAAGGAAACAGAAACCAGTCATGCAAATACATGCACTGGTATCGCAGGCAGAATATCTGGAAACAATGACGTGCAATTGACCACCCCAAAATGCTGTGCCCATAGGCAAAGGAAAAATCAACCTCATTCCTGTAATCTTTTCACCTGCAATGTTCATCATCGTTCAGGAAGACAATGCTATAATTATATTCAGGCACAACACTGAAATGGGACAAGAAGACACAGAACATCAGACCATGGGGACATCTGGTAGCAAGTATTAGAGAGAGAGGTTTTCAGGCAGGATGGAAAAAAAGCTGGCGGAAATGACAGAAGATGACACCAATCGAATCGTTTGGAGTAGGAAATCAACAGTCAATGGTCCACTCCAACAAAAAGAGTATTAGTGCCAGAAAAAGATAACCCCCATCTCACACATACCACCAATCCGATCAACATTCATCTTATGCAAATTCAGGTGTCTAAAGCCCGCAAGAATAACAAATACCTTCATCCGAATGCTATGGATCAGATGCAATGGGTTGCGGGTCACAGAGACCCTAAAGGTCACTTGACAATGAAATTGGCAGAGACGGGCAGAGAGAGAAAGGAGTGGAGAGAGACGAGAGAGTGTAGAGAGAGAGAGGAGAGAGAGAAGAGGAGAGAGAGAGAGTAGGAGAGGAGAGAGACCAGAGAGAGGAGAGAGGAGAGAGCAGAGAAAGAAGAGGAGGAGAGGGAGGGGCAGACAGACAGAAGAGATGCTCACAATGTACGACAGGCTACTCAGGCACAGTGCTGGAACGCAGTATTCATTTCCAGGCTGTCATGCATTGTATTGTCCAGTCCCGAGGGGTTGCATAGTTGGACCATCTACCGATGACTAGCGTCAACAGGGGTGCGGGCAGGAGGACGCGCAGGGGTGTCAGCAGGGGTGCGGGCAGGAGGACGCGCAGGGGTGTCAGCAGGGGTGCGGGCAGGAGGACGCGCAGGAGCGTCAGCAGGGGTGCAGGCAGGACACGCAGGAGTGTCAGCAGGGGTGCGGGCAGGAGGACACGCAGGGGTGTCAGCAGGGGTACGGGCAGGAGGACACTCAGGGGTGTCAGCAGGGGTGCAGGCAGGACACGCAGGAGTGTCAGGAGGGGTGCGGGCAGGAAGACACGCAGGGGTGTCAGCAGGGGTGCAGGCAGGACACGCAGGAGTGTCAGGAGGGGTGCGGGCAGGAAGACACGCAGGGGTGTCAGCAGGGGTGCAGGCAGGACACGCAGGAGTGTCAGGAGGGGTGCGGGCAGGAGGACACGCAGGGGTGTCAGCAGGGGTGCAGGCAGGACACGCAGGAGTGTCAGGAGGGGTGCGGGCAGGAGGACACGCAGGGGTGTCAGCAGGGGCGTCAGTTGGGAATCAAGGTCATAGTAATCATCTATAATAAAGAATAAAGCACTCTCAGAGTATATACATTCAAAGGTACGCACCTCTGTGTATATAGAGACTACGATATGTACATCTGACGGTGTATTTACGCTGAGAGAAACATGTCGGTGTGTATGAGGGATATACACCTCTCGGTAAATATACATAGAAATACACTCATATCCGTGTATTTGCACTGAGGGATACACACCTATCGGTGTATATACGCTGGGGGATACACACCTATCGGTGTATATACAATGAGGGATACACACCTCATCTGAGGACCAATATCGCTGAAGGATACACACCTATCGGTGAATATAAACTGAGGGATACACACCTATCGGTGAATATACACTGAGGGATACACACCTATCGGTGTATATAAACTGGGGGATACACACCTATCGGTGTATATACACTGAGGGATACACACCTATCGGTGTATATACACTGAGGGATACACACCTATCAGTGTATATACACTGAAGGATACACACCTATCGGTGTATATACACTGAGGGATACACACCTATCAGTGTATATACACTGAAGGATACACACCTATAGGTGTATATACACTGAGGGATACATACCTAACGGTGTATATACACTGAAGGATACACACCTATCGGTGAATATACACTGAGGGATACACACCTATCGGTGTATATACACTGGGGGATACACACCTATCGGTGTACATACACTGAGGGATACACACCTATCGGTGAATATACACTGAGGGATATACTCATCGGTGTATATACACTGAGGGATACACACCTATCGGTGAATATACACTGAGGGATATACTCATCGGTGTATATACACTGAGGGATACACACCTATCGGTGTATATACACTGAAGGATACACACCTATCGGTGAATATACACTGAGGGATATACTCATCGGTGTATATACACTGAGGGATACACACCTATCGGTGTATATACACTGAGGGATACACACCTATCGGTGAATATACACTGAGGGATACACTCATCGGAGTATATACACTGAGGAATACACACCTATCGGTGTATATACACTGAAGGATACACACCTATCGGTGTATATACACCGAAGGATACACACCTATCGGTGTATATACATTGAGGGATACACATCTATCGGTGAATATACACTGAGGGATACACACCTATCGGTGAATATACACTGAGGAATACACTCATCGGTGTATATACACTGAGGGATACACACCTATCGGTGTATATACACTGAAGGATACACACCTATCGGTGTATATACACTGAGGGATACACACCTATTGGTGTATATACACTGAGGGATACACACCTATCGGTGTATATACACTGAGGGATACACACCTATCTGTGTATATACACTGAAGGATACACACCTATCGGTGTATATACATTGGGGGATACACACCTATCGGTGTATATACACTGAGGGATACACACCTATCGGTGTATATACACTGAGGGATACACACCTATCGGTGTATATACACTGAGGGATACACACCTATCGGTGTATATACACTGAGGGATACACACCTATCGGTGTATATACACTGAGGGATACACACCTATCTGGTGTATATACACTGAAGGATACACACCTATCGGTGTATATACACTGAGGGATACACACCTATCGGTGTATATACACTGAGGGATACACACCTATCGGTGTATATACACTGAGGGATACACACCTATCGGTGTATATACACTGAAGGATACACAACTTTCGACTGATACACCATACTGACAGCCTTAAAATTAAGCAGATATCGCAACTTAGGAAGAATTTCATTTTATTTCAGATGAAAAGCGACATCTTGCCAACACTTCAGCGTCACCTGTGTTCCCAGTTCGCTTCCGGACTCCGCATTCGTTTCAAATAAGGTATAATTTTCCTAGAAATGATAAAGAGGCGTCTTACAGACGGTGGTGTATGGACGGGCCAGGCATTAACTTTCTGGTCTATGCCCGTGCCTAGGTCTTCCTCAGAATCATTATCATTTTCAACGAACAGAAATTCGGCAATTTCCTTCTTACTTTGTATCACTGTCATGCATGTTGTAATCATCCCTTAGTCCTCTCCCCATCCCCTTCTTCCTTCTCTGAGAATATGAGTGACATTTCTCAAAATTGCTGATAAAACTTAGGTATGTGATTTATTAAGCTGGCTCTGAGGGCTGCTGGCTGGTTCATTAACATAACCTGTCTGCTGACTGGGTTGCTTGTGTTGGTGTGCGCACAACAGCTGATCCTCACGTCTCCAGCTAATGTTGGGGAAATTTGCACGAATTGACGTATAGTGCGCGCGCGTGTGTGCGTGTGTGTTTGTGTGTGTGTGTGTGTGTGTGTGCACTCACCTATTTGTGGTTGCAGGGGTCGATTCATAGCTCCTGGTCCCACCTCTTCACTGACTGTTGCTTTATCAAACTTAGTCTTAAAACAATGTATGGTTCCCGCCTCCACTACGTCACTTTCTAGGCTATTCCACGGCCTGCCTACTTTATGACTGAAGAAATACTTCCTAACATCCCTTTGACTCATCTGAGTCTTCAACTTCCAATTGTAAACCCTTGTTTCTGTGTCCCCTCTCTGGAACATCCTGTCTTTGTCCACCTTGTCTGTTCCGCGCAGTATTTTATATGTCGTTATCATGTCTCCCCTGACCCTCCTGTCCTCCAGTGTCTTGTTGCAACCCTTTGCACTTCTAATTTCTTGACTTGCTTGACCAGGTGTGGATACCAAACTGGTGCTGCATACTCCAGTATGGGCCTGACGTATATGGTGTACAGAGTCTTGAACTATTCCTTACTGAGGTATCGGAACGCTATCCTTAGGTTTGCCAGACGCCCGTATGCTACAGTAATTAACTGTTTGATGTTCGCCTCAGGAGATGTGCTCGGTATTATACTCGCCCCAAGATCTTTTTCCTTGAGTGAGGTTTGCAGTCTTTGGCCACCTAGACTATACTATGTCTGAGGTCTTTTTTTGCCCTTTCCCGATCTTCATGACTTTGTATTTGACAGGGTTAAATTCAAGGAGCCAGTTGCTGGACCAGGCTTGTAGCCTGTCCAGGTCTCTTTGTAGTCCTGCCTGATCCTCGACTGATTTGATTCTCATCATTAACTTCACATCATCTGCAAACAAGGACACTTCTGAGTCTAACCCTTCCGTTATGTCATTCACATATACCAAAAACAGCACAGGTCCTAGGACTGACCCTTGTGGAACCCCGCTTGTCACAGGCGCCCACTTTGACGCCTCGTCACGTATCATGACTCGTTGTTGCGTCTCTGTCAGGTAGTCTCTGATCCATTGCAGTGCCTTTCCTGTAATGTGTGCCTGATCCTCTAGCTGTTGCACTAACCTCTTGTGAGGAACTGTGTCGAAGGCCTTCTTTCAGTCCAAAAAAATGCAGTCTGTCTACCCCTCTCTCTCTTGTCTTACTTCTGTTACCTTGTCATAAAACTCCAGTAGGTTTGTGACACAGGATTTTCCTTCCCTGAAACTGTGCTGGTTGTCGATTACACGCTTGTTTCTTTCCAGGTGCTCCACCACTCTCCTCCTGATGATTTTCTCCATGACTTTGCATACTATACACGTTAATGACATAGGTCTGTAGTTTAATGCCTCGTGTCTGTCTCTTTTTTAAAAACTGGGACTACATATGCCATCTTCCATACCTCAGGTAGTTGCCCAGATTTAAAGGATGTGTTGAAGATTTTTATTAGTGGCACACAGAGCATCTCTGCTCCCTCTTTAAGGACCCATGGAGAGATGTTGTCCAGTCCCACCGCCTTTGAGATATCAAGTTCACATAGCAGCTTCTTCACCTCCTCCTCGGTTATGTGTTCCTCATCCAGCACTTGTTCGTGTACTTCCCTGTTCTGATTTCCTGGAGTCTTACCTGTTTCCACTGTAAATGCTTCTTTAAATCTCATGTTGAGCTCCTCACATACCTCTTGGTCGTTTCTTGTGAACTCCCCATCATCCTTCCTCAGTCTGATTACCTGGTCCTTGATTGCTGTTTTCCTACTGATGTGGCTATACAACAGCTTCGGGTCAGACTTGACTTTCGATGCTCTGTCATTTTCTTATTGTCGCTGAGCCTCCCTTCTTATCTCTGTATATTAGTTTCTGGCTTTTCAGCTGATCTCTTTATTTTCCTTGGTCCTTTTTCTTCTGTACCTTTTCCATTCTCTAGTACACCTAGTTTTTGCCTTCCTACACCTTTGGTGAACCAAGGACTCGTTCTGATCTTCCCATTATTTCTGTATCCCTTGAGAACAAACCTCTCCTCTGCCTCCTTGCATTTTGTTGTCACATAGTCCATCATTTCTTTTACTGGTTTTCCTGCCAGTTCTCTCTCCCACTGAACGTCTTGCAGGAAGTTCCTCATGCCTGTGTAGATCCCCCTTTTGTAGTTTGGTTTTTCCCATCCTATTCCTGCTACTCGCTCCACTTGTAGCTCAATTATGTAGTCAAAGCACAGAACCACATGATCACTAGCTCCAAGGGGCCTTTCATACATGGTATCCTCGATGTCCGAACTACTCAAGGTGTGTGTGTGTGTACTCACCTAATTGTATTCACCTAATTGTGGTTGCAGGGGTCGAGACTCAGCTCCTGGCCCCGCCTCTTCACCGAGTGCTACTAGGTCCTCTCTCTTCCTGCTCCATGAGCTTTATCATACCTCATCTTAAAGCTATGTATGGTTCCTGCCTCCACTACCTCACGTGCTAGGCTATTCCACTTCCTGACTACTCTATGACCGAAGAAATGCTTCCTAACATCTCTTTGACTCATCTGGGTCTTCAACTTCTAATAGTGACCCCTTATTTGTGTGTCCCCTCTTCGGAACATCCTGTCTCTGTCCACCTTGTCTATTCCACACAGTATTTCGCATGTCGTTATCATGTCTTCCCTGACCCTCCTGTCCTCCAGTGTCGTCAGGCCGATTTCCCTTAACCTGTGTGTGTGTGTGTACTCACCTAATTGTGGTTGCAGGGGTCGATTCATAGCTCCTGGCCTCTTTGTGTGTGTGTGTGTGTGTGTGTGTGTGTGTGTGTGTGTGTGTGTGTGTGTGTGTGTGTGTGTGTGTGTGTGTGTGTGTGTTTCATAGGGTCGAGTCTAAGATCTTGACTCAGCATTTAATGATGCGGGACGAGAGTTGAGACAAATACATTCATACAGAGAAATAGATAGATAGCTAGATAGATAGATAGATAGATAGAGAGAGAGAGAGAGAGAGAGAGAGAGAGAGAGAGAGAGAGAGAGAGAGAGAGAGAGAGAGAGAGAGAGAGAGAGGTTAAAATGGTCAGATAAACATGAGAATCAACATTATATATAACAGAAAACTGGTGATGAACGCCATCACAGTAAAGACAGGTGTGGAGGCCAGGTTCGTCACACACCTGACACTCAACTCTGCTTGCTACCTCTATCTCTCGTCTCGCTCATTTAATATACAGTATATCCACATGCCAATTTAAATGTGAAGAATCAATAAATACTACTATAAATAGATATATCTTTTTAAATCTTCTTTAATCCTTGCAAATATAGTTGGTACCATAGGTCATGTGATAGGTCCTTTGGTTTGCTGGTTAACTCACTTTAAAACCTTCCGATGCACGAAGATCATTAGGACTGCATATCATTTTTTATACCATCGGCAAAGAATGTTTTAATATAATCTCGGTATCTATTCACCGAGAGACATACACCTCTCGGTACACAGAAGTGTGTAAATTAATTGGAACAGGAGTAAATTTTGTGATTATCTCATATGTTTTAGTCTCCGGCATAATTATTGTAGTTTGGGTTCTCTCTTTTCTTTTCAGAAGAGTGTGCTACCGACTTCTGGCAACCATCCAGTTGTGGTGTTATCCTGAGATTCTCATCAGTGCTACAACAGCTGTTGTTCTGTAAGGCTATTCCTGCAAGCGTGCTCTGTGAGTGAATGTGGTTTCGCCAAATTCTCCCCTTCAATTCATGATTACTGCTGAAATTCATGATGGATGTAACGCCTAGGAAGCGTGAAAATATTGTAGCTCTTAGAAAACATGCTGGTTTCAGTATTAGACAGATCGCTGAAAATTTGTGCCTAGCAGAGTCAACTGTTGGTCGGATTCTGAAGAGAGCTGATGACACTGCTGATTTTGGAGTTCTGCCGTGAGGTAGATGTGGAAGAAACGCAAGACAACACCTAACGATGACAAGATTATCACAAGAAATAGTGGGAAAGATCCCAAGAAAACCGACAAAGATATACAGAGAGATTTGGTTTAAGCTGGAGTAAATGTTGATTCTTCAACTGTTCGAGGAAGGCTCCTTGAAGTTGGCAGAACTGCTGGAAAGCCAGTAAATAAGCAATTATTTACTGCTGCTATGAAGGATTAAATGATTGTGGCGGGTACTTGATCATAAGGGATGGACGACAGATGAATGGATAGAAGTTATATTTTTAGATATGGCGCATTTTGAAGTACATGGGTACAGATCAGTAGTAATAAGACGAAGCAAAGGCAAGCTTCTTCGGAAAGGACATATTCAACAAGTGCCAAAATACTTACCTAAGAAGATATTTTGGGGTAGTTTTACTGATAAAGGGCCTGGACGGCTTGTTATTGTTGAGGGAACGATGAAGAATGACAAATACAATGCAGTCCTGGTAACTCATTTGCTTCCCACTGTGGATAGACCCTTTCCTGATAGAGAAGGCATTTTCCAGCGGGATCTTGCTCTATGCCACTCTTCCAGAAAATTGCTGACGTTCTAAATTGGCCTGGAAACTCTGACCTCAACCCAGTTGAGAACCTATGGGCAATAACCAAACAAAGGATCGCGAAATAGGACTGTTCAGCTGTGGAGAAGCAAATTGCTGCTGTTAATAGGACCTGGTACCACGAGAAGAATCGGTATGGAATCGACCAATGTGTTCAACATTAGTCAATTCCATACCAAAGCGTGTAGCAATGCTTATGAAAGCAAAGGGTAGTCATATCTCTTATTAAATCAATTATCTGTCATATCATTGCCATATATTTTTCAAATAAACATTAATTTTACAAATAAATGTTTTATTTCATCAGTGTCTCAGTTAATATGCACACTACTGTATATTTCCTTGTGTTCATGATTCATGTGATCGGCATCAAACTTTCACCACTGTTGTATCATGCTTAGAGGAAGGCAAGGATGTGCTTACTAAATTACTAATTTTATTAAAAAAGACATGCTGAAGGGCTTCAGACATAACAGTGATGCTTCTCTCGGTAACCCAAACACTAAACTCAGCTTAAGGTGTGTAGATAAAAAATTTGAAGATTTTATAACATAAAAATACGTTTTAACTGGAGAAGGCCTCGTCTGATTTACTTGAAACTGTCAGCGATGGAATATTTTTGCTTAGAGGATAATCATAATGTCAATGAGCGATAAGTTTGTAGGTGCCAATATGCTAATTTTATTAAAAAAAAATGAGCATCATCATTTTGGGCTACTGTGTGTGTTTGTATCCGTTAAAAACAGCTTTTGAAGCTTTTAAGTACAATGATGAACAGTTAATGGGTCGCTTATGTGAATTCAAAGTGCACGAGATTCGGTGTTATGGGATATAACTAATACTTCGTTCCTATCACTCAGCTATTGTAAAACATGCCATATATCCGAAGTATAAGGGAACCTGCAACTCCTTCCACTAAGAGCTCTTGGCGAGCGTCAGCAACCCTTGGCCAGCATCAAGAATCCTTGAGCAGCATCAAGAACTCTTGACCAGCATCAAGAACCCTTGAGCACCACGGAGACACACTTTACCCTCTTGAAGGTTTGATCATATAAGGAAGGTAATGTAAACAGAACGGATATGAAGCTGTCCCTGGAACTACAGTGAACAATGGGTGGGGACCTGCCCCATTGCTACACACTTTGTGGAACCAACCAACACCCACCTACCACTACTCAGTTGACGTTGGTTATATGAGAGGAAATCTCAGATACCAACCACAGGTTTTGACGATCATTCCTATGACATGCTTCTTAAGAGGCGCGTGAGTTTCCTGTCTCCTAATATCACGTTTATTTTTCCCCCGTAATCTACCTTGTCCATAATTACTATCCCATTTGCTTTGTCTGCTTTCGTAAGGTGAAGTCCAGGATCTTTCCTTAATTCATGGTATAACTTAACAAATCTTTGAAGACAATTGTGTTGTAGAGGTCTCAGCAACACAATTGTCCTCAAAGATTTGATAAGTTACACCATGAATTAAGGAGATCCTAGACGTCACCTTACGAAAGCAGACAAAGCAAATGGGATAGTAATTATGGACGAGGTAGATTACAGAGGAAAAATAACATATTATTAGAAAACAGGGGAATTGACGTGCAAATCAAGTGTCGTCCCCTCCGGAGTTTGGACTGAGCAAATGTTGCTCCTCTAGACGTCAGTTACGTGACTGAAACACTTGTGTCACACTAGACTGTGTTCACTGTGGAAACGTCACCAACAAGCAGCTTCCACAATAAACCTACCCAAGTGTTGTACCAAAGTGTCTTAATTACCAGTTTGTCTTTCTCAGAACTATTTATCTACTGAATACTTACCACATACTACCTCATCCTAGCTATTTGACACCTATTTATATTATTATTATTATTTAATTTTTAAGGTCATTAGCATGAATATTATAACTCATAGAGGGATCATAAAATACCTGGGAAACAGGTAGTGTGTGTTTGTGTGTTTGTGTGTGTGTGTTTGTGCTCACCTATTTGTGGTTGCAGGGGTCGACTCTTAGCTCCTGGCCCCGTCTCTTCACTGGTTGCTATTGGGTCCTCTCTCTCCCTGCTCCTTGTGTGTGTGTGTGTGTGTGTGTGTGTGTGTGTGTGTGTGTGTGTTTGTCATGTCCTCATGAGCATGAGTAATGCAGATTAAGCCATAGTTCTTGTTAAGTGTATTTGTTGAAGGAAGTGACATGTGTTTCCTAACTCTTGTGACTATAGAGAGAGAGAGAGAGAGAGAGAGAGAGAGAGAGAGAGAGAGAGAGAGAGAGAGAGACAGACAGACAGACAGACAGTCCACCCTCCCAGGCACCTAGGCATTGCTCTCGCTGTCACCGGAAGGGGCACATCACTATCAACTGCCTGCGAGATACCAGGTGCAATTACTGCCATAAGAAAAGACATCAGGAGGACCAGTGTCGGAAGAAAAAGGAACTTGACAGACAGGACCACCTGTTTAGAGACCTGTTCTTGGAACAAACCAGCAGGATTTCTGAGATGATGAACACACTCACACGTCACCCACTCAGCTACTCTTATCTCAGCCCAGCAGGTGGTACTGTGCCTTATACAAGACCACAGACTTACATCCCTGCAGCTGCCTCAGTGCCCTACCTCTCTCGAGGACAGGCACCTTACATGCCTTACACACCCACCACCTCAAGCTGACCACATCATGAGGAGCCAGTCTATCAGCATCCTGCCGGCCAACATTAGAGGCTTCATTATTAGTGTTGGAGAGCTCACACACGGTTTTGTGAACACTTGATGTCCCGACATGACAGCTGTTGTTGAAACATTTTTGGACGACAGGACTCCAGAAAATTTTGCAAAAATTGCTGGCTACATCTCATGGATGAGAAGAGACAGGCAAGGGCAAGGAGGAGGTGGTGCTGTGTGCTTCTCTAAAAGTGTACATGCCCAGCACATTGATGTTGCCATCCCTACTCATCTTGAAATGATGTTTTTCAAGCTATGCATAAACACTAGTACCTCTGTACTAGCATGTGCAATGTAGAGACCTAAGTGGCAACATTCAGACCCCATCAACTTCCTAATGGAAAATGTGGACTCCCTTCTGCTACAACACAACTGTCAACATGTCATAATTGTTGGTGACCTCAACTATCACCTTATACAGAGGGACTTTGATGGCCTTCTTGCAGTATTTGATATGAGAAACTTTGTTGATTTTACTACTCACATCTCTGGTTCCTCCCTTGACCCAGTAGTGAGTGATCTAGCAGAAGGTATAGTCACTTGTCAACCCCTCGGCTATGTTGGGTCATCTGACCACAAGGCTGTTTTTACGACACTTAAGATCCCAACTGAACGAGGTGAGGAGTCCACACGCACAACCTGGCTATTGGAAAAAGGTAATTGGCCAGCCCTTTCCTCTGAGCTCGCCACCACCGATTGGAATGCTCTTCTGCAAGGGGATGTTGACAACCAAGTGAAAGCCTTCACTGGACACATCCTTAATCTACAACAAGAACACATTCCTCACCGGCAATACGTGACGAAGCCTACAAATCAGCCTTGGTTTAGCTTTCGTTGTAGAGAGGCTGCTACTGCTAAGTACAAGGCATGGCGAAAGTATAAGAGACATCCTACCACCTACAACAGGAACTTGCACAGGCAACCCGAAAGGCAAGGGGGTGACATTAAAAAGTGGGTCTTTGCAAAATGGAGAGGACCAAAAGAAAGCTGAATCAGGTGGGGGTGGCTAAAAAACCTGGGGGTCCCGGTCAAAATCACGGGAGGGACCACCTCTATAGAAATCAAGAAAAAGGGGCCTTTTCCCGAACACTTTGCTCCCAAAAGAGTTCCGATCCAGAAAAGGGGACCCTCTTTGGTATGCAGAACTGGGGTCAAAACGCACTATGACAAAAGGCGGGAAAAGGGTGAAATTTCCCTTTCTTAAATCGCTTGCCCAAAAAAAAAATGTGGCCCAACAATTTTGAGCCCAAGATTGCTGATATGTGCAACCAGCTACAGCACCTCTAATTCGCATTTTCCATCCCAGCACAGGTAAATGGTTTTTTTCTCTGGAAAAGAAAGAAAGGCAAAAAACGAAAACTACAGACCGGGTTTTTCCCTAATGTCAGTCACGGGCAAGCCCCCTTTGAGAAAATAACTCAAGAAAAATCATTTTTTGATACCACCACATTTGGACCGTCAATATGGCGTCACTGGATGATTCCAAAGTCAGTTGTGGTACACTGGACATGCTGGTGCCTTCGACGGGTGTAGCACAAGGGCCTCTTAGCAAAACGAAAGCTCTGGAATTGCAGGTTCTCCCATGTTCCCCAGTGATTACCTTCAGGGTGATCGCAAAGGGGTAGTTCTCAAGGGAACGAATCCAAGACTCCTAGGAGCAAGTGTTCCAAAAGGGAAGCGTTATGGAAGTCTCTCAATGACTTTCATCTCACCCAGAATCCAGCTATACAGACGAGTACACTGACATTTCATTATCCAAGAGAAAAGGGTCGCCTCTAAGATACTCAATATCAGCAAGGCAAAAACCATTTGGGGAAATAGATGGCAAAAACTTTGCACCTGAGAAAAACACAAATGATGATGATCTCTAGGCCCCTTAAAATTAAGGGGGTGCAGTTAAACGAGAAGGGGGAAAGGGATTGGCACTAAGAATGATATCCTTTTTTGGGGGTGAAATTTGACTCCAAACTAACCATAAAAAACCACTTTGTAAATCTTGCAAACAAAGCACAGGAAGCTTAAGCCTGCCCGTATCTCGCATTCTTGTAAGCAGGGGTTGCAAGATTTTGTATGTGTACAAGTCGCAAACCTTGAGTATGCCCCATTTTCTTGGTGGGCCTGCCCTCCTTCTCAACTACGATGTTTACAAAGTAAGACAGGCAAGCCCCTTCCTCTCTCCCCCTGGACCAACCGGATAATCTGCCCATTCACGGGCCCTTCAAAAAGGGGAGGGATTTTGGGGTGACTTTTATTTATGACAAGGCCAAATTTTGCAAAGACCAACTTGGATCCATTTCGAGGACAGCGTGAAACAAGCTTTATGCCAAAAGACGGGCAGAAAAGCGCAACTTCATTTGGCTGTCCCTTCCCCCAAACATCATTTCACTGAGACTATCCCCAGTGACTCGGTATGGAACAAATTCGGAAATAGGGTCAACGAGAAAAAAGTCATTGATCGACAAAATGCTGGCGCACAGATGGCTAAAACCATTCCTTTCCTTTTGTCCCATAACAATAAAAAAACTTGTATGTTTTCAAACAATAAAAAACTTGTTGTTTCTTACAATAAAAAATTGTTGGTGTAGTAACAGTCCCGCTTGCAAGAAGTGGGGATCCTAACTTGTCCCCGTAAAAAAAAAAAGAAAAAAAAGAAAAAAAAAGAGAGAGAGATTAGCCAAAATCAGTACTTTTTAAGAACGGCCCGGGAGTCAATCAATCCTTAATCGTGTATACTACTATGTGTCAATTTTCAGTGAAATTACAGAGATTGCCAATGTTTCGGTATTCACTGAGAGTGCCAAGTGTAAAAAGGGCTTACTCAGCCCTGTAAAAAACCAGACAGTTTTACTCGGGCTGGTCCCCCTCAAAAAAATTAATGAAAAAAAAAGAAAAAAATTTCACAAGAAAAACACATTTTTATTAAATAAAAACATAAAACAATAAACTGAAGGTATACCCTATTTAAAAAGAAAAATAAAAAATTAAATGATAAAAAACATTTGAACTCAACGCTAATACATGGGGTGTCTTGTTGGTGACATGTTTTTGAAATCGTACCGTTGCTGTGATAGGGGGGGGGGCGCAGGTTTGGTGACCACCCACGGCTAGTTCTTCACAGTATACCATGATTATATCCCAATGACAGGATTTTTATTTTTTATACTATTATAATCAAGGGGAAGCGCAAAACCCCCGAGGATAACAGCGCGGGGGGGGGGGGGATTGGAAAGGGCATTCGGTTAATTGGGGGAATGGAGCACAGACCCAAAACCCCCAAATCGGGGCCCCTCCCCAAACAAGGAACCTTTCCCTTTGGGGGGCCCAATGACGGGAAAGAGGTTCTTTCCCGCTGCAAGATGTGGGTTACGTCCTGCAATTTCACAGGTCACAGGTATTTAAAATGCAAAATGGGGAAGCTTGGACTTTTGTCCTTCCCTTTTCGCTCGTTGTTTCCCAGGTCCCCTCCCGACACCCAAAGCTGGAAAGATAGACGGTTTACCCACTGCTTAAATAACACACCCATGGAGTGTACATTACTCAAAAGCGTGGTGATTATTCAACGTCAACATAGAGCAAGGCTGAAAGGAAAAAATTTTATTATTGGTCAAAAGTAAAGCTTTTACCAAAATCCCTAAAAAAAGGCATGCATTACTTACAGTGTTTGGGGCTGTGAGCGAGTGATTTACTTTTTGACCAAGCCCCACCCGTCCCCTTTCGGGGGGGGGAAGAGGGAGGGAAGGGGATAGGGGGAGCTAGATGACCCTACTTTACAAGCGCCGGCAAAAAACATCACTTAGGGGGGGGAAAAAGGCGGGAAAAACGGAAGTGTGACTTACCCTACCTTTAACTAGTCCGGCAAGAAACAACCTTTTCGGGGGGGGGAAGAAAGGCGGGAGCGGATTTCCCAAACCTTAAACTAGAACCGGAAAATGAAACCCTTTACTATATTGCTACCCCATATTGAACTTTTCCTCCCCCTCCCCCATACCAAGATTTATAGTAAAGGAGTATAAGAATAGGCGAGGAAAAAGTTTAACGGGAGTCGCGAAAGGGGCAACAATCTTTACTGATGCCCCGATTTAAACCCATCGAAAAAAGGGATGAACCATGAAATACACAATAGGGAAACTTAAAAGCCGGAGTCCCAAAATTCCCCTCAAGAGGCACGTTGGCCCCTAAAATTTTTCTGGGTATATAAAAGGTTTGTGGTCCGTTTTAAAAAAAAATTCTTTTCCCAGCAAAAAAATTTAAGTTTGGAAAATACCCCAACAAGGGCTAAACATTCCTTTTCTTTTGTGGAGTATCTTGTTTCTGCGGGAAGGATTTCCCGGTAGGAAGCAACGGGGAAGGGAGTCCCACCTGGAAAAGGGAAAACAGCACCTAAGCCATTTTTGGAGGCATCATTTCCAAAAAAAATGTTTTATTAATATCGGGAAATTTTTAAAGTATAGGGTCTTTCGAAAAATATTTTTTAATCTCATTAAATTTTTTTCCCGAGCATGTGGGAAAAAAGTTCAAGAGGTTCCCCTTACAGACTTTTAAGGAAGTCTGATAAGATGCCGTAAAATAAAAAAAGGGTTCAGATAAACCGTGCTAAAAATTTACAAAACCCAAGAAACTTCGCAGAGCTTCTTTTTTTTGGGAAATTTAAATTCAAAAACTTTGATCTTAGGGGAGAGGTGCAGAAGTTATTAAAAAAGTATCAGTCCAAATTTTAATCTTTTTATACCCAAGGAAGCATTTCTTCGGTTTTGGCAGGGCCATGTGAGCGAACCACGCAAAATGATGTTAATTTTTGGATATGTTCTCCCACGTAATGTCATTACTAAATTTTTATCAAAAAAAACTAAAAATTTGGGCATATTACCCAAGACCTTTTTCTCGTCTCACGTAGGTGACACAGTTCCCAAACCCCGGGGCATATTTCATTTTCAATCAGTCCTTGGTGGTGGGAAAAATGGTGACTGCTTAAAAGAAGTATCAAAATTTATTGATATCCTGTGAATAAAATTCTGAAAAAAAGGGAAAGAGTCAAAAATTTGGTAGACGCTATCTTTAAGGGCATAGGCCACATCCCCCGAGTTATAGCTTTAAGGCCTTGAAGTCAATAGCAATTTTTAATAAAATTTATCCCCTTCTTAACCAGACTACTGGTGAAAATTGAAGAACTGAAGTTCAATGATCTTTTTTTTTAAATAATTTGTTACCCTTTTGTCAAAGCATCCCAAGGGAACTGGAACTGGGTATAATTTTCGTTTGATGGGATTGCCCTCATAATAAAACTTATGGATCCCGTGGAGGTAACACCGGGAAATATCAAAAAGACTCTGAAAATTTCTCCACATTGAAGTAGTTCATGTCTCTTTGGAATCCAAAGATTCATTAATATTAATGGGGTTTTGCATCCGAGGGGTAAAGAGTCCCCAAAGTCATGTATTCTTCTCATAGTCTAAGTTAGAGGGTCAATTCGCACACTTTACTTTCTTCTTTTGTCTTATCAAGTTTGTGTGGAAAAACTAATCAAAGTTGTTAAGGCAGTTAACTGAATTCTTCGGTAATATTCTTAAGGATTTTTGATTGAAAAAGCTTATTTTTCCCCCTTATTCAAGGTAGTCAATTTTCTCAAAAATTTTTTTAATACTTTAATGGACCCTTCCATGTACAAAAAATTTATTTGCCTTGATAGGAAAAGACAAGAATTTTCACACCATTTAAAAAATTTCCCTGATTTTTGGGAATAAAAATAGGTTTTGTACGGGTCCATTGACAAACTTAATTTTTTCAAAACATGACAGGGGTCCCCTCAAGTTTGGATCAAGGTCAAGGAAAAAAGGGTTTAAGAAGCTAAACCTCAGCATTTACCTCCTCTTAGCCCAAAGTCATGAAGGAGGGACAGTGGACCTCTGCCTTTTACCAGAGAAGTTAAAAAAAGTGAAAACCCCCCAAAGAGTCACTGGGAACTTCCCTCGGCAAAAAAAGCACAGGGTAGGTAAGATCATCCTTATTTTTAAGGGGCACGTTTCCTTAAAATGGTTGAGAATCGAATGCTGGCCCCAAAATCCTCCATTACAGCTGGGATGAAGGGTTTTGGGGAAGAGAGCTTCATCCCAGAAGATGGTATAGATGTTCATTAAGTCGGTTTAAATTTTGGGCCCACGGGCAGACAAAATTTCCTAGAGATCCCACTTTGGGGAAAAAGGGAAAAAGGGCTTTAGACCCCCGGTTTTATGGTCTTAAGGGAGGTTTGGGAAAAATCAAGCATAATCAACTAAAGAATAATATCTATTCCCCCAGATGAAAGGGAGATAAAGGACCAACGATGTCAATAGCTCTTTCAAACGGGACCGAAAAATAGGCATTTTGACCATAGGTACTCGCCTGGTACCTCGGGAGGATAATTTTCAAACTTTAAGACTACAAAAGGTGTGTATCTGAGGCATTTTGGCCAAAAATGGTTTTCAATTTTTTTTTAAGGTTTTTACGATTCGAGAAAGTCCGGCCATGGCAGGTTTGAGCCATTTTAAAACCAAAACTCTTGCTTGACTTGGAACAACAAAAGGAATAGTCAATCTATCTGAAATTTAATTTTTATACTGACTTTACAAATACCTTTTTATATTTTCAAATTTATATGAAAAAATTTTCCTTTGGATAACTTGATTTTGTTTAGCGGCATTTGGGAATTTGAAGAGAAGGGCAATTCGTTTGTAAATTACAAAAAAGTCCTTCGATTTATCAAAGGCTTAAATCAGGGAAAATTTAAAAGGGTGAAACAGTAGGAAAGCCCCGGGGTTTGGTTGAGCCCCGCAAACATTTTTTGGTTCGGAGGTGAATTTCATTTCATTAACAAGTGAACTTTTGAAACTTCCCTTTCTTTCGAGAGTAGATCACTGGTTTTTTAAAACCCCATGAAACCGCGAGACTTTTCCACTAAAATTTTGAGGGGCTTCTCTGACTTAAGGGAAAGGATCTGAAACATTTTGTCCCCTTTTGGGGTGAAAGGTCAACCCAAAGGAAGAATGGCACCTTTTACATTACCTATGTCGGGGGCAAAATGATGGGGGGTCGGCTTTTAGAAATCCGTGAACCATTTAGACCTAATGTAACAACGGATGGTAGGAAAAGTTCCCTACGGCCCAAATAGCGAAAGTATAGAAGGGAAAGGTTTTTTTTAAAGGTTAGGGAACGCTTATCAGAAAAGAAATATACATGTGTCCAGGTCTCGAAAATGGTAGATACATTAAAATCCATTAACTGTTCCTGAACAGAAGGGTGTTGGGGCCTTACAGTCTTTAAAAAAATCTTCCCAATTTTTGGACCTTCTTGAAGGGCAATCTGGGGTTTATGTCCCTTAACCCCCACACAAAGACAAAAAGGAAAAAAGAACTCATTTTTACTTTCCACTAAGGTTTTTTTTTCTTAAGGTCTGATGAAACCCACCCTTTGGGTTCGAACCCTTTAGGTCTTAAAGGGAAATTTTGGGCCCCGCATACAGGTCAGCACCCCAGCAACTTTTCCCCAGCTTTAAACAGGTTAGTTTTGATGAATGTTCTATTTGGGGAGGGAAAAGGGTGTCGGAATGGTCAGCAACCAGAATCTCTAAGGATTCATAAAGTGTCAAATTTTCCGAACTATCTATCCAAAAGTCGAACAAAAAAAAAAAGGAAGAGTGTTACCTGTAACGTTTTAAAATTCGGCCAGGCTGTAAGGTGGGATCCCCGAAACTTTTCCTGTAAGAATTTGTGGTTTTTTTATATGCTTTTAAAAAAGGATTTTCCTTTTTTTAGTAGGTTATAAATTTCAATGATATCCTTGACAAAGTTGCATATTCAAAAATGTACCAGAAAAAAACATTCCAACCTGGGGGCCCAGGGGTCAGCACCATTTACAGAGGGGACGGGATTTTCAAACCCGATAATGTTTGAAGTTTTGTCTTCCCCCTTTTGGGAAGGGGGGTAAATTAGGTGTTGGAATAGTGCACTGCTGCACGTTGTTCCATTACTCCTTCCTCTAAATTTTTGTTGGAAAAGTTAAAATTTTTTTCTTAATTCAAGACTAATTTTCGATCGCATCCTTTTCTCTCTCTATTAAATCAAGTTCTCTAGCTTTTTCTTCACGTTCTCTAGCTTTTTCTTCACGTTCTCTAGCTTTTTCCTCAACTTCCTTCCTTTGCTCTTTCCCAAGTTTTCTTAATTTTTAAACCGTTCCTCACGTTCTTAGCTTGTTCCTCACGTACTCTTGCTCTCTCCTCCGATCAAGCTATCACACCCTTTTTTTTTCTTCTCTTCCCAAATGCTTTCTTGGGTTTTTCTTTCATTCCTCCTCTCCCTTTTTTTTCTTCTCTTCCCTTTCGTCTTTTTCTTTTCTCAAATCTCCTTTCAAGTCTTTCCCGGATCTTACACAATGAAAGATTTTAAATTTTCCCGTTATTCCTAACTTACTTTCCCCGCATTCATCCAAAACTGGATTTATCCAATTTGGGGAAGTAAATTAAAAATATCAGGGAAATGAAAGGGGATTAAAGAAAACAGAGGGTTCAATTTCCCGCTCCGCTCAAACATAATAAACCAGAGGGGTCGATCCTGCTTAAAAAAAAATGTATTAAGAAAACGAAGGGTTCTAGCCGCTCCCAGAAAAATTAAGTAGAATGGGGTCCTTTTACCATCCAATCTTCTCACCAACAAATCAAGAGTCCTTTAAGTTCCCTTGATATAATGAAGACTCAATGAAACAAGTTTCAGGAAAATCTCGGGTCCCCAGAGTCAATCCCCAAAGGTTTTTTAAGCTCACATACAATTAATGGCAAATTAAATTTAACCGCCTACTTTTTTACAAAAAATTGAGACTAAACAAAAACCCAAATCTTTCAAATACATGTACTGTGTCCACCATAAAAAAGATTCTCAAAGGGGTGGTAACCCTGTGGCATGCGGGGTTTAAGTTCCAATGGAGATTCGAGAGGAGTTGAATCTTGATTCGTGAGTTGATCCTGGCAAGGTCCCACTTGTGAAGGCTTTCTCAGCCCTTAACAACTTCAGACATATTACTCAGCTGGCTCCCCCTCGGAAAATTAAAAAAAAAGAAAAGAAATAATTCACAAAGAAAAAAACTTTTAAAAATTTTTAAAACAAACATAAAAAAATAAACATGAAAGGCAATCCTATTTGAAAAAAATGAAAAAATTAAAAAGAAAAAAAAACATTGAACTCAACCTAAATCTACTGGGGTTCTGGGTTGGTGAAGTTGTTGAAAAGGGAGCCGTTCTGTGATAGGGGGGGGGTCGCAGGTGTTGGGACCCTTTATGGCTTTCTTTACAGATACCAGCGAGTAGTTCCCGATGACAGGAAAGCGGTTCTTTACCCGCAAAATGTGGGGGTTTCGTCCCGCAATTTTCAAACAAGGCAAGGTACTTAAATGCAAAATGGGGAAGTCTCTGGACGTTCCTTTTCCCTTTTTTTCCGTTTATTGCCAGGTACCCTCTTGACATCCAAAATGGAAAAAAGAAGGGGTTTCCCCCTGCTTAAATAATTTACTTTCCATGGGGAGTGTACATTACCAAAAAAACGTGGTGATTATTACAACATCAACTAGAGCAGGCGAAAGGAAATAATTTATTTTTTGGGCAAAAGTGAAGCTTTTAACCAATAAATCCCCTAGAATACAAGGCAGGGGATGTACTTTCAAGGTTGGGGCTGTGATCGAGTGATTTACTGTTTGACAACCCCACACGTCACCTTTCGAGGGGGGGGGAAGAGGGAGGGGAAGGGGTGCGGAGCAACTGACCCTAGTTTAAAAAGCAGCCGGGCAATCAAAATACACTTTAGGGGTTTGGGGGAAAAAAAAAGGGGAAAAACGGGAAGTGTACTTTACCCTACCCCTTAACTATAGCCGGCAATGAAACATCGTTTTTTATTTTTTACTCCATTTTTGAACTTTTCCCCCACACAATGTTTCAAGTATTACATGAGAGTTGCTTTAGTCCCCGAAAATTCATGACTCATTCTGGTTTTGCAATTTTAGATAAAAAAATAATAATAATAATAATAAAAAATAATAATAAAAAAAAATAATAATAAAAAATAATAATGATATAATATAAATTAAAATAATAAATAAATTATTTATTAAAAAATTTATTATATTATTTTATTTTATTATTATTAAAATTATTATTATTATTTTTTATTTTAAAAAATAATAAAAAATAATAATAAAAATAATAAAATAATAAATATTTTTTTTTATTAATGTGCGGTGAGTTTCAGTTTACCCGGAGTTTACCCGGGGAAAATTCCGGGGGTCAAACCCCCGCGGCCCGGTTGTGACCGGCCTCCTGGGGGATCAGACCCCGATCAACCGGGTTTTTTGTGGCTGCACGCAAACCAAGACGACCCCAGCCCCGGTGACAGAAAATGACTTTGGTGTTTTTCCCCTTTTCCAGCTTGAAAACTGCCAGGGGGCTGTTGGTAATCCCCTTTTTGTGTGCGGGGGGCGTTTAACAGTCTCGGCCCCCGCACTTTTTTGTATGGGGCTCTTAAGGCTAGTGACACCCCCGCTTTTCATTGGGGGGGTGGGGCTGTCTGCCAGTTTTTTTCTTTCGTATGGAGTTTTATTTTCGGGGGCAAATTTGGTACATCCCTCTAGGATTTCCAGTGTATATAATCATGTATCTCCCCCCTGGGGTTTCCAGGGAATACAGGTTTAGGGAAACCCCAAGCCTCCCAAAAATTGAGGGTTTTATCTCCGTTATGCGCGACGTGAAAGTTCTCTGTAAATTTTTTTAGGGCGCAATTTTCCCGCCTTTAAAGGTCGTTAGTGTGCAGCAATTTCCAGCCCGATAGAAAAGGACCTGAAGAGTGTCACATGGGCTTGGCCCCCTGTTTTGAAGGGTTTTCATTTTTTCCCAAACCCGCATTTTTCTAGCAGAACGATTAAAACAATGTTATGGCCTTGAAGGTGAGATCCTCCGACATTCCTCCCCGGTCTTGACGTTGGTGTTCGCTCTATTTTGTGGCCCGAATTTGTTTGTACTCTGAGAAGATTTTAATTTCCAATGTTTACCTACTGAGAAATTGAAATATCTCATCTTGAACTTCATATTGTTTTCTGCAGCCCACTGAAAGATTTGGGTTTTGTCCCCCTGGGGCTTTGCAGTGTCTGCAATGGAAGACACTGTCATGCAGATTCGGGTGTCATCTGCAAAGGAAGACACGGTGCTGTGGCTGACATCCTTGTCAAATGTCGGATATGAGGATGAGGAACAAGATGGGAGCGAGTACTGTGCCTTGTGGAACAGAGCTTTTCACCGTAGCTGCCTCGGACTTTACTCTGTTGACGACTACTCTCTGTGTTCTGTTAGTGAGGAAATTATAGATCCATCGACCGACTTTTCCTGTTATTCCTTTAGCACGCATTTTGTGCGCTATTACGCCATGGTCACACTTGTCGAAGGCTTTTGAAAAGTCTGTATATATTACATCTGCATTCTTTTGTCTTCTAGTGCATTTAGGACCTTGTCTAGTGATCCAATAGTTGAGACAGACAGGAGCGACCTGTTCTAAACCCATTTTGCCCTGGGTTGTGTAACTGATGGTTTCTAGATGGGGGGGTGATCTTGCTTTTTGGGACCCTTTCAAAGATTTTTATGATATGGGATGTTAGTGCTATTGGTCCCGTAGTTCTTTTCTGTTGCTTAATTGCCCCCCTTTGTGGAGTGGGGCATGTCTGTTGTTTTTAGTAACTGTGGGACGACCCCGTGTCCATGCCCCCTCCATAGGATGGAAAAGGCTCGTGATAGGGGGTTTTTGCAGTTCTTGATGAACACAGAGTTCCATGAGTCTGGCCCTGGGGCAGAGTGCATGGGCAAGTCATTTATCCGCTGTTCGAAGCATTTGGCGTCAGGATAACATCGGATAGGCTTGTGTTAATCAAATTTTGTGGCTCTCTCATAAAAAAATCTTTTGATCTTCGACTCTCAGTCTGGTTAGCGGCTTGCTAAAAATGAGTCATATTGGGACTTGAGTAGCTCAATCATTTCCTTGCTGCATTGTTGTAGGACCCATCTTGTTATAATAGGGGCCCAATACTGGACGTTGTTCTCGATTTTGATTTGGCATAGGAGAAGAAATACTTTGGGTTTCTTTCGATTTCATTTATGGCTTTTAGTTCTTCCCGCGATTCCTGAAATCCTAAAGGATTCTTTTAGCTTAAGTCGATGCTTTCTTATTTCTCTGACCAGTGTCTTCCTACGCATTTCAGATATATTGACCTCTTTTTGCCGCTTGTTATTCTTTTCCCCTCGCCTGTAAAGGGAGCGCCTGTCTCTTTCTGTTTTACATCTACTCCTCCTTTTTTTTTAAGAGGAATAAGCCTTGTGCATACATCGAGTGCCACCGAGTTAATCTGTTCTAGGCATAAGTTGGGGTCTGTGGGGCTTAGTATATCTTCCCCGCTTATATCGGTTAGGACTTGGTTTACTTGGTCCCACTTTATGTTTTTTGTTATTGAAGTTTGAATTTGATGAATGCTCCCTCGTGAACTAATCTCAATAAGTCGTTCTGGGGCACTGCGCAAACGATGACTGAACCTCATTTATGTTGTGATCTGAAGATATATTGTTGTTTGATATGGTGACATTTCTTAACAGATCATCATTGTTAGTGAAGAATGAGTCTAGTGTATTCCCCAGTCTAGTAGGTCTCTAATATTTGCAGTTTAAATTGAATTTTGTGAGAGATTTTAAATAGCTCGCGGTGAGTGTGAGTTTTTCATCAGAGCTGCCTCCTGGTGTTATTACTGCAACAAAATTTATTTACTATATTCCACCATTTAGGTCCTTAAGTTGAAATCCCCGTGTTATTGGGGCAACAGGAGCAAGATGTATGGGTGCAGAGCTGGAAGGTTTTACCAGACAGTGGTCAATTTTTAACAGCTGTTTCTGGTTGCTGGGGATTGCCATCCGGAGGCTTGTAGACTACCCACAATGACTAGGTTTTAGGTTCTCGACATTTACTGCTAAAACTTCCACTACATCATTTGAGGCATTTAGCAGTTCTGTGCAAACAAGTGACGCAGCAAATGTACAGGCCCACCCCCCCCCACCCCTTTTGCCCTGTTCAACTGTCACAAACTGTAAGTTTGTAACCTGGATCCATATTTCGTTGTCCAAGTGATCCTTTATGGTGGTTCTCAGGTGAAAGCCGCGAACATTGCCTTTGCCTCTGCAAGCAGTCCCACGGATGAAAGGTATTTTGTTGTTTAATGCTGCTTTTAGCCCCTGTAAATTTTTGCAAAGAAGAATGATTATCGACTGGAGGAATGGTTTGAACTGGGGGGGGGATTTTTTTTCCCGGCATTAGTACTGTCTGTTTTGGTTTGGAGAGAGGCCAACGACTGTGGTTCCACTCCAGAAATGACGGATAGGTGTACGATTTCTCCATTTCCTGCAAGTTTTTTTTTCCTCCTGCACTCAAAACCTCTCCCGCTGTGATTGGCGGTGGCTTACCCAGGTTTTCCCATGGACTGGAAGTTTTGATAACCTATATGTCCCCTGTAATGTATGCCTGGCAATTTAAAGTTATAGCACAGTCTTTCCTGTACTGAAGAGGTATACAGTTCAGGGTGAAAAAGCTTACAGAAGGAGTTTGCATTTATCCTGTTGTCATATAGGCATGGCATTTTCTAGGGTTTGTCATAGATGCACGTCCCATCTGTTTTTCCAGATTTCCCATGCCAGCAGATACCGAGTGCATAGTATGTGCACAGGCTTGTATTCCGTATGCCTAGGGATGCTGTGACTGTATTCCCTGTTGTGCATGTTCCCTGTCTTACTTCTATCCTGGTCCTAGCCCCAACAAGGGAGCTCCCACCAGTATAGTTATTTTGGTAATAAATCCTCACATTGCTAGTGGAGTCCTCTTGTTTGCTTTTTCACTGGGTATTACCTAGTTTGCAATATTGTTTTATCTTATTAATCTTGTTTCCCTACTATAGCTCCTGTCCCCTATGAGGTCATATATATGTAGCTTCCTGCGTATAATTCCCGACAACCTGGACTAAATCTCCAGCTTCACCAATACTGTCTCCCAGGACAGCATCTCCAGCCCTTCCCCATTACTGTCTCCAGGAACAGCATCTCCAGCTTCATCACCATTACTGTCTCCCAGGACAGCACCTCCAGCTATCACCATTACTGTCACCCGGACAGCACCTCCACTTCCCCTTACTGTCTCCCAGGACAGCACTATCAGCCCCTCCAAATTAACTGACTACCAGGACATCACTGCCTGCCTTACAGTTTTCTGACTACATGGCCAGTATCAAGGCAGTACCATTCAGCCCGACTTTTTATGTTCCCATCTGTTTTTGTAGAAAGCTTCCAGGTTTTCTATGAAAAGCCAGCTTTGATGTTGCCTCTTTAAATACCCTTGAGATTTATTCCACAAGATTAATCTCATTTGGGGCAACCCAAAAACCCTTCCCTGTTTTAATACTGCTTGTATCTAGTTTTTTGGATATCTCACAAGGGCGTGACACCAATTTCCACAAAAATGACAATTTATGCATGTGGAACCGTTTATAATCTGGTACATCCGATGGCAGTATATCAATTATATCAATAATGAATGATACTGGATGAGGTACAAGTTCACATGCCAAAATTAAACAATCAACATAAGTCTAACACCCTCCTGTTTAGCTCTTGTTATATCCTTGTTACTGCTGGTTCATATGAGTTTGCTCTGCATGACTCACTCTTGCCTTTCGGTGAAATAGTATCAAACTTCCGGCATTCAAGTGTTTGAAAACACATTAATTGACTGAACAAGAGCCAGTTTTTGTTTTTCATTAGAATTTTTTGGTTGTTTTCTGGAAAATTGTTTGCTTTCCCCGGGAGGAGTGAGAGTCGTCCTGGTGTGAGATATGTGCTGACGTAAATTTCAAAGACTCGAATACAGGGCTAGACTACAGCGTTTCCATATTTCTTCGGTCTGTACGATGTAAGGAGAGAGAGAACGCCTGGGGAGACTAGGATAACCGGGCAAAATTATACCCAGACCTCCACCTCTGAGAGAGAAGAGCCTTTATGACGACGTTTCCGGTCACCTATGTGCGGGTTTATTTTTGTGTGTTGTACCCGACAATGTGTTATGCCTTTTTGTTTCTATAGGGCAGTACCTAATATAACGTTTGTTTATGGCTGTGTGTGTGATGCGGGAAAGTTAGTAGAGAAAGGCACAAAATACATTTGACTGACCGAGGTCCTCAGAACCGAAAAACATTTTTGTTTAGTTTCTCCGTAAATTATTTCCTTCCCCTCATTGTCGTATCTAATGACCATCTACTAGACATCAGAAGACGCTAACCATTACCGATGAAGTCATGGTGAGCTCTGACTTCCCATGTCCCCATCGTAGCCAGCATTCAACATGGTTTTGTTCCCCATCTTCAACAGATAAAAAGCAATAAAGTCAGTTCTCATACTTCTACAGACTTTCTTCCAGCTCCACAGTTTAGGAAGTGAAAATCTTCCAAAGAAAATTTTTTTCCTCCATTTTGGTTTCATTACCTGATTTTGAATGCAACAACTCATTCTGGAAGTTATGATGGATATTTTCCCTCTTTCGAAAAAATATTGCTATGAATTCATGGCCGATGACCCTTTAAATGAACCTTTACGGAGAGGAATAAAAAAACAAAATACCATGGCTGGAACAAAACAGCAAAAACTTGCTCACGATTGCTACAACTATATATTACAACAACAAACCACAAACAACAACAAAAAACAACAACACCCACAACCACAACAACAACAAAACAATTACAACTACTACTACTTCTACTACTACTTTAATATAAATAATAAAAAAAATTAATAATAAAAATCAATAATACTAAATAAAAATAGTAATTACAAAAATAATAAGCAAGTCTCCATCCTGCCTCTGTGAACACTCCAAAGATTTCCATTACAAAGCTTCCTGAGGAAACCGCTGACTTCTTCAGCAGAAACGCATGATCCGACGTTCATAAACGTGTGCAGTGCCGTAACGTCATGCTGATTGGAATTGGAAGATTAACGTCATCGTTGAAAGGGAAGCAAATGATACGATGCATTGGCTTATGATGTCATACTAGGTGATGTCTACCTGTGACGTAAATATGACCTAAGGGTCAAAATGATACGATCATGACTGACCACTTCCACCAAGAGCAAACTGATTCTGCCGATGTTTGAAAGAATAATACCTACAGAATGGAGATTGGTGAAGACTGAGGGGAAGGATAAAGCAATGGAAAAAAAATTTCCTGTTTGATAAGGGAGGAAGGGAAGTAAGAAAGTTTATTATAGACTAAAAGAGACGAGGCAAGGAAGAAGAGGTTAAAAGTTGTGATTAGACAGGAAAGAGATAAGAAAGTGGCTAGAACACTTACCGAGGTTTTGAAGGGAGTGAGTGATGGTCCACGTATAACTCATCAATACAACTTTAACGTAAATCAGTATTTTACAGAGAAGCTCGTAATGCGAACAGCCTGACTGATGTTGCAGCAGCCAGGCATCGCTTAGATTTGCTAGACACACAGAGACGATAAAAAAAAATTCATAACATGAGGCCAGAATTTATGTCACCGCTCTTGAACACTTACTGAGGAATATAAGACAGTATAATAACCTATGAATATGTTAAGGTATCTTAGTAATGAAAGTAAAATACCAGACAATTAAGCAACAATTCTAAATAAGCAGAATACACCTGTCAACTCTTTTGCACAGCACCTTAGGCTTTTGGGTAACCGTTATCCACAGACGGATATGGATAATATTATCCTAAGTAAGGATATGGTAGACTCCACAGGGAAGACATGGAAACTATCCCACAGGTGGACATAGAAAATATCCACAGGGTGGACATGGTAATATCCACAGGTGGACATGGAAATATCCACAGGTGAAAAGATATAATATCCACAGGGTGGACATGGTAATAACCCACAGGGTGGACATGGTAAAATCCACAGGGTGGACATGGTAATAACCAAAGTGTGGACATGGTAATTTCCACAGGTTGGACAAGGTAATATCCACAGGGTGGAATGTAATATCCACAGGGTGGACAAGGTATATCCACAGGGTGGGACATGGTATATCCACAGGTGGAAATGGTAAATACCACAGGTGGACATGGAAAATATCCACATGGAGGACAAGGTAATAACCACAGGGTGGACATTGTAATATCCACAGGGAGGACATGGGTACCTACCACAGGTTGGAAGGAAAAATCCAAAGGGTGGACATGGTAACATCCACAGGGTGGACATGTGAAATATCCACAGGGTGGACATGAACAATCCACAGGTTGACATGGTAATACCACAGGGGTTGGGAATAAGGTAATAACCACAGGTGGACATGGTAATATCCACAGGGTAGGATATGTTAAATCCACAGGGTGGACATTGTATTATCCCCAGGGTGGATAATTTAAAAACCACAGGGTGGACATGGTAAAATCTAACAGGGTGGACATAGTAATATCCACGGGTGGACATATTAATATCCACAGGTGAGACATGGTAATATCCACAGGGTGGAACATGGTAATATCTCACAGGGTGGACAAGGAAATATCCCAGGGTGGACATGGTATAATATCCACAGTGGTGGTCCATGGTAATAACCAACGGGTGGACATGTAAATACCACAGGGAGGACATAGTAATATGCCACAGGGTGGACAATAGAATATCCAAAGGGTGACCATGGTAATATCCCAGGGATGGACATGGTAATACCACAGTGTGGACTGTTAGAAATCCACAGGTGGACATTGTAGATATACACAGGGTGGAAATGGTAATATCCACAGGGTGGATCATGGTAATATCCACCAGGGTGGATATGGTTAATATCCACCGGGTGGACATGGTAATATCCCCATGGTGGACAATAGTAATATCCACAGGTGACATAGTAATATCCACAGGGTGGACATGGTTAATATCCACAGGGTGGCACCCTGTAAATATCCACGAGGGTGGACATAGTAATATCCCAGGGTGACAAAGTAATATCCACAGGGTGGACAAGTAAATATCCACAGGGTGGACAAAGTATATCCACAGGGTGGACATGAATATCCACAGGGTGGGACATGGTAATATCCACAGGGTGGACATAGTAATATCCACAGGTGGACATAGTAAAATATCCACAGGGTGGAACAAAGTACTAACCACAGGGTGGACAGGGAAATATCCACAGGTGGACATGGTAAAAGCCACAGGGAGGAACATATAATAACCACAGGGTGGACATAAGTAATATCCACAGGGTGACAAGTAATATCCACAGGGTGGCCTGGTAATATCCCCAGGGTGGACATGGTAATATCCACATGGTGGGACCATGGTAATATCCACAGGGTTGACATGGTTAATATAGCCACAGGTGGACATGGTATATCCACAGTGTGGACATGGTAATATCCACAGGTGGGGGGGGGGACATTGGAAATATCCACAGGGTGGACATGTAATATCCTCATGGAGGGGGGGTTGGACTGGTAAAATCCACAGGGTTGGACATGGGTAAATCCACAGGGAGGACATGGTAATATCCACAGGGAGGACCAGGTAAATCCACAGGGTGTACATGGTAATATCCACAGGGTGTGACATGGTAATATCCACAGGGTGGACATGGTAATATCCCAGGGTGGACAAAGTAATATCCACAGGGTGGACATTAAGTAATATCCCACAGGGGTGGACATGGTAATAACCACAGGTGGACATGGTAATATCCCACAGGGTGGACATGTAATATCCACATTGGTGGGACATAGTAATATCCACAGGGTGGGACTATGGTAATATCCCACAGGTGGACATGGTCAATCCACAGAGGACATGTATATCCACATGGATGACATGGTAAATCCACAGTGTGGGACATGTGGTAATATCCACAGGGTGGACATGGTAATATCCACAGGGTGACATGGAAAAAATCCACAGTTGGCCATGGGTGCGCAATAAATTAGCCGCTTCATTGGCAAAAAGTAAATTACACATGAAAGATGTACGTTTTATATTACTAACGAAAGAGCAGAAAATTGTATTGAAGAAATTTCTTAACATAGCTGGATCTGGCTAGCACTTGATTTGACACGGGATATTTGTGAACTTGATTTCAGCCACAGACTTCTTATTCAAAAATCAGGATTGAATTTGCAGAAGTAGTGAATCAGATAGAAATGTCACTGATCTCGAGTGAACATACCACCATACAGAGAGTAACTAACTAATCTGTGTGTATCCTGTAAACGTTTCGCCATCCAGTGGCTTTTGTCAGTACAGTACAAGGACATAAATACGAAAGACTGAAGAACTATAATGCAATAAGATGAGGTACTCAGTCCCCCTCAGCCTGGAGATGGTAAGAGCACCGTAGTCTTCACATAATATTTCTTGGGGTGAAACGGTCCTTGGTGGTCTCGAATCGTCTACAAATAAAGCGACACAAATGTAGCACATGTGTCTAATTCTTCATCTTGTCGGTGTTATACAATCACTCTACAGTAAACCAGGAAAAAATCGATCAGCATGTAATGATTAATTTTTACCATTTGCGGGGAAAGATCACTTTTGAATATCGATTAAAAATAAACATTGATCGTTAGTGTGTTGGGTGAATATTCCATCCTTGAATCAACCTCAAGAGGAGGTGAGGGAGGTTTTTGATGCTGGTGAAGGACTCTTAATCAAGGAACTGATCCATGTTCCAAGCTTACTTAATATTTTTCTATAATAGAACGATTTGTGTAAATTTTATTCCTTGGTGTGGCGATTAACAACTGTAGTTTTACAAAATATACTGGGAACAGTATAGATAAAAATGCGAATTAATATAAGCTGATTTCATCGGAAAATTGAAAGGAAGAATAGAAGAGAAAGGAAATGAGGAAGAATGATAAGAGAGGAGGTGAAAGTAGGAGAGGATTAGAGAGACTGAGAAATTAAAAGAGGAAAGACGATGTCTACCTGAAATAAAACCTGTAACCGGCCACACTAGAGACCAGTCCTAGATGTCTCACTTCCAGTCCTGGGAAGACAGTTACGTTACTCGTGTCTTCCCGGTAGGAGAGACTCAGAAGAGTCCATGTTTGCATATGATATGAAGTTAATGAGGAGAATTAAATCGGAAGAGGATCAGGCGGGTACAAAGGCTGGAAGCTTGGTCCAGAAATTGGCCCCTCGAATTTAACCCCACCAAATGCAAAGTAGTAAAGATCGGGGAAGGGCAAAAAAGACCGCAGACGAGTATAGGCTACGTGGCCAAAGGAACTGCAAACCTCACTCAAGGAAAAGGTTTCTTGGGGTGAGTATATTACCGAGCACATCTCCAGATAACTGCTGCAGCATATGGGTGCCGGGGCAACCCTAAGAATAGCGTTTCCGATACCTCAGTACGAATCGTTAAAGACTCTGTACACCGTGTACGTCAGGCCCATATTGGATTTACGCAGCACCAGTTTGGAACCCACACCTGGTCAAGCTTTCCAAGAAAATTATAGAAAGTGCAAAGGTTTGCAACAAGCCTGTTCCAGATCTTAAAAGAATGCCCTACAAAAAAAGGTTATAGGGAAAACGCCCTGCCCGACGCTGGAGGACGGGGAGGGTTAGGGAAGACATGATAATGACATACAAAATTCTGCGATGAACTGGCGAAGGGGGACAGGGACAGGATGTTCCAGAGATGGGACACAGAAAACAAGACGTCACAATTGGATGTTGAAGACTCAGATTTAGTCAAAGAGATGTTCGGGAAGTATTTTTATAGTCTTTGGTTGTCAGGAAGTGGAACAAAACAGACCGGGAAGACACTACTACCTCGTACCTACTTGGGCATCGTCTCGAAGTTACTTTCAAATATTTCTTGAAAAACCTTTTTTAACACTTAGTCCCTTTGTTTTAATTGAAGAGTGTTGATAGTCGAGGTACTAAGCGGGCCAGTTTTTCCCACTACAGTGCTCCTTTAAAACCTTAAGTCCTTTTTCCCGGGAGAGTCGTTTCACAGCTGTCTTTTGCCCCTTTCCACTCTTTTTTCACAAAGGGAGGGTCTAGTAAAACCAAAAAACAGTGCATTTTTTTTATAAAAATGAGTGTGACTTACAAATATATATTCCCCGAGTCAGTGAATTTTTAAATATTAAAATATATAATATATAAAAATTTATAATATTATAATATTAAAATTTTAATATATTATATATATATATTATATAATATAATTTTATTATACTATTTATATATTTTATTAATATATAATATAATATATATATTATATATATATATATTATTTTATATATTTTTATATATATTTATAAAACCCTCTAAATATTAGGATTACAATGCCAGTTCCATAAGAAACAGTACAAAAAAACCCACTCCCGAATTAAGCCGATCCCTTCCCATCTCCCCCAGGACGTATAACCCCCGGGTTTTTACCCCCTTCCCCCTTTGTTTTAAATAAAAAACCCAAAAAAAACCCACTGGAAAGAAAAAAAAGTAAATTTTTCCAAGCGTATCGTAATTTGTGTGAAAAAGCTTTAGAATTTCAAATTATATTTTTTTTTTCATTGTTTTCAAGTAATGCCTGGGTAGAGTACGTGTTTTTTGCTATTTCCTTGTTGGGGGGCTGCTTGATGATGTAAAGGGTTTGAATAAGGATTTTTTTACTTTAAAACCGGGTAACCCCCCTTTCCCCAAGCGTTTGAGGACCTTTCCCTTCCCTCCCCAATAAGGGATGATGAGAGATAATTACACAGTAGTGACCGCAGTCTCATGTTTATCAAAACCTATTTTGCATTTTGGTGAAGGACAGTACTGGGGGGGTCTAACCCCACCAGTCCCCTTTTTTTGCTTGCATCCTTTTATTACGATTTAGAGTTAATTTTTAATTTTAAAACACAAAAGGGTATTGTTTAAAGCTGTGCATTTTGTCAGTGTGACAGTTACACTTGTGTCTAAAAAGCAACCAATTTTCGGGTAAAATAAAATTGTATTCCTGGCTACTTTTCCCTTCAGCTCAAAAATAGGGGATTTGGTACTTTCGTAATTTTTTTTTGTAAGAGATAAATAAATGATAAATTTTATTAAAACTTTGCTAACTTTTTTTTAAGAGATTAATTTTTTTACATATAACATATAGGAAATTACCAAGTAACCTACCCCCCAAAAAAGGTGAAAAAAGGACTTTTTTTTCCATGAAGCCGCAAGGGAGTCACCAAACAGAAGTGAATTTTCGCAGCTTTTTACAGTTCGTTGTTTTCTGCCAGTTTTGGAACCCGATACAAAAATTATATATTTGGTATAGGTAGGCAATAATTTAATGAGTGCTTGCATTCTTTAGAGTGCAAACATCTTAATCCCTTAGAGTTTTAGTTCCCTCACACGGTTTTTTTAAAGTATCCCTCCCCACACCGTTCTTTTTAGAACCTTCCAACACGCATTAAAGAATCCCCAAAATGTTTTTGGGAGCGTGTTTGCGTGTGGCGACTCACAATAGCGCTCGAAAGTTAGTCGAAGAGATTACGAAAAAAACAATAAGGGTCCAGGAAGAAACTTAATTCCCTACAATTATTCCACGCCCTGACACACCCCAACCTCATTTCTCTGTAAAAGCTCCCTTTACTGCACTTCTGTCTGCTTTAACAGACGGGGGTCGAGCCTTCACCAGTTTTCGCGAACCACGTAGGGAGCGCTGAACTGAGTTATATTATGATTAAAACATGAAGTGACTTTTACCCCGCCTTCTTAATTTTTTCCCCTTTTAAACCCTCATACATAAACACTTTTTTTTTTTCCTTTCTTCCGTTTGTCTTAAAGTGACAACCCCCCAACAAAAAAAATACGCAAGTATAAAGTATATAGGAAAAATTCCCCTTTGTCCAAAAAAAAGCTAGTTTATTTTGTTAGTGATGTGAGAAGCGTTTCCGAGACGACCATTCGAAAGGGAGCAATATTTACAGCGCGTAAAATCTTAAAAATAACTACGCCAGGGCGAGCAATTTTGCTCAGGGGGGCGGCAGGAAAGTCAACTGGAATTTAGGGGAGATGATTTTTGGGGCTCATATCTATGTTAGTTATTTAATTTTCTTTATATGCACCCCATTTCCCCTCCCCGTGGGGGTAGTAAAAGATTTCAAAAGGGACAAATGGGGCAGTGACTGGACCCCAAATTTTGATGCGAACAGTTACAAAGGTAATGAACTCCAGGTAGATTGGTCCAATCTGGCAAGTTACAGAGGAAATGAATCAGCCCCATCCCATACATGGTTACTCTGAACAAATTTCAAAATAATGAGCCCCTGATACGTCCACACCTAGTCCAATTATAATGAGTTATAAATACAAATATTAAAATGGGGCATCCCCACACTAAAAGGAAGGGCACGCAATGGATAAGGGAATACCCCGACAGGGAGGCGCAAAGAGTCAGGTACGTGAAGAGGGATCACAGTGGGCGCCCGTTTTCTAGCGGGGGGCCCACAGGGCAGTTTCTAGGGGCCCGTGCTATTTTTGATATATGTGAACGAGATGGAAGGAAAAAGACTCTGAAATGGGCCCCTTTCGCAGTCGTGAAGTTGATGAAAGAATTAAAAACGGGGAGGTGAGGCAGGACTGCAAAGAGAAACCCGGAGAGGTGGCATGTGGTCCCGTAATGGCTTCTCGAATTCAACCAGCCCAAAGCAAAGTCTGAGATTGGGGGGGGCAAAGAAACCGCAGACGATATAGCTAGGTGGACAAAGATACAGACTCCTCAGGGGAGGGGAAAGACCCTTTGGGGGCCAAAACACCGAGCATTTACGGAGGCACACATCAAAAAAAAATAAACCCCGGGAACTACAGGGGGGTGGCAAACCTGAGAATAGCGTTCCCATCCTTAAAAGGAAACGTTCAAGCCTGTACACTGGTATTTTAGGCCCATACTGGGGTTTGCACCCAGTCTGGAACCCCACCGGGCAAGCACGTCAAGAAGTTAGAGAAAGTACAAAGGTTCAAAAAAGGCTAGCCCCAGAGCTAAAGGGAATGTCGTAGAGGAAAGGTTGGGGGAAAACGGACTGACGAAAACTGGAGGACAGAAGGGTAGGGAGACAGATAACGACATACAAGATACTGCGGGGGAATAGAAAAGGTTTTCAGAGATAGGATTTTTCCAGAGAGGGACACAGGGAAAAGGGGGTCAAAAAACTGGAAGCTGAAGACCAGTAGTAAAGGACGTTGGAAGTTTTTTAGTCAAGAGTTGTCAGCAAGTGGAAAGCCTAGCAAGTAAGTAGGGGAGGCAGGAACCTACAAAGTTTTAAAAAAGGGGTATGAAAAAGCTCAGGAACAGAGAGAGAGGGTCCATAGCGATCGTGAAGGGGGGGGCCGGGGAGCGAGTCCGACCCCTGAAACCACAATTTGGGGTGGTACAATTAGGTGAGTACACCACACACCACACCCACCACACACACACACACACACACAACAACATACACAACACCACCACACACACACACACACACACACAACACATACACACACACAAAACCACAACACACCCACCACACACACACACACACACACACACCACACACATTTTTTTATGATAAAATAACAGAAGAAGACAAAAGAGAGGGGGGGGTTGTTGCATCTTTTTGGACTGAAAGAAGGCCTTTGACACAGTTCCCACGGGTTTTAGTGCGAAGCTAGAGCACAGGCGATATAACAGGAAGGGCATGAAATGGATAGGAATACCTGACGGGAGGAAAAAACAGTCTGGTAAAAGATGTATCCAGTGGGCACCTGTGACGAGCGGGGTCCCACGGGGGTTTCGGTCCTAGGCCCATGTTTTTTTGGTTATGTGAACGACATGACGGAAGGGTTAGCTCGAAGTGCCCCGTTTGCAGATGATGTGAAGTTAATGAGGAGAATTAAATCTGAGAGGCCCAGGCAGGACTTAAAAGGCCCCTGGCAGACTGGACACCTGGTCCAGCAAATGGCTTCTCGAATTTAATCCCCCCAAATGAAAAAGTCTAAGATGGGGGAAAGGGCACAGAAGACCACAGAAGAGTATAGGCTAGGGGGCCAAGCTGCAAACCCATAAGGGAGAAAGATTTGGGGTGGTATAACACCGAGATGTCTCCGGAACACACATCAATCAGATAATGCTGCAGCTATGGGCGCCTGGAAAACCTGAGAACCATTCCGACCCTTAGTAAGGAATCATTCAAGACACGTCCCCGTGATGTCAGGCCCATACTGGAGTATGCAGCACCTGTTTGGAACCCGATTGTTAAAAGCAGTCAAAAAATAGAGAAAGTACAAAGGTTTGCAACAAGGTTGTTCCGAGAAAGGGGAAGCCCCATGAAGAAAGTTTTAAGGAAATCGGCCTGACGACACGGGAGGACAGGAGGGTCAGGGGAGAATATAAGACATATAAAAACTGCGGGGGATAGACAAGGGGTGGAAAAGGACGGGATGTTCCCCAGGGAGGGGACACAGAAACAAGGGGCCCACAATTTGGGAAGTTGAAGAACAAAGGGATCAGAGAGTAGTAGGAATTTTCTTCAGTAAGAGTTGTAAGGCGTGGAATGCCTAAAAAAATGACTTAGGGAGCGGGAAAACCTACACATTTTTAAGACGAGGTTTGATAAAAGCTATGGAGCGGGGAGAGAGGGGGGTTAGTAAACCCGGTGAAGAGGCGGGGCCAGGAGCTAGGACCGACCCCTGCAACCACAAAAGGTAGTACAAATAGGTGAGTACCACCACACACACACTAGGAGGTGTCTTCCTGACTGGGGGATGACCCCTTCCAGTACGAGATGCAGAATGATTTAAATGGAAAAAAAAAACCAAAGGGGTTGCAACATTTGCGAATTTTTATTGCGGAAACGTTTCGCCAACAAGTGGTTTCCCTCAGTCCGGACAGGATGAATGGGAAAAAGATGGGAGTAGTTGAGGTAATCAGCCCCTCAGCTTGGTCCAGCTTGAGTGTTATCCAAAAAGTTATTCGGGGAGGTACTGTTCGTGTAAATGAGTGAAAAAATACAAACTCTTTTTTTGCACTTGGCAAGATTGTGACCCTTTTCTTACGTTCTGAACTTGTAAGATGAAGGTAATGTTAGAAGTTCTGCTTAACTTAACAAAAAAATATTTTTATTTTTCATTGCTTTATAAAGTTTTTAAATCTTGTGATTTCCCTCCCCGATTCCCCAAATTTAGGAGGTTTTTGGTCCGGGGATGGTCTTGTAGACATCCCCCAAAACATCTTGTTTTTTTTTTTTTTTTATCTTTTTTTTTTTTTTTCCGTCCCCCCACTATCCCCCTACCATCCATTCGTCCACCACACCTCCTACCACCCTTCCGTCCCCCATGTCCCCTACATCCTCCGTCCACCCCTTCCCCTCCATCCACCCTTTCCCCCCACTATCCTCCCTCCATCCGCCACCCACATCCCCTACCATCCATCCGTCCACCCACTACCCCCTACCATCCACCCGCCCACCCCTTCCTCCTACCATCCCCCCGCCACCCACTATCCCCTCCCATCCACCCGTCCCCCCACTATCCTCCACCACCATTTCCCCCACTATCCCCCTCCCACCCATCCGCCACCACTATCCCCCAAATAACCACCCACTTTTCCCACCCAGGCTGCCTGATGATTTGTCATAACTAAAAAACTTTTCGTTTTCTTACGCCCGCAAAAATAAAATTCCCCTACAATTCAAACTTTTTATGGACTTTTTCTTAAAAAAAAAATGTTATCATTATTAACAGAAAAAACAGTGAATTAAAGCCAACAGACACTGGGGGGCGGGATAAAGGTAAAATTAACATAATTTTTCTGGTTATTTGAGTTTTTTTTTAGGCGTCCTTAATTTACAATGTATAAAAAAAGATATTATTGTACCTATGCCAAATAAACTTACTGACTTCCATGGTTTCGGTAACTTCATTGTCAGGCACGTGGGTTTTTGGCTGGATATTTCCCCCCCTTTGCCTAGAAAAATGGAATTTTGAGTGGACACAGGTAAATTAACTAAGAAGCACTTGATGTGACGATTTATTTCAATCCGGTTTCATTAAGGGTTTAAAATATGTTTCTCAGGGGGGGTCGGAACAGCCCCGCCTTTACTAGAAACTTCTCCCCAGAGATTTTTTTTATCATAGGGAGGAAGAGGAATGATCCCTTTTTGCCCCAAAATATGTACTTGAATACACCTCCCCCCATGTGCAACAGTTGAGCTTCTTATTGATGAAATGTTTCGCCCCCAGAGTAGGCTTCCCAGTCAAGGGGGGGAACATTTAAATAAAATAAAACAGTCCTCAAACCCTTTGGGGAAAAAATGTTTTATGTGGTAGTCCCCCCAGCCTGGGGAAAAAGTTCAGCTCATTGGTCTGGAACAAAGGGGGTCAGCCTCACTTGGAGAAGATTCAGCTCCATGGTCTGGAACAATGGGTCGTCCTAAATTGGAAGAGTTAGCTCCTGGTATGGAACAAAATGTAGTCCCTTACTTGGAGAAGATTCAGCTCAGGTCTGGAACAAGGTGGTCATCCAAGCTTGGAGAGATTCACCCGGTTGGAACAGGTGGTCAGTCCTCTGCTTGGGGAAAGTTTTAGCTCCATGGCTGGAAAAAAAGGGGGTCATCCTAGCTTGGGGAAAAAGTTTCGCTTATTGGTTGGAACAAGGGGTCAGTCCCAAATTGGAGAAGAGTTTCGCTTATTTGGGCGGAACAAGAGGGGCATCCCTCAGCTTGGAAGAGTTCGCTCATTGGTCTGGAACAAGGTGGTCGTCCCCGTTGGGAAGGGTTCGCTCATTGATCTGGGAAAAGGTGGTCACCCCCACTTGGAGATTCACCCTTGATCTAAACAGGTGGGCAGTCCCTCAGCTTTGGGGAAAAAGTTTAGTCATTGGTCTGGAACAAGGTGGTCAGTTCCTCAGCTTGGGGAAAAAGTCAGCTCATTGGTCTGGAACAAGGGGGTCAGTGCCTCGTTGGAGAAGGTTAGTCATGGTCTGGAAAAAAGGTGGTCATTCTCAGCTTGGGAAGGGTTCATCATTGTCGGGGAACAAGGTTGTAGTCCCCCAGCTTGGAAGGCTCAGTCATTGATCTAGAAAAAGGGGGGTCAGTCCCCAGCTTGGAGAAGAATTAGCTATTGGTCTGGGAAAAAGGGGGTCAGTCCCTCGCTTGGGAAAAGTTCCCAGGTCTAGAACAAGGGGGTCGTCCCCCGTTTGGGAAAATTTTTGCTCATTTGGCTGGACAAAGGGGGTCAGTCCCCCCTTGGGAAGAGTTTAGTCATTGTCTAGAACAAGGGGGTCAGTCCCTCAGCTTGGGGGAGTTCAGCTCTTGGTCGGAAAAAGGTGGGCAGTCCCTCAGTGGAGAAGGTTCAGCTCATTGATCTAGAACAAGGTGGGCGTCCCTCGCTTGGGGAAAAGA